>BOPP01000383.1:283995-320955 GCA_017312745.1 Gryllus bimaculatus | reverse complement strand
GGCAAGGGGAGCCGCCAGTGTGGCGTTCGCGGACGAGAGATCGACGACCTCTTTCGGTCGAGGGCGGTCGCAAGGACCTTGCCGTGAACGAGTCCTTAGTTTGTCACGTATGGCTGTACAATTCAATACCTGTACCTCAATATAATTGCGCAGTAGCAAAAGCGTTGTTAATGACTAGGGGCGGTTTTTATTGAAATATCCTTTTTTTCCACTTTGGAACAATGCTGTTTACTAAAGAAATTAATTTTATGTTATGATTAAACGTAATGCCGATTTCACGATAAAGGAAGGGATTTTTTTAAAGTACAATCCAAATCAAACGTATGCAAGTGAAGTTCTCTTGAACAAAAGGAAGAAGACTCGATCAGTAACGTAACCAACTGTTCTAGTTGTTCATTTTAAGTGGTTTTGATCTTTTTTGTTTAAAGCATTTACGGAGCTTTTTATTCATCATTTTTGGCAATTTTAGGTCATCTAAATCCGTCCCTATTAATGACATTAGAAACTGATATGCATTGAGGAAATGTATTGTCCGGGGGTTTCATACTCAATAATGCTCATGATAATAAGAGTCGCTCGTGAATTAATGTTTTCATCATATTTAATTTTGCAGAAGGGAAATAAATTTACAAATTTTTAGTATTGTCATTACAGGCTTTCTTCGGTTATGAATAAAGTGTTTAAATATACCCACGTTCACAATGCATTTCTCGTATTTCAGCCCCGTGGCCTTGTGCGAAGTAGGTAACTGGTTCCTTATCTCAGCGAAGTGCGACAGATCAGCGGTCGCTGAAGCCTCTTACACAAACTAGTTATTGACGTTAGCGTCGTACACAGGCTGATCCTTTCTTGGCGGCGAACAATTTTATTTTATTTCGACCGAATGTCTTTGTCTTGGACGCAACAAACTAAATTTTCTCTCTAACTTATTGAATACCGCTATTTATAATTATCTTGTTTGTTTGCGGAGTGTCTGAGAAACTGAGTTCCATACGAAATTTCGCAAATCGTGTTGCATCGCGAGCGAGACCCCGTTCGCCGCTCCGTCCGCCGCCTCGTCACGCCCCCGCTGCGCCTGACCGCCCGAACGGGCAACCGCCCGGGTTATGGTCGTGCCGATGCCGCATGTCCTCCATGCTATTGCTTCCTGCTTCGTCCACGATTCTTCCCCGCTGCGGGACGTTTTGGCGCCACGCTCTTGTCAGAACGGTTTTGGATCGTGGGAGTAAAATGTGTGGTGAATTGAGAGTTGAAGAATGCATCTTATCGTATTGAATGTGCTGTTCTGCATAACCTGAAATGTTGTACCCCGATTTGTAACCTGAAAACAAATTTTTGGGAATTGGAAAAACGGTATAAAATCGTGTCTTCGATTTGTTTGGTAATTAAAGCTTTTTCGTGTGCTAGCATGCATACAAAGCATGATATTAGTCATTGGCGCAGTCTCCTTCGGCGGGTACTTTCATCTTGAAACTTTGTATTTTGGTTGTGCAGATTGATAATAAAGATAAATTTTAAACACAATACAGTACATAGTAAATAGGCTGTAGGAAACGTCTCGGCTAAATTTTTATAGCCATCTTCACACCTATGTTGTATAGAATATACAGATAATATTAGATTGGCATTATTAGAATATTTATCAGCTTTAAAATTCTTAAAGCAAAAATCATATGTTAATTGCTTGTCATATGTCATCATATGAATTCTCGGCTATCCGGGAGACGCCGCGTCGTTGGCTGGGCCCTGCCCTGTGACACTGCCCTGAGGAAGCCTGCGAAATGTCAGGCGAAACGTCGGCACCCCAGCCAACGACGCGGCGTCTCCCGGATAGCCGAGAATTCATGGATTCGAACCGCGGAAGCTTACGTACATATGTCATCATATGTTATTGTCCGTTTGCTGTGCCTACTGCCTATTCATAATGAAGATTTAAAAAGAAACGAATACATTGCTTTGGTATTTAAAGCTGAATATCTTTAATATAAAAGGAACTGTCAGTGTTATCAACTTAAAACGTTTCACTTGAGCGCTTTACACGCTTCCCCAAAACATTCGTTTTGAGGAATTTTTTAGAAGCTTCTTCATGAATCCCGAAGGGAATGGTCAATTCCCTACCAATAGACCGGGGCATGGCTAAGGACAGCCTCCTTTACGCCGAACGATGAACCGGAAGACGCTAACCGTGAATGGCGGACATACTCGCGCAGCTTACCGAGTAGGGTGGGAGGATTCAAATGTAATGCACAATTATGTAAGTGTATCGCTGAGTCGAAATAGTTTTCATTGCGACTCAAATGCAGTGTTAATTCACGGAATGTTTATGCTGTTGGAAGAGGATTCTGGTTCTCAGAAGACGATGCCCCGTTTGCTACTGATGCGACGACGTGGGGGCGTTGGCAGGGCGCGGCGACGTAGAGACTTGTATTTCGCACCCGCCGCCACGCGCTGCTGCAGCCTTTGTGGGCCGATGCGAAGCCGACAGCGGCGATCGCCCGGCGTGGACCGATCTGCTCAGGTGTCGGCGGGCGGCGCGATGGCGAGTGAGTGACCCGCGGGTTGCTTCATTGTGAGCGCACGGGCTCCGCTTGGCCTTTACGTAACGCGCCTCGTAGGCTGCTCCTCGCCGCGAGCAGGAGGAGATGCCGACCGTTAGACGCACGTGCGACAAATGGCGAGTGCCCTCGCTCGAGCGGGTCATCCTGAAGCTCGCCGCTGCAGCCGCAAGGCACAGTGGTGAGTCGTTTTCGGAAAGTTGTTGTGAATTGAATTTGAGGATCTTGTCTGGTAGGTGACATTTAGGTAAACATTGCTACGAGATACGAGTTGCTATGAACTACATTGGAATATGTACTTGTAGCAATGGTGGTAATAAAATAGTTCAAAAGTTTGCCTATATGTCCATGTAGAGCATTTGCGCCATCGTAATATTGTGTGCACATTGTGATGCTTAAGAATGTTGTGATAGTACAGGAAAACTGTTGTGCACTGTCTGTAAGTTCCTCTCTATTGACCGAACTCCTAACATTTGTTTATACTCAGTGCTGTGTAAAAGGCGCGCGTGATACGCCGAGTGTTGAGCAGAACAAAAATCATAACAGATAGTCCGGAAGGAAATGAGTGAAGGTGGGATTTGGTGCGAGGAGAGTTGCTGGAAGGTGTCCTGGGGAACCTCTACTTAAAACAGTGTTGCATGACTGGAAGCCGTGGTTAACGGCAGGACGGTCCTTCGTGAGGCCTTCGGAAGCCCTTCGGGCGAGAGGCGCGGCGACGCTCTGGCGTGCGGCCAGCAGCTCCCCTGCGCGCAAACCGCCCCGCCCGCCCCGCCGCGCCCGCCACTCGCCGTTGCCTCCGCCACCGCAAGAGCGGAGCGGCGCGGCCGGTCGGGCCGGGCCGGGCCGGGGGGGCGCGCACCGAGCGGCACAAGGCTGCCACCCGACCGCCTTGAGATTCCTGCGCCCTTTCACCTGCTGCGCCACTGGGCGCCGCCGCCGCCGCACCGCGCAGCCGCTCGCGGCAAGCGGGCGCGCGCCCGACGAACGGTGCGGGAGGCGCGGCGGCGGCGGCGATGCGAGGGGCGCGCACGCAGCGGGCGACGGCATTAAACAAGGAGGGGGCCATTTACGTTATAATAGTTAAGATCGGAAGACGAGCTCTGATGATAGGTTGTGTCCCGTTGCCACAGTAGTATTCATTACGCTCGACGCTCTGCTCAGAAAGAGTTTGCAAAATCGATGAGAAGGCGCTTCCTCTCCTCTCTCCTCCTCCTCCTCAATGACTACGAGGTTTACGATGTTGCGAGGAAACGTTGCGGGAAAGCGGAAGGCCGCTTTGTCAACCAAGAGCTTCACGTGTTTACGTGGAAGTTGCCCGTGCGTGTGGCGAGAGTCAGGCGGTAAATGATTGTTGTGGTGGTGCGTGCGTATACGACACCTGGAAGTTGTGGTCCAGGTAACAACTTCTGAAGGTGGCTGTAATGAGTGTAAGGTGATGGTGGGAGGTTGAGGTGTTGGTAGCGGAGAGTGTCTGCGCGGCCGGTGACCCTCGTGGGAAGAGCACGGCAGCGGTAGGACAGGAGCATTGTCGCGGCGTCTCGCGGGAGACGCGTCGGAGCGGAGCGGGGCGAGGGGGCGGATGAGGACAGCCCGCGCCGAGGGAAGTGGGCCGCGGCCCAGTGCTGCGCGCGGTCCCGTTAGACCCCCCCCTCCTCTTCCCTCTCCCTCCGCGCGCGCGCTCGCGTCTGCCGCCTGGATTCTCCTCCTCCTCCCACTGGTGCAGCGCCGCCGCCCCGCCCCGCGCCCGCCCGCCCCTCCGTGGACGACGACGCGCGACACTTGAATGCCACGTCGCAGGAGGGCACCGATCGCGCACTTTCTCGCATGCGGTCGCCTTCCTTTTGGATCGCTCATGCCTCGCTTCGTCTAGGCGTCAAACGGTGGGCACTAGGCTTTGTAGTTCCGCGGACGTATGTGTTCTGGTTTATGACAATTGCTGGCGGATTAGTGAGAGGAGTTCCTGCACATCCGTTCGGTCAGAATGTATCATCTAATAGAACAATTGTCTGGTAGGTGCTAAAGAATTGCTATAGTGGAAACTGATGAAACATTTAAAAATCTATTTGAATTGAACAGGGTTTAAAAAATTATGTATTTCCTTGCAAGAAAAATAATGTTAGATAAACCTGCTTCCTATGTTTTCTCCCATTTTTATGATAATAAATTAAGTTACGCAATTTCTCTATGCGTATATAAGGAGAAGGAAAACGATATTCGCCGCTGTAACATTGATTTCGTCGCAGACATAAATATCGGCTGACAAGAAGCCATACACTTATACTCTTCTCAAAAAGAAGTCGACATTGAAAAACATAACCTTGGGGCTTTCGCATGCGTTTGCCAAATTCGTTGAAATGAGTATATTATTATGGACGAGGTTTCTGAAAACCTACAATCTATGTCTCTCTCCTTGGTAAATCTAGCGACACTCTTCGTTTACTGGAGAATAAAGTGTCATTTCGGGCATTGCTTGCTTGGGCGAGAGCTGCGCTGTCGCGCGCCAACGCCTTGGGCCAAGGAAAGCAAGCGACGCCGCGTGCCAGGGCTCCCGGGGCTTCTGCTGTGCTCTGTGCTGCTCGGGTATCGCTCATCCGGCCGAGCTTCATCTGCCTCGATTAACCAGTTGTTTCGTCTTCGTTGAAGGCGACGCGCACGTCCTCGTCTGCGTCGCCCTGTCGCGCCTGGGCTTGGAGGCCCTGCGGCTGGGAGGGAGCTGGTGTGCTGTTTTGTGGAGAGAGGTTCCGGGCGCCTCTCATCCTTGGCCTTTTCCTGCGTCGTTGGACGTTTCTCGCATCTGTGATTGGCTGGTTTGGGAAGAGAAGTGCGATGAACCTATATTTAGGTTGAGCAATACGTTAACAAGGCGCAGAAATGATGTGAAATTCAAATTACTGGCGCTGATGTTTTTGTGTATTTGAATTGAACGTCAGGATTTCCACCCATTCTCTTGTGTGCGTGTATTCCAATTGTGCTGTCTGCTCTGCCGGCACTTGTGTCGTCTGTTGACTGTCATCCATATACTGTGTTGATTTATACGGAAAAGCTGCAAAGCCAGTACTCTCGTGGATATCGAGAGGAACCGTTCGGAGTGGCGAGCTCCTGGGCGACTTTCTTTCGGCGCTGCGGGTGCAAGAGCAGCGAAGGAGGCGCTCGCTCCGCGGGAGCACAACTGGGGCATGCGGCCCCGCTTCCGACGCTGCGGTGAAACCCACCGGAACTCCTCGCCCCGCCGCGCCGCCTCCGCCCGCCCCGCCCCGCCCCGCCCCGCTCGCCCGTCGTGCGGGTTGCCTGCCGCTCTGGGGCTGCCAGTCCTGCACTCTCATAAAGCCATTTAATTCGGCGAACATGGCTGTTGTTGGAAATTGGAGTTGAATGAATATCTTGAAAGAATTTTTCGGAAGTGAAGTGTCATCGTTGCAAGGCGATTCTGTAACTGAGAATTATCTTCTGATTCACCAATGCACAGTTACGTAATGCACAATATAACTTTTGTAATATTCGAGTTGAACTATGCTTGTTCTCCTAATTAAAAGTCAGGTTAATAAATGAATTGTCAGAATTGTTCGAGTACGTTTTGTGTCTAATAAACGCCTCAAAAACGAGAATACCGTTCTTGTGTTCATGTGAAAATTCAAAATATGGGAAGAAAAAGATATTCTTTTTGATACGTTTTTGCGGCATTTGCCCCCTGAATTTGGCATACGCTTTACTACCACTAATGAAGATTCTTATTCGTAGAGACGTGGTGTTGTCTTCGGCCAGACATTAATGGCTATGAAATATTTGTATGCTTATTATTGTTGGATATATGCAGCTAAGACGTAAGAATACCGTTTGTTGTAGTATTTCTTTCTTGACAATAAATTTGGTGATGATTGTAGTTTTGATTTCTCCGTATGTCTGCCGGATAAAACAAGTTTGCGAAGCGCCACATTTCAAATATCACGAATGACTAGGCTATTGATGTGTCTCATTAATTGTGGACTCGTACCAGTTGAGTTTATTTGCTTCCGAAAGCACGTGGGGAGCATTAGTTTGAAGAGGTGGAAGAGGGCGGGGGACGAGAAGGCCTTGATCCGGAAAGCGCTGTCACATCCCGACCTCCCATAAAGCCCGTGAGGTGGGAACGGTGGTGCTGTCGTCCTCGTAACGGTCGCGGCCTTCTGTGGACGCGCTGGCGGTAGCGGGCCGCGCGTGCCTGCCCCCGCCCACCCGGGGTGACGGCCGACACGTCCGCCGTCCCTCATCGCCAAGGACCTAAGCTAGCGAGCGCTCGCCGAAGGGCGAAAGGACGTGGTGTGCGTCGAAGGGCCGTGCGCAGGGGGCGCGTGCGAGGCAGCCCCGCCGCTAACGGGACGCGCGCGCTGCGCCGCCGGCTAACTGTTGTCCGAGGCGCCGCCGCCGGCCAGAGGCCTTGGCCGCCCTCCGCGGCCCATCTCGACGCACGCGTCATCGCCGCAGCCGTAGCGGCTCCCGGAACCCCCCGGCCCGAGCTGCGCCTTTTCAGCTCTTTGTTATGGGAGATTTATTTTCAGGCTGCGAGTTATGAAATTAACATTTTATCTATGGCCAGCGTCTGATTTGTTGTATGTTTCCTAAATCTACATTATAGGAACACACCCCATGATGGTTGTTTATTTATTATAAAAATTTCAGACAGATACTAAAAACTTAGTTGTTTACTATCCCCGTCAAATGTTCTGCCATGTTTCCAAAATTTAAAATGAAATAGTATTTCGTGTACAACTTCAAGTCATGTTGCGACTCGTAAGTGAATTGGATACGACCATTTCCATTGGCAGGTTTTTATACATGCTCTTTGCTTCTTGTATTGTAAGCGTTTAAACATTTAAAGCCGATTAAAATCTGGGTGCGTTCGTGTATTGTTTTGCCTTGCAGCCTTTGTCTATTGGTCCGCTATTCCTCGAATTGATTTATGCTCTCGCTGAGAGAATACGTGCTCGCGTTGCCCTCTTGCGTCATCTGCGCGCGCACACCGCGGGAATTTGCGTTATGGCTCTTCTCTTTCGCGGCGGAGATTTTCCGGTCCTGGCCTTGCTTTCACCGCTCTTTCTCACGGCGGGCGTCGTAGTCTTCGGCCCTGCCCCTCGGGTCGCCCATCCCAGCCATTAGTCCTCCACCTCTGACTTCAGATCGCATATCTTCTTGCACGACGTACTTCCCGGAACCAAATCCGCGACAATTACTAAATATTTTACGCGCAAAGATGTTTGTAAAGGACTCGTCTCAATTTTGGTAGTTAGGCTCGAAGAAATTGCCGAATTGCCAGATGCCATAATTGGGAAATTGAATTCATAGGACGTGAAACTTCCTGCTCAGTGGATGTTGAAGTGTTAACGATAATGTTTTTGTGTGTTAGAGGTAAGGGGAAAATTTTCTTTCAGACGATATCGTGAAATCTAATTTTTTTCGAACTTCCAGGGAGTGTAACTCTTTGTAGACGTTTCCCTACCAGGTATTACCTTTCTTACTGTGTATGTCCTCCACCTTATTGGAGATACTTTTCCAGCTGTTACTCTCACGAAAGCTAGTGGTTCCTCTAGAGCAGGTGAGAAAGAAAAGGCCTGCCAAATGGCATGTTTGGTAAGCCGCCCTTCGTGTGCGGGCCTCCCTCGCAGCAGGTGCTGCATCGCCTTGACGCTGGCCGCCGCCGGCGCCTTAGCGACTCGTTTGGAGGCCCTGTGCGGTCCCCCTTGGCCGCTCGACGACCGCCGGCGCTGTCACGGCCGCCCCGCGCCCATCGGCCCCCTCACACGCTCCCTTCGCGGGGGCCTTTGGTCGTTTCCTACGTCGGATGTTCATGGGCCATGCGACGATGCGAATGTAAAGGACATAAAGTAGTGTTAGTTTCCTTAGAAACGACTATTCTCCCATTTCTCTCTCTTTATGCAAGACGTCTTAAATACATTTTCTCTTAATCCTGAATCCCGTTGCCATTCTTCTCTTCATCCTTTTACTTCCATCATGTGTGTGAATAGATTTTGGTGTTCAAATCAGACTAGTACTACCATTAGAACCTCTCGTCGCGCTCCCTGTCCTGCGTTTGTGGTTTGCCCACGCTTCGAGAAGGAAAAGGTAGTTGGACTGTGAGCGCCAGTGTTGTTGGCTTCTTGTCGCATTTACTTTGTTCTCTTGGTATCACAGCGCAGTTTGTTACGTAAAAAGATGAGGGTGTCCGAACGTTTCACTATAGGAGCCCTCTGGCTCATTTGAATTGTTACTTAAAGAGATGGAAGTTCGGCCGATTTAAGGCGATAATTGGATTTCCTTTGGTGTCTTTATTAATGTAACCATCACTGCCTTTGTAAGAAAATAAAGTGTGTGTCAAAGAGATTCTTACAATGCAATTCGAGATAAAAATGTACTATGGCGTTTCGGATTAATTCGCCACGTAGACCGAACAAATTTCCTCCACTTGTACCGCAGATCATGCGGTAGCTTCATGTTAAAATGTTTCAGGTCTCTATTGATCAGCTTAAAGTAGTTTATTTGATAATACTGAAACATTAAAAAAATACTTTGCTACAGTATGAGATGTGTTTTCGTTCTTATTAAAATTAAAGACGCATTGCTCTGACCATTATTTTATCTCTTATTTATTAATTTGATTTATTGATTAATGCTGCTTTACTCTCCTACCCGATTCACGATGCGTTTCAGGGCCTGCAAAGATGGGTTGATTTGAAGCCCCCACGTTATGGAATCAGTAAGAAATCGCAGGCGCTTGCCATTTTTATAACCGTCCATGTAATAATCTTGCATAAGAGCGTCAAATGATCGTACTGAATTTACACACGAGCGTTGATAATGTTGGAGTGCACCGTTGAGCGAATCGCATCTCGCCGGGAAGCGGTTGAGCAGCGCCGTCCAGGAAGCCCTTCCCGGCGCGGAGCGGAGCGGCGCGGCGCGTCGTGGGCGCTCGGGGCACAGTGACCTACTGAGGCGGTCGGGCCCGCCCCGCAGCCAAATGGAACCGGTCGCCCGCTCCGGGAATCGAAGCCCGGAGCGCTCGCTCGCCGGCCGAGCAGCTCCTCGGAATGCCGCGCGCTCCTTGAGGCGCCGGCGGCCGAACCGTTCAGAGCGGAGGCGGAGCACTTGCCTGTGCGCTGGTGGTCTGGTCGGGAACGGCGCGATCATTTTGTACCTTCGTTTTCTTTTTTCTTTCGTGGGGTTTAAAAGATAAAATTGCTGTCACATCGCGGATGTTATTTAGAACAAGTACGCGCGCAAACGGAAAGGAAGTAGTATATGGTTCAAGAAACGAAATCCTTTGCATTTTGTCTCTTGTGAAAGAGGTTTTTCGTCGCCATTCCTCACACAGGGCTGGCGCACGCGATGTTCCGCCGAGATGGCGAATTGCAAGTCCTCCTCACCGTCCACGCATCCACGGCAGGGCGCGACCCTTGGCGCCCACGGCCAGGGTTGATGGCGGCAGATCAAATGGTGCCCCCCCCCCCTTCCGTCATGACGTAACATTGTCGCCAAGACCTAACCTCAGTGCCTTTGTTCTTCGCATTTCCGTCTGGCCCAATTCAAAAAAGTAAACCTTTGATTTATTGGCAATCCTTTCCTGAAATCATAGTTATAAATTGCTTCGATTAGGTTGTAAGCAACTGATATTCTGTGTCTGAGGTTCAAAACACTATTTCTTTACTTCCGTTTTCCCACAATGACAAAATTTAATGTTTCGTTGTTTTAGTGAGAAACTATTTTTACTCAAATTATTGTTTTTGGAACTGTTGTTTTATAAAGTTGAGTCACGTTGTCAGGATCAGCCTTTTAGTTTTGTAGCTTCTTATTCCCCTCGGCGTCGGACTCTCCGATCAGCCGCGTTGCTACTGTCGTCTTCGCGGGCTATTGAGCGTCCAATTTACGGCCTGTACGATATTTCGCAGCGCGCCAGGCGTGAATCGTAGGTGGCGAGGTGGTTGGTTGACACAGTTGGGGAACTCGTTTGCGTGCGGGGGGGGGGGGAGCGCCACGAGGCGGCGGCGCCGCAACGCAGCGCTCTGCTCGACCCTTCTCCTTAGTGCTCGTCCCATTGCCCCTCCGCTCGACCCTTCTCTGCTTGTTCCGCCCTCCTCCGCTGCTTGACCCTTCTCCGCACTGTTCGTCCCTTCTGCGTTCGAACGGATGGACGTCTCTCCACTCCACCCGGCCCCACCTGGCGCGCGCGCGTGGCCCTGCGCGTGGTCGAAGGCGCGAAGGAGCCGTTTGGGCGCCGGCCAAGGCCTCGCGCCGCGCGACGGCTGCTCATGAAATTTAACGGGGCATCGCGCCCGCGCAAAATAAACACGCTCTCCTCCTCCTCCTCCTCCTCTCAGTGCGTACGCTTTCCACACAGATGTGAAAAATTACGTGCCATATTGTTTGCTTCTCCACTAATTGACAGCGCCTTCTCAGAACTTCCAATTTCATTCTAGAGATTGTCGCTTGCGTCCGCTTTCAGAGTTTCATATTTTGGCTTTGCATTACGTCGTCTTACCGCTTCTCGCTTCATTAAACTCAGCTTATGAGGTAGCGTCGGTTCTTAAGAGGACTCTCGGTTTTGCTTGGTGGCTAATGAGCCAGTTATAAGTTGCTTAACTCTCCGTTATGAAAAAGCTTCCTATCGAGATAATGAGTAGCGAGATATTTGTAAATTCCCTTGATTATAATATAATGTCTGAATTGCAATCTTCCGCTTTGATATAAGTTACTTGTTTATATTTAAAAATAATTAAATATGAAGATATATAGGACTTTTAGTAAGCAGCCAATATTGAGTCAAAGGATTAGTTTAGGAATCGGATTTTTTAAAATTTCTTTACTTCTTTATTCTCCTAACGCTTAACTGCCCGAAAGAAGATCACTTGGGGGGGGGGGCTTCGGCCTTTGTCTGAAATCCCTCACCTTTCTCCCGGGACGTCGGGTAATGGAGCTCCCGAAGGCCGCTGATTATTCTAACTCCCAGCTTACGGAATCCGAACGAATATAAATGCGCGTAATTAATATGATACCTCTAGTACGGTGTAGAATCCTTTGTGGTGCACATTTATTGCCTCAGATTCACACAAATTGCTCCGTTTCTTTGTTTTATCAAATCTAATGAATTAGTATCGTTTGACCGATTTTATCATTATGGTGTACTGCGTTGTTCCCTTTGTGGTATTAGGCGACTGGTTGTCGCTTCCACCAGATCGAAGTAGAAGGAAGTCGCATCTGTACTTCCCTAGTTGCGGTGGTGATAAGGAAAAGTAGATAACCGGAATGCTCGGCGCCCTGCTCTCGAGGAGGGAAACCGGAAGGCGGCCGCCCTCTGGCCAAGTGGCGCCTGCTCTCTGTTCCGGAGAAAGCGACTTCGCGCGCCTCCCCGCTCGCCTTTCTCCGCGCCGCCATTTCCTCGCCTATCATCCTCCGTTTTTCCCACTTCCTTTTTCGTGGGCATTCGCTTCCCATCGCCAATAGCTCCGTTTTTGCCGCCGGCTCTTTGTCTCCGGCGGCGCTCCGCCCACGCCTGCCCCGTGCTTCGTCATGCTTTCTCGGCGAGCGCCAAGCGCTGCGGGCTTGTTCGTCCATTATGCTAACAATCCTTTTCTCTGCAATCTTCTTCGAACGGTCTGCAAATAATCGAAATCCCGTATTCCGCACGCTACTCTGATAAAGAAACGACTCCTAATTTCGATGGAATTGTCACCCTTCACCAAGTTGTAGATTTCAGTTCATCAGTGTATCTGTGTGTTTGACTCACGATCTTATCGTTAGTTTTTAAAGCCCGTTTTTGACTGTCGTCCTCCAATCATGTACCGCTGTGCTCAATTAGATTTGAAGAATGATGGATGACCGCTGATAAGGCTTTTTGTGTGAAGACCGGTGAATGAAGATAGCGTGGAGCTGAAGAGCCGCCACGAAAGGAGAAGGGCCCGTTCTGCAGTTGAGCGAGACGAGGCGAGGCGAGGCGAGGCGAGGCGAGGCGAGGCGAGGCGAGGCGAGGCGCGCCGCGGAGTCCGCCGCTTGTTGCTGCGTTTGTGGGTCAGTGGGGGCCGTGAAGAGCGCGTTTAATGAGGCCTGCCCCTGCCCTCCCGCCCGCCCGCGCCGCAGCTTGTCCTTTGAGCTCCTTTTCTCCGCCGCCATCACGGCTTCCCCTGCGATCGAGACCCCTGCTCCACGCATCTCGCATTATTAGATTTGAAACTCGGTGCTCGAAATCTCTGAAACAGTGTTGTTGTCACTCCCCCTCCCCCAAATACTCTTTCACTTACAATTACCGTCGACGTCATAAATCGCTTTAAAATTTGAATTTACTTATTAATATGATTACGTAATGAATAAGCACTAGCCAGTGTTCAAATTGCTTGTGCCCCCTTCTAGAGTGCCTGCTCTGCTCAAACAATGCGAGATGGGCATCAGAAAAGAAATGTGGCTGATAAAATAGAATTAAATGTAAAGGAGCTACGCTGGCGAGAATCAGTAACAATCATAAAACAATAAATTTACAAACTCAGTAGCACCGTAAAAATATTTCCCCCAACTTTATCACATAAACTATATTGAGGCCTTATCCATCATTAATTTGCCATTTTGAGACAAACGTGCAACAGTTTTGTGGCTAATTGCTGGTCAAGTGAAAGCTGATGATAAGCGATTCTGATAAGTCGTGCCGCCAGAATTCTGAATGTTAAGTGTAATATTCCATTACGTTCGCAATATCCAGTAGAATTCTCGTGAGTATCGTTGGATCTAAACTTGGCGTGACGTTGCGTGGTAAAACTTCATACGCGCTTGAGTCACCTCGAATCCTTAGCATCTGAAAGCGGTGGGTTGTAAGGGGGAATAAAGAACAATGGAATGTGTATTTGTGCGCCGAAACATGGATTATGGGAATTTGGCTTTTCGAATAAATCGAATCGAATATATCAAATACGCCTCTGTCAAAATGCCTGATAACATCTCCGTCAGCTGTTCAGCATGCATCCATTGTTAGAAAACGCTAATTGGCCTATTCGAATTTTTTATAAAGAGACTTCTTAAATTAGATTCTTTGTGTGGAACATGTGGCGTTTTCACAAGTAAAAAACCTAAAAGTATATTTTGAATCAAATGGTGAGTTTCTCTTTTTATCCAGAGATAGGATATCTAGCCATTTGGTATTACCTAAACAACTAGTTTTGTGTGTAATTGTTTTTAATCCTATAATAGTTTTGGGTCACACCTCGTCGATGTCAGGGAAGTGATATTAAAAAGAGAATGATTGATAATGATCACTGGATGTTCAAATTACGTGAACCGTCCTTTAATCTTCAAATTGCATGGTGGTTGAGTGCGCGAGATGTTGAAATATTCGTTACCTTGTCGAAGTAACTTGATATCTCCATGGTGGGAGAATTTGTCCGCTTTAATGATCATTTCTTATTTTGTAACATCGTGTTTTTCATCCATATCTTTATGGACTCTCTATGCTCCCAATTGAACCATACTGTATTGGAATTGAACTAAAGTTCCTTCAATTCCAATGCAGAGACTAGCGCCTAAGAACAATGTTACCCGCTTTGTCTACTGTGAAAAATAGTGTTTCTTTATCACCGAAATGTTCCACCGTCCCTTATCAGTGCAATGAGCTGCAACGCGCCTGCTACAGGTGCCTTGCCGAAACACTGAACAGTAGGCCGAACGAACTTTCTACCCCACTACAGTGAACGTAAACAATTGAACATTAAGGCGGTGCATTAACGGAAAGTGTGCCGTGTATCCAGTACGGAGCCAGCGAGCGCGGTAGCTGCGGAGCGCGCGCGCAGCGCCCGGGGAGAGGAGGGCGGAGGCGGTCCCGGGGAATCGGGTCACGCCCGTGTCTTGAACGCCGCCGCCTTATTTGGGCCGATGGCGCCGCAGCCCCCGGCGGTTCAGCACGCGGCGGAGCGCGCGTGCGCACGCAGCTGCAGCCTCCGCCGTTGCATGCGTCGCCCTGCCGCGGCCGTCGCCCGGACCGCAGGCGGCGAGGGCTGAGGGGGCGAGTGTGGGCGCTCGCGCGGCTGCAGTTTGCGTGCGTGAAAGGGCTGGGCTGCACCATACGAAAGTCATTGGCCTCCGTTAAGAGGAGACATTTCGAGTGCCTTTTCGTGTCCACTTGGCAGATGAAAGCTGCGACGGATTTATTCCTCTTACCGCTCGCGGGAAGGAAATATTGGTTTGTACTGGCCTAAATTTGTTACTGCTGCGATTGCATACATTTATTCTCAATTATGGCTCTGCAAGTCTCTTTGAAGTAATGATTTGGAAAATGAGACGCTACAAATTAATATATTTGCTTTCAAATGTGAAATGTAGTAAGTCACTGGTATGTGCTCGTATTACTTGTCACAGAATCTCCCACAAATGTGATAGCAAAGCATATAGATAAAACGCATATAATAAAGTGTAATTTATTCACATTTGTGAGTTTTTAGAGTGATGTATCAGAATATCAAAGTTTATTTTCAATCAAGCATAATCAACTTAGCATTTAATCACATCTGGTACATATTTATCTTTCCTTCTTTCTCTTCCTTTCTTTCTTTATACTACTATTGGCAGTTATCACCGGTCTTTGAAGTCAACATATCGTAGACATTGGAATACGCAGTGCCGGCGTGAGAGTAATTTAATTCCAAATTTCGACATATTCGAGATCCATTTGGGATATCATTTCAAAAATGTTCTCAAGATTAGATTCAGAGTCCGTTTTCAATGTGTGCTTAAGAAATACATTGCCGCAAGGTAATCCACTACATACAGATCCACAATTTCTTCAGGCCCGGCAAGTCCTTTTCTCGTAAATCTGCAGATTATTCGCGTAAAGTGCGATTGATTCACATTTGATATATATTTTCCCTTCCGCCTTGAATAATTTGCAACACACAGGCTTGCATGTGTTTGTCAACTCCATTTTTTCTCTTATTAATAAATAAAACGTTGAAGGGAACTATTTCTGTTGTGTGTATTCTGTTCTATATTCCATTATTAAGAAACCTTTGAAATTTGTGTTTATGAAAACACCTCCATTGTGCACATTTCCTCAGGTATTTTACATGTGTCAACAATGTTGCTAGATAATCTCTTTCCCTCGTTTCTTTCAGTTTGTGTACTTACCTCATTCGGGATTTCTTTTTTTCTATGTCGTTTGTGATCATGTAGTGCAACACAGTCCCTACGCACTTCAGTGAAGTGCTAGAGTGCCCATGCAATGTACAGTTCATGCAGCTGCAAGTTAAGATTACATGCAATTTTTTAGTTTAATTACCTAGGAATACGAGTCGTGAATTCCTGATGTTCATGAAGGCTATAAAGTTTCAGGTCATATTCCGTTCCCGCACTTGTTCTTGATCTACTAAGTTAGCCTTCAGTGGAATTCCGTGCACGGGAAGTATAGGGTTGCTCTGACACTACGACTCAATGTCGCAGTTACACAAAGGTTAAAGACAACTCCTTATGAAGAATGGAGCGACCTCGAGAAAGTGAGGCACATGTTCTTCACCGTATGGTCACCGCTGTGGTCCTTCAGATCCGTGAGAAATATTGTCCATAAAAACGTTCGTATTGATCGCGAAACACTCGCACGCAAACACGATGTTAGAAGAGATGATTTAGCGTTTATGCTATTGTACCGTCCAATAATGACGTTATTTCGACCGATGACTTTTTGATGAAGTAGACTGGGAGTTGGTCATAATGCACTCGTCGGAGATGGACGTCGTCTCTCGGGGAAGAGAATTATCGAGTGCTCTCGGCGCTGAAGAGGCGAAAGCGCGCTGCGCCGGCGGCCGCGGGGCGGGGCGTTCCTTTCCATTCTCGTTAACGGGCGCGGGGCTGGTGGCGGCGGCGTCAAGGCTGAGTGATTACGCCCTCCCGACGCACGCACAGCCATCGACCGTTGTTTATCCCTCACCTTCATGGTGTGTGACTCGCGTCTACCGCTCACTCCATTTGCTTCGCTATTAACGTGTTGTCTCGCCTCCCCAAATTGCCTGCCTTCGCCCCCCGCCCTCGGCCATCACCTATTCCGTCACCGTCTCTTCCAACAGCATCGCCTCGTTCGGCGTGTCGGGGGCAGCAACGGCACCGACATGCTCCGCGGCCCGCGCGCTCGTTTGCTCACCCGCCGCCGCAGACGCTGCGTCTGTCTCGCGCTTTTTGCGCCGGGTGCCGCTAAAGGCCGCGCTTCGCTCGCCTGCAGCCTCGGCGGCTCGATGCAATCTTCTTAGCGTCGCAATGGCTGCCAAGAAGCGGGTCGAGAAGCTCGCGCAAGGGAGAGTCTGATCTCATTTATGTTTCAATCATGTGCCGTTTTTACCAAAAAGTTACAATGTGCTTATTTGTATTCACAGTTTGTATATTTATTCCCTCTCACAAGCTTTCAGCCAACCGACCGCAAAGGCTGAGGACTGGGGAAAAGTAATGCACGGCATGGTCTTCTGGGAACCGAGTGCTTAAATGGCCGTTTCCCAAGAAGCCGTAGTAATACTCATTCGATGTTTGAACACCACAAGATTGACCGTCACTACGAAGCTCGTTAAACGGTAAGGGGCCAAAGCGTTAGAGAACTATCTCACCTTGATCTTGAACGTGAGAGTTGGGGGACAGTATGCTGATTGGCATGAACCGATATGTGTGCATGTCCGGCCATTAGCCGTCGCTCGGAGACGACGTGCTGCCGAGAGAAGCCGCTTACGAGGCGGTTGTTCGGGAATGTCTCACGCAGCCTTCGCTGCGTTTTCACATAGCTCTGTGTTTGCTGCTCACACTTTTGTAATGCAGAGTGAGTGTATTCCGTTGCGTAGTGTACCGACTGTACAAAGTGTCCATTATGCACGCGCAACAGTGAATGCAAGAGAGTGTCTCTTAATTCGTTTTTTCGTGCCTTTGCGCGGGGCCCTTGCGCACTCGTACCCCGCGTGTGAAAGACTTCCCAGCGATACATGTGGACGGCGTGGAGGACCTTAGGCCGTAAGAAACTTTCTATTCACTTGTATACAAACAACGCGGTGCTTCTGTCTAAATGCGCCACGCGTTGCACCATCAACTTTATCGAAAGCAACTCCGTGACATACGTTGGCCAATTTGTGACCGGGCGTCCAAAACGGAGTGGCGCTCCCATTGGCGCCTGGAGCGCAGAGGCGCCGCCGACTCACCTGCTCCGGCTCCGTTCGACGCCGCGCGCCTTCCTACACGCAGGCGGCGATGTTTTATTTATTTATTTTAAGGAGGGGGTGGCGGGGATGTTTCGGTGGTTTTTTAATTTTTTTTTCTCCTGACAAATTTGACTGACTGAAGTTTCTTGCTCTGCTTCCGTATTTTTCATAGTATTGACTCATAAAATAGTATTGGAGAGAGCGTTATATTGTAGAAGGAACTTCCTGTAAAATGCTATCTGAAATTAGAATTTGCGACTTTCATTTACAATGCCACTAGCTTAAATAACATCAGATGACTTTTTACTGTATTATTTTTTGAAAGAATTTCAGTTCACGATACAAGACTGGAGAATATTTCATGCGCTCTAATTTTGTTATCCACAGCTCTTCTCTAAAACAAAGAACTACACATAAACAAAGTGATGTAGTTAATAGTTGAACGGCATCTTGTTCTGTAAAACTAGTCCGCAAATATAGTTTCACCGCCCAAAATTGCACCGGCAGCCTCCGGCAGCGCGGCCGACCCTAATAAGCGCTCGCGCGCGTTGCGCTGCGGCCCGCGGCCGCACGCGCCCCACAGCAACTCACTCCCGTTGACGTTTTCTTTGGGATTTTCACTCGATTATTCAGACTGTTCATAAGACATGCATATGTATCATCAATTGTCATATGCATCTTCATTTAATTAACGTTGAAACTGAGTAATAGAGGAGAGCATTAAAAGGCCGTTGCCGAGCTGCGATGTGGGTCGCGCGCGGGCGCAGCCGCGAGGCAGGTGGCGCGTCACTCAATCGGGGCCGCGGAAGGCCTCGACCCGCTCCTACGCACTCGCTTAATTACATTCGCCTCTTTCTTAATTCCAAATTTATTCTTTTGGAATCGGAGGCGCACGATATGACATGCGATGAAGATTCCAAAGTCGCATGCCTTACATAAGTCGGAACAGTTATTTATTACACAAAAGAAAAAAAATTAAATTCATATAAAATAGTCACTTCCTATTTCGAGCAGTTCAATTCAACGAACACATTCAGTACTGCCACATAATCCTGATCTGTTCAAGGTTAAAATCCCCCCTCTCCCGATTTCAAATTTTCATACATAGAATCATTAGCAGCAGCATAGATTTGAATCAATATTATTGTTTCGGTAACAAAGAAATAAGCGTGCAACATGCAGCAAATTTGCAAAACAAGTGCGTTTTACACTAAGGTTATTTTGTACTTGTTTGTGTGTGTTGTGAGGATATTGCATTTATCAATTCTAGCAAATAAAACTTGTATTCTATTTTGAGTTAACTTTATTTTATACTTGGTTTGATGTTCGTACGTATTTGTTGTGATCAAGATAGAGTTTTTAATGAATCTTTTGATGTATAAAAGTTCTATTTTCCTCGTGAGGTATCCTTGTCGAGTATCTTCATCATCGTATGTAATACTGCATATTTTAAAATTTATTTTCCGTAAAATTAAACTGTCATTTTAGATTATATTAGAATGAATAGCTCTACCGCTCGAAGGGTCTGCGTCACAGTCGGGGCCACCACAAGAGGAGATAAAACAATTTCTCATCATTCGTAGGTAAGGACTGTAGCAGCATATTACCTTAGACGAAATTTAATAATCTTAATCTTTAACATTAGAAATTAATAGAATCTAAATGAACGCTGAGAATTTCTCTTCAGAAAGTGGGTTGTGAACGGAAATGTTTTGTTGTCTTTGTTGTAGTGATCATCTATAATTTGGATAGTGGACCTTGATACCTTGGAATTTAATATCCGTGCGTGCACGTTATTCAGGAATTTCACGGCCAAATAATTAATATGGTTTTCTCTCCTAGACTTAATGGTTGTTGGTTTTTGCTTGGCCGGAAGACACTCGACGGCTGAATACGATTGAAGGTACATTTAATTATTGTAGCATTGTTTGGGAAACATTGACACATGAGTAAATTGAGTATACGGACACGTCAAGTGTGTTCAATATGTTCGTGGATTAAAGGTGCGAACCCGCATCAGCGAAGTGAGGAACCGGGGAGCCGAAGAACCGTCGCGGTAGTTTCTGCTTTAGTCTGGTCCGGTGAGGGGTTTTATTATTATTTGTATTCTGAAATGTACACTTGAGGGAATTTGCGACATTTTTGGATAGAAGCGAGGGGTAGAAGGGAGAAGTGGACGGAGATCGGGATATTGTCGAGTTCGTTATGTAACTGAGAGGTACGGAGTTTTTGTAATGGTTCGGAGGAATTTATTTTGGAAAATCTGCATTTTTTTTTTGCATATTTGAATTGATGGCAGAGGACCAGATAGACGCGTAGAATAAAATTGGACGGATTATTGATTGGTATAAGTGAGTCGCAAGAGTGAAGACTAGCATATAATTGATGGGTTCTACGAGTGGCTACTGTTATTCCGAGCAGAATATTTGATTTCCAAGTGAGTCTTCTATCAAATAGTACTGGCTTATTGTTTCGGAGCCAAGTTATATTTTGTCCTGGATACTTGAGATGGGGAGAATTGTTTGGTCTGCGGAGCGTAAATATTTTGCCTTGGATTTATCTGGATGTGAGATGTATTGGCCCTGGGAGCTGAGAAAGGTGGTGTTGCTGATCTTGTGCAGTGCCAATATCGCAGTTTGAGGAACACGTAGCGGTGTCATCAGGATGCGGTGCAATTGAAGTATGAGGGGAGGATGGTATTTTGGACGGTTTAAAAGTGAATTAGCGTGGAAGGGAGATGACAGATCTTTGTTGTACTTCTGCTTTTATGAGGAAAGGCTCTCTGCCAGGAAGCTTTTGATAATAAATTTGTGAATTGAAATACACACTTCTTAGAAGCAAAGGGAATAATGTTTTGGCGGATGTGTGTGCAACTTAGTTATCATAACATTGTGCCGTGAAAACATGATGACAGTGAAATTCCGTTTTCAGAAAGTAAGTTGGACAATTAGGGAAAATTCCCTCCTTTCTGCAAAGCAATGAATCATTGTTATTATTACTATTTATTATATTATTATTATTATTAAATAACTAATTTTCATATCAGAGCAGTTGCCATGATATTATTTATTATTACGTATTCACTGCGTGTGTGTAAATCTTAATTCTGTTTTACAAAAATTAGAGGTCATCGAGAAAACAAAAGAGAATTTTTATTCAACATTGAACTTTATCTTGTATTTCTTGACCGTGTCTTGTAATAGCGCATTGTTTGTGTAATTTTGCTAGTTCCACTTTTCAGTTCGTCACAGGTGATTGTGTACGAAGTGCTTAGGTTTCCTGTAATAATATATCCTGTTCAAACGCATTAAACACGTGTGTTTCAAATAAAGAATTCCATTCTATTGTTCGTCTATTATCGGTAACTGGGAATTGTATTGTGCACCATGAAGTTTATTCTTAAGGTAGGTTTATAGTATTATAAATCATTCTGAATTGATGGATAAATGGATGTCAAATTCTTCCCATTGAACGACTCGCGAAATAAAATGTTAGCTGCTGCGAATTTTTAAAAAAAAATCTTGAGCAAAGAGTAAAAGATAGCCGTATTTGCTAGTTGTTGCCTTTCTGCAATGATACTAAGCTAAAAATAGTGATTTTGAATGATTTTTAACACAATCAACAGATGTAGATATCCCGTAAGTGTGCTGTGCCGGATAGGAAAGTACACCCAGGGGTGCATCACACGGATATAAGATGTAGCATTCTTGTTACAATTTCGCAGACTATGATAAAACGAAGAAGAAAACCTGACGCGTATGCAACCCGCAACAGGTCCTGCGTCAACACGTTACCATAGTGCCTAACTCGGAAGCGGCGCACCTTCGACGCCCTATTTACGTTTCTTATGAATCTACAAAAGGAGCAATTTGTGGAGGGTATCATCATCCCGAAGCATGAGCTGTCAGAAGTGAGGTTGCACATATTTTCACTTTTAAAGCAATGGTTTAAGGATTGTGAGTGCGTGAATCTAACTACACATATAAATAATTTTTCGATTGTGTGTTTACTGCTAAATGTATACATTTACATTGATTTAGTTATTAAGTGAGATTCCTTTTAATGCACTTTTTCGTTCCCAGAACAGCGATTGGTTAATTCATTTTATGAAACTGTTATTTGCATTGCAAGTTGCTTCCAGGAGGGCGACACGAAGTTAGTGAATTATGATGGCCAATGCAGTGGTTCATTGAAAGTCCAAGGTTGATAATTGCCTTGAATATTATCGTAATGTCGATGGCTGAACTTCCGCGCTAATGTTGTTTACTTTCAAATTAACAGTTCTGTTGCTTTTCTTGTAAATTTTTATCCTCGATTACATAAATTCAGATTTGGTTCCGTTGGCGACGCGAGAGATAGACGTACGATAGAAATGTTCTCTTATCGGGACGCCGCTGATCGAACATACCGGCTCCTATGCGCGGCGGGCGAGGAAAGGTGCGAGATCGCCTCGCAAAAGTGGCCAGGGTAGGCGCGCTCCTCAATTTCGGCCGCGAGCCGCTGGGCGGGCCTCCGCGCGCTTGGAGCCCCGCGTCACGTCCCCGGTGGCGGCGGGCGCGGGGCCGCCGATCGTGGCACCGCGATAGACCTCGCGATGATGACCTCATAACCGTGACGCGGCCGCAACAATCCCTGGGCGTGTGCCAGTTCCCCCGCGGGCGGGCGGCGCCGGGGCGCAGTGGGAGCCCCGCAAGTGGAACGTTTTCTTCTTGCGCCGATGGAAGTGCACATTCGCATACAAAGTAGCCGGTGTCAATTGTGCGTTTCCGGCTGGTGGGGCTGACCCTGTTTACGTGCTATTGTTCTGCATCTCTTTCTCGTCTCGTCTCGTGGTTTCACATATTAAGCAATTTTTAATTAAGCCGTTATTGTTTAGAGTTAGGCCGTTTTTGAAATGCATGCGTTACGACAGTTCGATTCCTTCTGCAGTTGGCTGGACCTCTTCGATTTGCGTCAATTAGTAGTCCCCTTGTATTTGTTGTTGCTTTAGATTCCTCATTTTATGCAATAGACGAGTGGTAATATGTATTTTTAGTACTCATGTTTTATCAAAAACGTAACATTAAATTTTCCTTCAGTAAATGTTCAACGCCCCATTATCCTGCTTGCAAGGAATGATAGAGGACATGTGTAGTTCCTGATAAACAACAATGTAATGTAAGTCCATATTGCGTGGGAGTGTTTGTTGGGGTTGCGTACGTTTTCTTTCCGATATCATTTTTTGATTGCCTTCCTTGCCTTTTCACGAGAACCACTAGAGTAGTAGTTTTAGACATTTCGAGAGTAGTTGTCTCCCAGTCGGAAATAGCACGAGCCGACTAGAATAGTACAGCGCCTCCTGCAATTGACTACCTGCTGGAGTCAGTGGAGAGGAAATCTTTTAGAATAAATTATTTGATCGTTATCGCATCGTAAACTTATTTGTATACCGCTAAATGTCATCATTAATAAGGACCTGGCGATTCTTTGGAGTACCTCAAAATACGAGTAGGCCCCCCACCCAGGTATGCATCGAGTTAATATTGAAATTTCTTCCTCTCGTTCTCCACGCCCTCGAAAGGGCATCCATACCTTAGAGGCGTCGTACTTGTTTGTAAAGTGTGTACGTAGCGCCTTTGCAACGCGGCTGCCTCGCGGAGTCCGCCGCCCACCTGTGCCGAGGTCTTGCTTTGTTCGCGGCCGCGGCCGGGCATCGCGTGGGCGGAGTTCACTTCTTCGAGGCGCGGTGCGCGGTGGCGCTGGAAAGGCGTTCTTGCATCTGGCTGTGCAAAAAGGCTGAAGGTCCAGCGCGCGCGGAAATAGGAAGGAAATGATGCCGCCTCCGGCCACGTGAGAGGTGTCTGTGCTTTCCTTAGAGGTATCCAGAAACGCAAGGAAATGCAAAGGCAATGAGTTTCCATTTTGGCCGGAAATGCGAATATTTGATTGTGTTGTTACGCGTATTCTCAAACTGCGCCTAACGACTGAATTCTCACAATCAGCTTACTATTAATTAACGCCACGCGATGGCAACGTTCCAAGGAAGATGCTGCCTGCTTGCCATTGAATATTTGGTTTTTACGTTTTGCGTTATGGAACATATATATATATATATATATATATATATATATATATATATATATATATATATATATATATATTCTTAGTGTGTAAATAACTGTTATATTCTACGTACATTCGATCAAGTTATTGCAGTGGTATGCGACAGTTTTTTTTTAAATTGTTGTTGAGCAGTGTGCATGACACTTTATGAAAACCATTGTGTGTGGTTTTGTTCAGTATTCATACTGATGCAGACAACTAGTTAAGTTTATTTTATAAATCACTTAAACGTGTTTTAAAAGTCAGACGCTTTTAGCGAAGGCGGGTGGAGCAAACGAATCACTTGAATGTCGAAATGTATTTTTTATATTATTCGAACCTTCAGTGCACATTCCACTTTTTAAGGGAATGGATCTTGTGGTATTAATCGTAATATAAGCTCTGTTCTTTGAAACCCATCGAGTTCCATCCTCATCGCCAGCATGTCTCGTTCTTTAGTCCAACGAATGCGTGTGCATTTACGCTCGGTCGTAAAAGGCTTCTGGAGGTCGCATTGCCTTAAAACGAGTCTAACCTAATCTAGTGTGATGTCAGATTACGCGTGCTCTGAAGGCCGCTTCTGAATCACTTACCGATATGTTTCGAGGATACAGAAAGTCCTCGCTTCAATGATGTAGTTTGTGTTTTTCTTCTTGCGCTCGTAAGCTTTGTTTGACTGACTGATCTTGCAAGCCGAAGAAAGGGGCGTTTTCTTCACGAGGTGGACGATTGTTCCAGACTCGTATTATAACCGGTCGTTCGCTCCGCGAGTGCATCTTCTGCGCGAGGAGGGCGGGGAGGCGTGTAAATCCGGATCCTTTGTGCCGACGACGCTACATCCTTTTGTTGGAGCTGTATCGGAGAATCAACGTAGTGTGACGAGAAGCGGCGGTGGCGACGCGCCAGGGGGCCGCTTCGCTGGGCGTTGGGCGGTGACCCGGCAGCGGCAGCGATGGGGCTGGCAGAGGCGACGTTTGCAGTCACACCAACTCCGCAGCCGGTGGCAAAGGCATTAGCGGCCACCAACCTTGCACCTGTGGCGGCGGCGGCGGCGGCGGCGCTGGTGCGTTGGTGGGCGCGGGACTTGTCCGCTGGCAGCGTTGCCCAAGCCACCGCCTCCGTCGCGGGGGCTTACGTAAGCTCGGCGCGTTGCGTCAGCGGCGCCGCTTCGCGGAGCGGCGGCGGGCGACGCGCTTGCCTGCGCCGCGGTCCCTCTCCTCGCCCCCTTCCCTCCTCCCCGCGCGCCGGATATTCGTGATCCACCTGAACCAGTTGCAAGAGCTACGCATGGAGTGTAATGGACTCGGCGCATTCACAGGCGCCACTTGCTTTTGTTTCACAGGTTGAATGAAAGGGGAACATGGATGCGTGTGTGTTGATGGCGGGAATATCTTACAGAAATCATAATAGTTCTGCTTGCATTTTTCTAGTTCGTGTATTTCCTGATAATTAATAGAATGATAAATAAATGCGAGAAGACGTTTCACTCGTAATTTATTCACTTACAATACTTTTCATAAGAACGTATCCTAAAATGCGAGGAAATATTCCGGGATGATCAATAATTTGTTCATCCATTAATTGCCCTAATTTACATGTAGTTTCATAGAAAATGCTGCCCATGGGTGTGTAAAGGAAGAACATAGTTCTTAATTTATGGTATAGTATTAGCCATATTAATGCAGATAAATCTTGGCGTATAAGTTCTCTTCTGTACTATTTGTAAAAATTTGTTGCTTCTTTCCATCTTTTGTAAACTACACAAAATTAAAACAATTGTTGCAAGAGTTCGGCATTTGAAAGTTGTAAACATTCACCGCGAGGCCATCTTAGAATCGCCGGCCTTATTCGATTCCGTAGGTCTGGAGAATCAAACGAATCGACTCGTCAATCCGAGCTGCCTTACACATCTGTCTCGTTGCACTGTCGTCCATTATCGTTTGGTAAATCTTATTCGACCAGAACCTTCTGCACTCTGTTGCACGCTGACTTCCTTTCGTTGCCTTTCTGTGCGGGAGGAGACTTGCGTGCAACCCGTCCTTCCGCCTTGGTGTTCCAAGGGCTGAAGAGGCGAGTTAGCGCCATGGACACGCCTCCTGCTACTTGGCTCCCCCCCCCCTCCGCTAATCCCTCGTCAATCCCTCGGCAGACCTTCCGAGCGCCATTGTAAACTTCCTTCCCCTTCCGCGGGCGCTGTCCGCCGCCGCCGCCGCCGCAGTGGCTTCTGCAGCCGCTGGCGTGTGCTTCTTTTAACGCGGGCCGTGACTCGTCCCGCCAAGAGAAAGCGGAGGTGTTGTGTAGCAGGTTGATGCCCTGTGAGCTGTCTTCCATCTGGCGCGCAGAGGCTTCTCGTACCGCAAAGACAATTCCGTTCGCGCCGTTACCCGTTGCAACGAGCCATTGGCGATGCTTTGAAATGGGAAGAAATTATAAGTTGATGTATTTCTCTGCCAGAACATCTGGCGAGATTTGAATGGCATTTCGTTTGCGGAGGCTTCCTTGTCCATCACTATACTATCATACGCATAAAATAAGTAGAAAATTAATCTCTCGTTAGAGTCCGATAACATCCTGATTCTGGTCGAGCGTGAAGAGGTTAATTTGAAGCTTAGAGCGGAAACTGTGAGAGGGAGAGCCGGGCCTGAAAGCGTGAATAAACCATTTTAAGAACCGTTTGGTCAAATCCTGTATTTTCTTTGCAAAAGCAAAGCTTCTTGGGTGTGTAGGAATTAAAATTCTTTGGCTTTTAATCGCTTGCAACCAGCACAACATTTACTTCAGGATTTCCTTGAAATTTACACTTACGAGTGACATTTACACGACTCTTAATAATGTACGACGATGATTTAATTCAGCCACTGTTCTTTCTCTCGACCTATAAGTTCCACCTTCACTGCCATATTAAGTAGGCAAGTTACCAGATACGCGCATAAATCTCCCTCGTCGTTTTCAAGAGCAACAGAAGTTGGACAAAAGGCACAACGCGAAGAAACACAGAAGAGCGTCGTGATTTGACGAGACGCCTCTTGAGTGGGTGTTACGTACGTTCGAAGCGTTGGTGTCCTTTTGTAAGAGTTTGGTTGTTGAGGCGACTAATTTCTATGATTTACGATGGAGTTGCGCATTGGCCTGTTGCATGTACACATTCCCCTGGGTGGGAATCGCAAGTGTGAGTTGCTGTTCGCGTATTGTGCAACGGCCAGAAGGGCAAGCGGCGCGAACGCGGGCCCGGAAAACCGCCAGGTTGCTTATATTTAAATAAATAATATGAAATAAAAAATACGATAATTGCCTGTCCGACGCGGCGCCAGCTGACTGGTGACTGCTGGGGGGGGGGGGCAGAGGCCGGATTCGGTGGCAGCTCTCGGCAGGTTGCAGAAGCCTCCATGGGAACACTTGCGCGTGGACGTAAATCAGGATGGCGGCTTCTGCGCGGACGCCTGTTCCCACCCCCACTCCCACTCCTAACAGGTTGTAGAGAATAAACGAGCGGTCAGGGCGTATTGGGAAGAAAGTTTCTCTGCACATTACGTGACCCTTGTAGAATCCAATTACAAATTATCATTATGAAAGGATTCTCGTTTTGTGAGGTGGTATTGGATTTATTATTCGATTTTGCAGACCAAAGCTAGGATAGTAACAGTTACTTTGATTCTGTTTTAGAAGCTAGGTGAAGATGGATGTTGTGTCATGACTGTTTAATTCAGTATGAATACGAGTAAAACAAGTGAATTGTGTGGCCTAGTTATCATGCTGTAGAAATGAGGAAGCGTCAAAGAACGTAATGTGGCGGGAACGCAACGCAGTCTGTATTTGCAAAAGGGGCATTTGCGCAGAAGTGCTTACAGACGCTCAGTTCTTACGAGGCAGCTTGGCCAGGTAGTCCCTACGCCTAGCTTGACCACCTGCGGGTTGTCATCCTAGAGGCGGCGACTGGCTCCACCAGCCAAAAGGTCAATAGAATTTGCGTACGCGTCTCTTACTTTCTACTCGGCGGAAAATCAGCCATGTTCGTACATTGTGAAATCATCAATTTACGATCTAATAGCGAATCTCGAGCTAATATTGAAACAGTTACTCAGCATCGCGTATTATTATCTGCTATTATATTTTCTCGAAAAATCATGGTACAAATTAAAGAAATTACCTTAATCATATGTACCATTAGTATTTTAAAACACTATTAAAATAGTACATTATCCGAGTGTCTGTTAAACCGGCTTATCCAAGGTAGTCACAAGGAAAACAAAATAATGCGTTAAAATACTGAACACAGAAGAGTAGTAAATTAGTTGCTGTAACAGCGAGCCGGCGATGCCGTCACCCATTCTAGGAATATTGAGACTTCCTCAGCTCCGCACTTCAAACATTACGTTGCTTGTGTACGACTGCCACTTTCAGCTTCAGTAGTCTCTCGCAGTTGGCTGCAATAAACGTGTGTGTTTATATTTTGCTCCGAGAGTTGTATTTTCATTTTTGAAATGTTCGCCTAATTATGCGAGTTATTTGTAATCGATGTAGTGTTAGACCCAGTTACCTTGGATAATCTCGCGTTTCCTCTAATCGACAATGTGTGATATTACAAACGTAAATTGGTAGAATTTCTGACTGAGGGAATCTTTTTGTACAACGCTGTTTCTGCTTTATTAAGTTTGTGGGAGTTTTCTTAGACCTCCTATTTTACCATTTTTGTTGCTGCGATTGTTTGTGGTGTCATTTGTGTTAGAGACATTTTCTGTAAAATACTATTTCTTTTAAAGTATGTATTTTCATAGCCAATAATTTCTTGTTCAGTTTTTTAGTAATTTTCGTGTACTTTGGAGTTAAATGTCAATTTTCCAAACATTCGTAAACAATATTTTGTTTTTAAGTTCCAATTTCTTTCTTTAAACATGATGTGCGTACAGAGCACAATGCACTAAATCACATAGCATAAGGTCAATTTGGATTAAACCTTTTTAATAATAAACACATTTGTAGCTTTTTAACATCTTATATGATATTATTTACATTGTGGTTGTAAGTCATCATTTTAATCCATTTTTGTGGAGCCGAAAGCTTTTAATGTTTCTCGAAATATCAAAGATGTTTTGAGAGTAATTATTTTTCTTTCTTGTTTGTAGATAAGATTTTTGTTTCAGTATATTAGTACTCGATAGCCAAGAGGGAGAGATCCAGCTGATTATTTGAGGGGGGGGGGTCCTAGATTTTTGTTAAATAATAAACTTATTTGTTATTATACTGTGTATTATTTATATACTGTAGATATGATACAATACAATATATTGTTAAAATAATTACGTAATTCGAACATATATTTAAATAAATTTTACCAAATAAAGGAAGGTAAACGAAAACTCAAGGCCTGGGGGGAGCATGGTGGTTTCGAAACCTGGCAATAGTTTTTAATCCGAGTTAATAGTAGTTAATCCGATAATTATTTCAATGTAATATTATTGTTTATATCCATATTTGACAATAAATAAGAAATATAGTTATGAAAGCCAAAGACGTGTACCTGAAAATAGAGACGCAATGATTCTCGAAAGTAGTTAAAGACCGAATGGTGAAATAAACCACGTTTGTGTGTTTTAATTTTATTTTATGACTGATTCCCAGTTATAATCTGTGTATAAATACGTGGAACCTTTTATCAATTGAAATATGGCAGCCAATCAGTAGAATTGTATCAAATATGTTTCGATAATTGTTAAATGTTTTGTCAATAACATGTGCGTTAACAAAACAATTATAGACGGCAATAGCGCTGGCCTCAGAATGACCCCCTTGGCTGACGTCCGCCTTAGAGTCGTGTTGGAAGCGAAAAGTTGCGAGGCTCCGCAAAGCGACAAGCAGCGCCGGCGCGTCCGGTCACGCGAAGCAGGGCGCACGCCCACGCCCACGCCCACGCCCCTTTCACCCTTCGCCTCCGCTCGGCGTAGCCGCCCGTGCGCGACGGCGCCTGCTCTAGTTGTGCATTGTTGGAAGAAGAAGACGATGGCGACGACGAGAAAGTTTTCGTCTCCTTTTGCGCGTTGGGCCCCTTGCCCATTGGAGGCGCCCGCCGCTTTCTACGCCCTTGCGCGCCTGCTCTGCTGCAGCCAGAATTCGGAGCTTGTGCGATGCTAGTGACTTTCACCCAAATTCTTTTCCTGTTCTCGTTTTCATATTGAGTTTATTCAGACGTCGCTTTTAATTAATTTTTGTGGAGTAATTGGATTGCATACTGTTTCTGGTGCTTGCTGAATATGAATTGAAATGCATTCTGAAATATTGAAATGCATTCTGCCCAACGAAATCAAAATAATTTCGAATCTGTACGCACTTGCCTAGTTTAATTTACTTTCACGTTATTGAAACGAGATTTTTTATAAGATTCTCCGGTGAGAACATTAGATATATTTGCGAAAAGTATTGCAATTGATTCTTTAAATGGGGAAGTTCTTTGTATCGTAATAAGCTTTTCCCCATTTTATTGCGTTTCTATTACTTCCGTATTTTATTTTGGTTCCTCTCTGAGACCACCCTCAAAATGTGTGTTCGTTAATGAAGTAGGCGGAACTGTCCGCGGTAAGGCTCGGCTGGCGAGTTGCGTGCGAAGCGTGACTTTGCTGCCCTGGGCGTAGCTGTAAACGCGTTAACAAAGCGCGTCCGCGAGTGCCATAACAAGCGCGGAACCCCATCGCAGCCGCCGTGTGCTGTTGCTGTGCTGTTGCTGGCGGCGCGTGGCAGGATGCGCGCAGGCCCATTGAACGAGGAAGCGCTCGCCGGGCGGAAACGCCCCCGCGTCAAGGTCGCTCGGCCCCACGGACAGTACTTTTCACACTTAAAAACATTTACGGAGAATTTACTACTTTGAATTAAATCATTTTAAAGTATTGTAAAAAGTTTTCGGTCATGTCTGGAGTCCATGCAGTAAAATTTCCAGAATACTTTGTGCAAATTTCAAGACAGACCTATTGCACTAATGCAATACTATATATTTTAAAGAAATACCTGCCGTATTGAAGAGGAACCTATTTCTGATACATCTTCAATAGTTGGTTACCATTTCTGGTTTAGTTACTATCATAATGAGGAACATGAAAAAAGTGGAGTATATGAAGCGGTATTTTTATTCTTTACTGAGCCGTCTTTTTCAATTTTTGTAAATATTCATTCTATATTTTTGTGCCAGTTATAATTAGATCCGCTGTCTGTCTTTTCTGTTCGTACCTTTGGCTTTGAATATATACACGCCCCTGGAGTGCGCTTGCTTTGTGGATCTTAATCAGCGCCTTTTCTAGCTTCCTTTCTTTGGGTTGGGCTCTAAATCCAAGGCTGCATTACGGAATTGCGGCAGGGGCAGGAGTCGCGCCTCCGTGAGTTTTCGGCCTCTGCTTCGCCGGCTGAAGAAAACGCGCAGTGAAAAGCATTTTATAACCCGTTGCTGGTGTGCTTGCTTAAAAGACGAAGGCATGTTTCATTGTGCTGCCTATTATGTAGCCAGCTACATGCTTTGCATACGAGAGCCGATTGTTTTACGATTGAATAGTCAGGTAGATTTCACTCGAAACGTGTGGACAAAGCACGTCTGCTTCCCAGAAGTGCAGGAAGACAATTGATCGTAGATTCTTCGGAGGATTAATGTCTTTGATTTGTTAATTGTATTCCCACGATCGTGAGAAGGAACGCTCCTTTTCGAATACCTGCGCTCCATATTCAGTTGTTCCGGGCTGAGACCGGGGAAACCCTTTCAGGCCTTTTGCGAGTCAAACAAATGGGTTCGTTATGCTCGAGATTCTGTAATTTGTATAGTATCCATGGGCGTAATAAACATACGAGCTCTTTGTTGGCAATAAACGTATTGTAAGGAAGGCGAGCGCGGCCCGCCCCGCTTGACAATTATTCTTTACCAAGGCAATGCCAATCTTTGTTCCGCTCCGCCCTGTTGGGATGTGGTGCGGGTTGCGTAGTCACTTCAGTGAACGAAAAATTTGGGGGAGGATCCAAAATTTGGAATCCCGAATCTCTCTAGGAGTTGAAAGAATAGCGTAAATTTGTTTGAGAAAAATTGAGTATTTTTCAGTGAGTCCTTTCGAAATAGATTTTGCCATTCCCGAAAATTAGCCCAGACAGGCTATTATTTTTAAATCATTGACTGTTATATATATATATATATATATATATATATATATATATATATATATATATCATGAAAATCATATCGGTTTACAAAATATACAGTTTTGAAATTATACACATCAATTTTATTGATATTAAACTGTATTGATTAAGATTAAATATGTGTAGTAAGCGCCAAAAATGAAATTATATAAGATTAATATACTGTAAGGACCCTTTCCCACTTTGTAAATGTAAGAACAGTGAATGAAGGAAATAGAGCAATATTCATATCGTTGATCTAAGAACGTTAATTTAAAATAAATTACCAACGAAACATTAAACAATTCTGAAACTGTCTCTTAAATTTTGTAGTTCTGTGTGTGCCATTTTTCAGTTTACGCATTTGTCACTGTTCACTGTCACGGAAAAAATTAGTTCTGGGCCTTTTGTAGGACGCTTCCAACTTCAAGTATACGTAGATTCCAAGTAATACATCAAATCGCTGCCCGTAGTCGCAGCTTTTACACAGTGCATTTCAGAGGTGCAGCTTGTCTATGGCAACAAACCAAGTTGTCGTAACATTGTAGGATTGGGCGGAGAAGCATGTAAATGAATATTTATTTTATTTTACCTCTTAATTATGCAAAAAATCACGACAGTCTTTAATACAGAGGTGATTGTATTTTCTAAAAGTTATCATCCAATTATATTTAATTCATTACGTATTTCCTTCTTCCTCCTCATTGATTTTCATTTTAAAACTGTGTGGCGTATGAAGGAAAATGATTGAAATCCATAGAGTTGGTTTGTTTCCCTCTTTTTAATCTTTTCTTCTTCTTTTTTCAGCCAACTTCCAAATATAATAATGAAAAATGAAATGTCGAAAACAATGCATTTGGTAACGCATAAATATTAAAATAATGAATTATAGTAAATTTCACATAAAATCTAGAATAGAAAACTTTATGAAAGCAACAACTTCGAGTGTTGTTTGTGAAGTGCTTGATTCTATATTTGTACACTTCGGTTTATATGTGATGATTTCGGTTATTATATGAAAATATGTTTTGGTTCTTGTGGTGTAATTTAATTACTGTTAAAAAATGTATTCGGCCTATGTAACAATGGTGAACGTGTAAAATGCTACTCATTGCTACCTTGCGCATCTGCTTCACAGTAACGAATTTTAGGGCATTGGTTAGGAGAGGATGTATGTGAATTGAAAATTTTTCTAATTTCTTGTAAGATATTCAATATTTGTTGGTATGGATAATTTATGAAAAGACAGTAAGAAGTCAACAACTTGGTAACGAGTAAATAAGATTCGAAATTCTTATGTTTCAGTATTTTCTTAATATACAACTCGTTAATCTAAGAACTTTTATTTTAAATAGAAAGCGCCTCTTGTTTGTTTAAAGAGTGATGTTATGTAATCTCCATTGAATTGCGGAGAGAACACTGCACATGATTGTGTGTAAAGGTTTGTGAGGTGTGATTTTTTTTAAACCGCTGTAGTTCAGTTTGTGAGAATACGACCACGAATATTAAGGGGTGACAATTTATATATATTTTTGTGGGACATTATTAAAGTGAAATGTGTAGCAATGATAACTGTTCTTCAACCGGATACATTTACATTGTCGTGACGGGCGTTATTATGAATTTTTCTATGTAGTGTGTAATGTTAGGTACGTTGCAAAGGTGTCTGTGAGTATTGTGCGATTGATGCAGCTGGAGTTGGGGATTCGTGTTAATGAAACGAGCCGCGCCCGGAGGCGAGTGGAGGAGAGGTCGCACGCTCGTCGCGTGCGCCCGCCGGGATCCCCCTGGCGGCGGACGGGGCGAGCGGGGCGAGCGGGGCGAGCGGGTCGCGGATCTGCGCAGCGAGGCACGGCGCGGCCAAGGGCAAGGCCACGGCACCCGCCGCGCCACGTGCGCGCCGCCTCTTCCTCCTGCGTATTTGGCTCTCCCCAGCCTCGCCGCCGCCTCCTCGAGGTTCAAATCGGACGATGAGGCGTCCCCGAGAGCTGACTAACCAGCAGGAATGCAACAAAAAAAATTGCATTCGTCTCTCTGTTGCTTACGGACTCAATTCCACGCTTATCTGGCATTCCGTATTCAGTTAACAGTATTTCTGCTTGGAGTATGTTCAGCGAGTGCAGATTATTAACTCGGAGGGATAGAAAGCGACCGTGAAGCCAGGGCAAAGTTGTTAGAAAAGTGTGCTTGGCCGTGGGTAATTTAGTATTGAGTCGGATTGTCCGGCAATGAAACGGAGCGACAAGTCCGCGCTTTGTTCCTTGACTCTTTCGTCGGCGGCGAGCCCTGTCGCTGCGCACTGAGGCGCACGGCGGCTGGCGGCGCTCGCGTCGGCGCGTCTCCTTCATCTGACACCGCTGCCGCCCCCGCCCCGCCCCCGCCTGCGGGAAGGGCAGCTCTGCGACCTCTAGGCGGACACACCGCGCTCACGTCACGCGCGCGACTCAAGCGCAGAAAGAAACTGCGTCCTATCGCATTTCCTCTCCTTCAAATCCCCCTGCATGCAAGCTTCACTTTTTTATGTTACTGAAAACTTCGGTATCGTCTTCGTATGGTATACGTTGCAATAATAGTGATTAAAAACTGCCGTTTATTAATTCCGTGCAATTTTCGTTGTCAACAAGTCTTAGGAAAATTGCTAATGTGTTGTCGAAAATAAAAATGCCCATTTGTAACGTTGAAAAATTAAAGACAACTTTTGAAAAAAAATCTTCATATTGGGTTACACTTGTATTTCCCTCCCTCCTCATTTTTGTTGTCAATTTTTTTAAAGAAAAAAAGGGGGTGTTACATCCGAGGAAATATAATTTGTTGACTGAACAGGCGCTACCGTGCCGAAATAGTTTATTTCGTTGCTATTATCTAGTGTGTGGTCTGTGTATTTACATTTTACAACGCTCTAAAATATTGACGCGCTTCCTGTTGGTTTTGTGGTTTAATTTTACCAATTTTCATTGAGGTTGGAACATGGTGTAGATCGCCAAGAAAAGGGAATCTTCGATTTGAACAGTGAGGTAAAATGCTGATTTTACGGAGTGGCTTATCTTAGTGATGTGTTATGTAAATGTCGTTCACTGCGTCGTTTTTCATGGAAAATTGCTCTACGTTTTGCGGTAACATGTCTTTTAATTCGCGATTTTCATTTTGTGTCGAATAGAGCTTAGCGAGAGCGTCTCGTGTGGGATGCCCGCTACGCAGCCATTCGCCTTCCAAATTTCTTTCATCCGATGTTTCGGGGAGGGTAAACACTTTTGTTAGGTTTCCGTTCATAAGTACCGTTTTCGCACCATTTCATAGAAAATAGCAAAAAAAACTCGAACATAGGTGAACTTGGTGGACTATGCGGAATTGTGTATGTTGAGGGAGCCGGGTTAGAAAATGGTGGTGATAGGTTTCAAGTTTTATTTCCAGGAACTTTTGTGTGTGTTTTTTAACATTGCTGGTACTCTAAAAGGAGATGCTAATGTTTCGTGAAAACATACGAAAGTGAATCAGTTGTAATCGATCAATATAATACTAACCGCTAAATGTAGATCTCAATCCTTACTCTAAGGCGGAAAACGGAATGGGAAGCAGTTGGGCTACGACTTTTCGGGGAGGGAGGTAAAAGGCTTAGGAAAAGTTACCTGCGGAATGCAATTGGTATTCGAATGTATTCTCAAACAGCACGAGTGTGTCCCTCTCCATTTGCCGCTCAGTGTCTGCGGTGAAGCCGCGTTGCGTGTGGCTGGGCGCAGGCGGGGCCACATGCTGCCGAGCGCGAGCTGCAAGATGCCCGGGCGGGGGGGCTGCCCCAAAAGGGCGGCTGACGGAGCCGTCTGGTGGGCGCGGCACCCATTCGCACGCAGGGCGGCCCTCGCGAACAAGCCTCGCCGCCGCCCGCAAGGCAGGCGGAGAGAGCGCACGGCTGCCAAAAACTCCTCAAGCATTGTTTCACTGCGCTGTCCGTTTTATAATATGCTGCGAGCCTTCGCTCTGCTTCCGCGTTACTTCCTATTAGCGAGTGAAGGGCTGCTTCTGAAAGGTTTGAAAAGAAAGTCTCGTAGAAAGTAAGTTGTTGCGCTACTGTGCCTCTCCCTCTGTGTAACCATCGCCATTAGCAATGAGCTGCGATTTTATTGCTATTGTTACGATATTATTGTACTTATGAGCCTATGAGATTGTACTTTTTGTTATTAATGGTTCATTTACGGAATGATAGCTTACTGGCGCGTTCAGACTGAACAACAGGAAAAGTACTGGAATATATATAGCAGGAAAAGTTCGCCTTGTATCCTTGTGATTCTGTACTGGGAAGCCAAGCTTCCTTTGGTTTAATTCCACATAACGAACTGAACATTATTTTCTTTTCTCTATCCCTTTTCTATGCTGAATCTGTTGAGATATACAGTCATAGAGCAAAGATCATTCCTTCTCTATGGTGCAGGATGCGTCGTGTTAGTCGGAATATTACTACTTTTTCCTCTCCATAGCCAACAATAGGAGACTTAATTGAACTTCAAAATCAAGAGGTTGAAAAGAAAATCAACATTCTTGCTCTTAGCAATGTGAGAATGATTGACGACGTAATTCGTGGCAACCGCATGCACTATTGGCGGGCGAAACAGTATGCCACATCGCTTCTAGCGAGGTGCTGAATAATTGATGAATCCCGAGTGTTATGCTTCGTATGTATTACATAAAAGTACATATTATTGTGGGTGCAATGTGTTGCCCTTACCTGCGTTCTTCGTCCTCTTGAGAGCACGTGTCGTCAGAGGAAGCGTAGAGTACGTTCTCCTTCGCGCGGCCTCGCCCCTCCCTCGGGGGCTGCGCGGGGGCGGTCGACCTCGGCGGGGGCGAGCGTTCGCTTCGGCGCTGCCCTCCTCCGTCGCCACGCGACGCTGTCGGGAAGCACGAAGACACCACAACAGCCCCGCTTCTGTTGGCAGTCGGGCGCCGACACGAGCTCCTCGCGCGGCCGCTTCCGCTTGCGTCGTGGGGGCGGAATTACCCATGCCCCGCCCCGCCCTGCC
>BOPP01000383.1:181319-283970 GCA_017312745.1 Gryllus bimaculatus | reverse complement strand
CTGCCCGCTGCCGCCCCGGCCTGCCCCGCGCCGCCTGCCCCGCCTGCCCCGCCTGCCTCGCCCCGCCCTGCCCCGCCCTGCCGCCGCGCCCAGCCCAAGCCTGCCCCGCCCGCTCTGCCGCCTCGCCCGCCCCCCTGCCCCGCCATGCCTTCCCGCCGCCCTGCCCGCCTCGCCCTGCCCGCCCGCCTCGTCCCGCCCGCTTTCGTGGCGGGCTGGAAGGAAAGACGTCGAGCGGGCGACGTCTCCACTGACCATTCATTCGCGAACAGTTATCGCGTTGTGTAGGTGTGTGTGGGGGGGAAGAATTATATTTCGTTGTGAAGGTCTTGATGCTGAAGCTATCTTAAAAATGAAAGATTTCACTGCTGAGAAAACATTGAGTTTTCACTCGTATGAAAACTGTCATTTTTTTCATAAAATCTGTGTTACGTTCTTTTCTAAATATTAAATGTCGTATGATTCTGTATACTAGAGTATTGCTTCGTTGTATTCAACAGAGATGTGGCATTTGAATTTCCTTATTCTCATTAATAACTATTTATTAACAAATTGTACCGGGCAGTGCTTCGCTATTGCAACTATTACAAAACACTAAAGATTGGATAGCCCGTGTTACTAATCTTTTTCTGTGGTAAATAAAAGTGACGAAACGTTGACAGAAATTTGGAATCCATGAACTGACGTTTTTAGTACGTATTTAGTAATTTTATTTTTTTTATTTTGCACAAAATTGCACGTTTTAAGTAATGCTGCAGAAAATTGCACATTTTAGGTTTTACTGGACGAATTTGCAACAATATAGTTTTATTTGCAGTTTTTAAATTTATATTAATTAAATTTAGTTTTAATATATTTTTTTTTTAGCTTTCCATGGTCTACTAATGAAACCGAATATCGTTAAAATGTATCAATTGGCTCTTTGTTGTATGAACTGAGCGTCTGCACTTACACGACGCCTATTACCTAATTAAAATTCAGAGTTATTGCAGCTGGGATACGCGCTGTTCCACGACTAGGGTTGCGCCGCTTCAGCCAACGCTATGCGCGGGGTCGATCGCCCCAATCGGTCAATATATCCGTTTAGACAACTCCCAATGTGAGGCGCCTTTTGACCAATATGAGGCCGGACGCGAAGCTTAGTGGCAACCTGCCTGCGTTTCGAGTCTTCGAATTTCTCGGAACAGACGTTGCTGCGACATATCGAGAGAGACTGAAAGCAGTTTCGGATACCGCGTTTGTTTACTCCGCTGCAACACGCATGTCAGAATGAGGCCTCGGCACAAGACAGACAATGTCAGAGGGGAAGTTTTTCGCTGTTCTGGAAATTTAATAGTTGAATACAAGATACTGGTAATAATTTGTAATATTTATAATTGTAAATTATAATGAAACAGAACATTTCTTTTGTAACAATATTTTTAATTTCTGAATGTAATGTTTTGTATTTTTTAAAATTTTTGTATTTATTTTTTTATATTTTTATGGCTCATTTAATTTTGGGGGTGAATCTTTAAATACAAATATGGTTTGTTTAAACAATAAGTATTAAACTTATAAATAAAAACACTAAAATTATATTTAGTTAGCCTAAATATCACAGTCAAAATATGAAATAAGTTGATAAGTGGAATTTAACTGAAGTTTTTAGACTACATAACCACCATTTTTGCAGTCTTGATATTCTTATTACATGTTTTTTCACGTTTTATTTTATTTTTGTTTTGCACGTTTTTGCGTATTTACTGGCACGTTTTTAGAAGAGTTTTAACTTTCATGAAAATCCGTCTTTACTCACACACACCACTCACTCACGTGCTTGTTAATCACATTTTTCGCTACGCTGTGAAAAATGCTATTAGGATGAAAGCCTCGCAGGCAGAGACATGATTGTCAAGTAACGCTATTGTTCAAACGTTTTGAAAATCGGTATGCGTTTACCTATGACAGCGATCTTGGAGAAATTTTATTACTTGTCCGAGATCAAGTTATAATTCGGCCAGTATTTCACAATCGCAGGACAGAATACTTTTGTACAGTGAAAAACCTGCTTAAAATCCTTGACTGTGCGACGGTTGCGTAGATTTGCAGGGCCGTGAGTCGTAATAACGAATAAATAATGCACCCAACAACGCCGACCCACATATCGATATCATTCAACCACCCTTTTAAACACTCCATCTACGTAATAGACAAAGTGTGACTTTTCCCGGCGAGTCTCTGAATAGTTTTTTGCGCTTTGGGTGCGGGCAGCACATACGCACATTTCCCTTTTGTGTATATACTTGTAAGAGATATACAGTATTAGCTACTTTTAGTAGTCAACGAGGTTCCCGTGTGACGTTCATTTATTGTAGCGAAAGTTATATAAAATCTACTTTAGTTCTAATGGATTTGTGAATTGACAGTGCAGCTTTGTTCCGTTGCAGACTTAAGGGGATGAAATCGTTCACTTTGGGTTAGGAAATGTTTCAGGAGATATCATCTTAACGTTTCCCCTGGTGTTCCGAAGTAAATATGACAACCACTCTCCCGTTTTCTTTAAAAAGAACGTTTTCGAAATCTGTACATAGATGCGGATTTATCCACTCTATCCCAGAATTGAGCAAGTACGTTGCTCTGAATGCTAAGTAACCGACGAGTGACTGTTGATGAAAGTGGCATAAACGCATATCCACGTAAGCTCTGTATGCGAGATCGCCGAAAGGCGTGAGTGGTTTTGTTGGTGTGTGTGTGGTGTCTCTGTTTTTATTTATTTCGAGACAACCGCTTCCGCCTATGATGCAATTATCGTATGTTTGGTCACTTAAAGATGCTTTAAAGGCCAGAAAATATACCTCTGCCTACAAGGTGTGGAAAGCGGTGTATCCATGCATTGCGCTCAACTAAAATCCTTTTTTTGAGGTGATCGGAAAACCGGTGCTTATGAATGGACAAAGTACATTCAGAAGCAATGGTGGGATTAGTTGAAAATGGTCGTATTGTAAATTTTTGTACTGATCTGGCAATCAAATTATAAATATTGGGCTTCGCAGGTACTTAATGACTTTTTATAACAATTGTAACAACTTTATAACATTTTATTTTTAATTTTTGCCTTTCAATATGTAAATGGGGTCCTATGGAATTAATTCAGAAAATAATGCAATGTGTTGAACTAATGTGCTTATCGCTTGTTGAATTCTGCTTGAATTTCCATTTCACGTTCATGATATTTCATGAGTGTCTTCTGATAAATTCTTGAAAGTGAGAATACAATAAGAGTTCATTTCCTTGAATTCTTCGTTCCACGTTTTCTTGTCAATACCAAATAAATATTTTCGAATGCATACTGTACGAATATACAATAAATAAGTATTTTTTTTTTAGAATTGATCCTAGATCATCACTTGTTTTTGCGACTTACGTATTTTAGTGATTGTGTTGAGATTAATTTTACAGTAAGATAACCTTTCGAAAGACCTCTGAATTCCTCAATTCATCCCAACTTTTTAACTTGTGTAGTAAAAATATGGTAGGTATATTGTATTTGCGCACAGAAGAGCAAGATTTGAAAACGCATTTGAACTACTTTGACAGATTCCTATATTATTATGTTTATATTTGGGCTTACACTCCAAACATTTACAGTAAGAGTCAATGTTTCTAAGTATGGAAACAGAATAAAGTTTTCTACTTTGCTCACATTGTGTGTGGCCAGAAAGAATAGTGGAAGGAAGATAGAAATAATGAGGCAACATTTAGCAGTCGCCTTATTAAGTGTTTAAAATGATGTTTCTGATTTTTTCTTCTCATAGATTGGTAAGTAAGATATTAGAACGATCAAAAGTCCCATGCAATCAGAGGTTTACCTTCCTGTTTTTCTGTTCACATCTGAAGCTCTCGCGTGCTGTCTTTGGTTTATGACCGCAGCGTTGGAATTACTTTGATTTGATTTTACACAAAAATATTTTGATGATGATTTTAAACTACCTTTTATATGAAAAGTGACAGGCGTCGGTAAACTACATGCTTGGAACACGCCCCGTAACGTCGTTTTAAACGCTACGACATCACACACCCATTTGAAGAAGCACGGAAAGGGTAAGTTCGCTCTGGTGTAGCAATGTAGAGGCGATGCGTGAGCGCTGGGCCACGTGGGCGCGCGCGCGGCTGTGCGCCGGTGTCTGTCCGCCGGTGTCTGTCTAACGCACAATGGTCTTTGTTTGCAGTGACTGCTTCGACGCCACGGCAGCGGCCTGGATCGCTCACCCGGCCCACGCGGCACGCGGCCACGTGTGGAGTGCAGGAGCAGCGCGAGCTGCGAGACGCAGCGCCCTCCGCAGCCTTGCGAATCGGCGATTGCCGGGTCTTGGCTCGTCCCTCTACTTCTTCCCGCACTCTGCTCCAAGCCTCTTCGCTTACGCTGTTCTGTCCACTAGTGGTCCGTGAATAGAATCTACGTGTTTTTGCGACAGATGTTTTGTTATTCCCCAAGCCCTTGTTGACGGTCTGGGATCTTCGCCATTTTCAGTGCGCTTCTCTCCGCTGGCTCGTATTTTCTCTCCCCACGACCTTGTGGCTCCCGGAACTCTTCCTGCCTTTCACCCAACTTGGAATATCCTGTTTGCTCCACGTTCATAAACTCCGCACATTCCTCCTGCGTGCCGTTCCACAAGCGCGCGCCTGACTCCCCGACGTCCTTCGCGCTACATCCCTCCCCCCCTCACTTCGTGCTGGGCACTTCCTACCGTGAATAAGAGCTTGCCGCGCTCTATCTTTTTACTTTCCGCGTGCGGTACTGACGGCTTTAAGAAGTGTTTCGTCAGTTGTGGACTGGAAATTTCTTCGCGGAGCACTTGCCGAGGCGTGAAGCCATTGTTCGGTTGGCGATTGCTCTTGCGAACGAGCGAGTCTCCATGGTCTTGCGCTCTTGCCACCCGACTCGGAGCGCAAATGCAGGGAAACTCTGTGAGCGGCGAAGGCCTTCCCTGTCGCCTGCATCTGATGGCATTGTCTGCGTCGGCGACGCGGATGACAGGAGAGAGATTGAACAGTCTTGCCACGCTCCGTAGGCTTTACGTTGAGGTTTCTATTACGGATCGTGGGCACTGCGCATTGAAGTAACGGGCGTATGAGCGAATACAATTTCTAAGGCGCCGTCTTTCATATTTGTTCCTATTTTGTAAATAGTTTCGTAACTGATCTTTTATTTCGTATATATTTTATATCTGGCCAGTTTATTTACAAAAGTAATTTGATGTTTTAATTACAAATCGCCACATGAATGTTAATTAATTATGTTCGACAATATCAATATCGACATAATTATTTCTGAAATAAAAGTGAAGTGTGTTTTTACTCTATTGATATAAAAAAAAGTAGCTGTGAGTAAAAGATATTTTATTATCTTCCAATATATCGGCGTAGATGGAGCATAAATTTGTTCTGCTGCAGCTGCTGGACGTGGCAGATTTTCAAACTAGTTACAAAACCTAGGTCGAATCATGCGCCCTGTCCACTTACAGGACTAATAGTCGTAGTAATTAACGCTCCCGGGAGTACCAATCAGTTCATCGTGTATTTCATAAAATGTAAATTCGATTTATACTTCATGTTTTTTTTTCCCTAAACATTGCAAGAAGTGCAGTTTATTGATTACAAATCATCTTTACCGCAAAAATAGGACGTGACCAGGACCTAACAGCTAAATGCCGGAGCAATGCCGGTTTCTCAAGGCATTAGTATCAGTAGTATTTAACCATTGAATTAAGTGGTCTTTGAAACTCTTCCGCTTCATTGGATATGTTTCGGTGATCACACATGTGTAAATTAAATGCGGGCGCACTTCTCGCTTGCTTGCTTTACTTTTAATATGGTCAGCTTTAATTACAACATAATGCACACAACTTTTGTGAACTCGGTGAGAGGAGTTGTTTTATCCTCCAGAATGGGACCCGGGACCACTGGGGGCACAACGCGAAAATACCTTTAACTTTGTCTTTATTACTGAGAGTCTGTGCTTTTAGTGTAATCTCCCAACATAGAGCTTTATGGAAAGCTGAAAGAATAACGTAAATATTGAAAGATTTACTTCTATCATACGCAACATACAAGCAACTTTTCAACTTCGGGGTACACTAAGTCGGTAGAGATTTAGGCCATGTCTTAAAGTTGAATATACTGTTTGCCACAGACAATGCAATTTTTTAAGGCCAAGCAATTTGTAAGAACATCATTTTTGAAACTCCAACGACATTCTTTCTTGATATGTATATTTTACTGTGTACTTACTTTGCAACCAATTTTCATAATGAGACAAAATGTAGACGCGCTCAAATGCAATATTTGCAACGTTTGAACTTTAATAGGCAGGTTTTATTCTGCTATGTTATGTTGAACAAAATTTTATCTCTAATTTCTATCATACGCAATTATAATAAATACTAGTAATTTTAAAATTGTTTTCCATTTCAATAAAGATCTAATTTCACCAAGCAGATTATAGAAATTCAAGAGAGAGTGTGGTGTGTGTGTGTGTGTGTGTGTGTGTGTGTGGTGTGTTTTTGCGTGAGTGGGAGGAGGGTAATATAATTTCAGTGTTTTCAGGTACAATCTTTGCAAAAAAATTTTTGGGGTTTTTAAGAAGCCGTTTTCATTTATAGTTTTTTCAAGGTAAGAATTAATATGCATTACAAAATAATTTTGAGAGTCTTCATCAATCTGACCTGGTACCATTTATGTAACCATAATTCAACTAGATATTCTGTTTAAGAACATGACCATTAGGAATTAACTATAGATGTTCTCAATGTTTCATTTCAACATTTATACTAGTATTCATTAATCGCATTTATAATAAACACTATGTTGGGTGAGAAAGTAAAACAAAAGATGGTCAGGTTCGTTAATAAGCACTTTTTTATGTTTAAACTTATAACATTTTAAATAGTTTTCGTGGCTTTTTTAGCTTTAGCCTATGCAGTTGAAATCAATTATTCTTTTTACGTTAACCTTAACAAATCACTATGGATATTAGCACGAAAAATATTGCTTTTTGGTCCGAATTAAGATTAATGCATGTGGTTTCGTCGCCAAAGCCTGATTAGAGATTAAGAATTGACACAAAACGTGAGTTTTTTAAGCAGATTTGGTTTAGTGTTGATAAAAGCTCGCTGGTGGATACGAGCATTGAGGTTTCGAGGCCAATTTTATGGACGGGAGACCGCCCTTGGACGCCACGTTTCTATGATACTGACGAAAAAATCGTGCTGCGGTCACCATTGCGGTTTGTAACAGTTTTCCTACTCTTAGTGTATCCGAATGTGAATAGTCCTTAATAGAAGGAACTAATCTCAGCCTTCCAATTAGCAAACAAAATTTGGCAACTGGTTGCGTTGTGAATCGAGGCCGTCACACTGGCGCATTAAAAACATAATGTCCAAACAATAGTAAATTTTGGACAGTGGAGATACGACATAGTTTGTCAAATTGTTCTTGCAATCACAAAGGGGTGTTTACTGTGTGGAACAGATAAATCCTCTAGTGTTCGGAAATTTCTGTCCTGTTTTACTGGCATTTTGTTGATGATTCCAGAAACAAACGATCATGAACAATGAAAATAATATCAATAGGTAAATTAATTTAACATGACAATTTTAGAAGCAAAACATGAGCTTTGTTTTCTTATTACATATGGTGTAAAAACAAACATTTTTGAAAACATTCGTCTAGAACTGGCATAAAACATTATGATTCCATTTCATGTTTTCTTGTATATGATCTGTACTCGAAGCAATCTCATTTTTTTTCAGATAAAATAAATATTATCTACTTGTGGTTAGCGCACTTCGGACATATGGGTGGCGCAAAAGCATCCCGGCAGACAATAATCAATATTATTACAAACCTGACTACTGCGTCCCCGCTTCGTGCGTTTCTGGCGCAGTTTTTCTATAAATTAATTTTACTTGCTTAAAAGAGGCAACTCCGATGCTGTTGCTTTGTGGCAATATTCCCAATAATAGTACTTAGGCTTTGGATTACGACCTACAATACGTCCAATACTACTCCAAGATTTCTGAACACTTGGTCTGAGATGCATTTCAATATAATTAATATAGCAAGTTTCATATTCATTTCGCTTAATAATTCGCAAGCAAATATCGCTTCCCACGTCCAAACGCAGCAAGAAACATATAAGTACAATTTTATTTTTAATGATAAAATTTACTTTCATTTGTAAAACATATTTCCCCAACTATTCTAATCTCGTAATAAAGAAGCTTGCAGCTTTTTGCTTCTTATATATTTTTTAATCTACCCCGAAAAGTATTTTAGTGGATGACATCTGTTTTTGCGGGTCTCCTAAATGTATAATTTTTCCCTCCTACTCTAAGCATAATTAACACTTAGCTTAGAATTTATTTATCCTGTTCAAACCCATTGCTGTTCATCCGCCATAATTACCTGTTTTGATCGACCATTCCCGTGACAATTTTGCGTCTCATCGGTTTAATATTCATTGTTTTGGAAGGGTATGCCATTGGTGAGGTAATTTGAATGAAAAGTAGGAAAGCGTTTGCAATCGTCTTTTCACCTTTTTTTAGTATGGTTGATTCTTTGTGTTAGAGTATATGAAGCTGGTTGATTCCGAATCTGCAGAAAAGCCACTTGAGCCTATAGAAGAGTGGTTCGTTGGTATCTTTTAGTATTGGCAAACATCCAGGAAAATTCAATTCAGTTAATTGAGAAGTATTCAAGCTTTTTCTAATTTCTTTAAAAATGTTTTGTAATTGAATATTTTTTATACGCGTCGAAAAACGTTAACTTTCCTTATTTCAAATCACCTTAAGATTAATCCGTTTCTCTGTTTTGTAATTGTGGATTCAAAATATAAAAACAATGCACGTACAATTCTGGGCTTATTTATACAAAATTTTGTTGTTGACATTCCAAAAATATCTCAACCAAATGTATAGAGCAACTGTTTTCTGGCGAAAACTCTCCGCGTCATTAACTCTTTTGAGCACAAGAGCGCCTCAGCGAGTATGTACGGCGTTTAGTTTCAGGGAGAAAGATAATGAAAAAATACGCTATGTCGAATGTGCAACCACGTAAATTGATTTTCGTCTATATTCGAGTATCAAAACAAGCATGGTTTTTCTGTAGAATTATAATCACAGGTAGCTATATTTCATTGTCATTGTTTAGGAAAGAAGGAATTGTGATGAAGGTAAACTGTTTGGGGTGCGACTGACCCATCTTCATATAATCTTTGTGAATGATGACGGTTTGGTAGCAATTTGATTTCGAACAGTGTGCGTTAGTAAAACGCTTTATAATTTGACTTGTGTGTTACATATGATTGAAATGGCCTGAAGAAAAGGAAACTACAGCTTACGAGGAAGTGCTAAAATGCAATCGAGGTGACACATGAAAGATGTATAAGTAAGAATTTCTGTTTATGCAGTGACACGATACTGATAGTGAGGCAGAAAGTAATACAGTGAATTTGGATAACGCAGTTCAACTCATACGCCTTAGAAAAACAAGACAATAAATGGAGAAAAGTAGTTGGCAATAACATATATTCAGGCGCCGTAGGAATTTATTACTACACCTTCGCCAGTGAAATTGTTTGAATGAATCTGTCAGGCCTATCGTTACACTTGATGAAACTTTTTTTATGTTACGCACTATAGGGCCTTCTATCAGAGAAAATTAAAGAAAAGTGAAGACGTTTTGAGAAAATCATTGCTAAAATTGCCAATTTTCTCGCAAATTTTACGCGACAAACGGCTTCATTTTCAAAAAATTGTACTCACTGTTTTTAAAACATTTGTCTTTGATCACATTTAAATTTTTTTAAAAAATCTGTCTTTCATTATCTGCGTTACTGTAGGAAAAACCGAAAAAAATTTAACTGGGCAAGTTTCAATAATTCAGATAAGTTTAAACGGATCATGGAAACCGCATATTTTTAAATCGGCCTTTTTTTTTCCAATCCGAGGAAAAAGGGTGGGGCAATCAATTGTGGGCATTTTTGAGAAATGTTGAGCTTTGTATAAAGTACCCTCAAAATCAAGAATATTCCACGTTTCAAAAACTCCCAGGACATCCGAGTTTGTCAGAATACGGTGGGTGAATGGCAGTTTTCGCGAAATCGTCTCGGCGGTTTAGGCACTATGTGCTGGCCACAGACAGGACGGCGGATGGGCGGTCGAAGACGTTTTACTGTCAAATAATTCGGTGTCAACAACTCACAAAACATAGTTCTGGCTATTAGAGGACGTAATTGAACTACTTATAGTACAAGATTATTTCAGTTTTCGACACTGAGACCTCCCAATATGAAGTTTTTTCTGTCGCAAATCGCCGATTTTTGGCTGGCAGCATTACATAGCTTATTTCATACGTAAGTACGAAAGGGGAAAAATAGTTATGACATCGTACGAGTCTCACAATAAATAATTCACGGAATTGAGACAAAACTCACTGGCATTTTACCGTGTGAAAAAACAAGGATTAGCGATCAACATAAAACGGAGTATATACCAGCATTTACGTATCGGTAAGGAATGGTCAATATCGGAGCCAGCAGTCGCATACTGGGGCTTTGAAAGTCAAGGCAAGAAACTCGCACCCACCAAATTCCAATGTTGGTATTTCTCTCTCGCTGAGATTCGAAATTCTGATCCATTCACGACTGTCATAAGCGATCGAAAAAATGGTTTTTCGTTTCGGTTTTTTTTTTTTTTTTTTTTTTTTTTTTTTTCTAGAAAGATGTTCTGGCTTGTAAAAGTGATGCATTTGAAATCCATTCTGAGTGTGGACTTTCCATAGACGCGCAATTTAATTGCCGCTGAATATTGAAAATGCCAAAGTTTATTTACTGTATACAAAGGACTTCAATGTCCCTATTCGTGAGATTGTGATTTTGCTGCTCACATGAAAAGAACCTTGTAGAAATTGAATGGAAAACGTATGCCGGCCCCGCTCATGTGAGAGTATCTAATTGTTTCGACAGACACCCCAGTGACTTAGGAAAATCCATTATGTCTGAATTCACATTTCGCATGCACGTGGGTAATTGAACCAGGCAAACGTCCATGCGTTGGGCAACGTTAAGAAGGTCGTGGTTGCATGGTTTCCGGAACTCGGAGGAAAGACACAAAAAAAATTAAACAGTTTTTTCGATTTTGAAATGAAAAATGCGAATTTGGATGTGGTTATTGCAACTTATTTTTCGTAAAGGCGTACGAACTAAAATTTCCTTTCCGCGCCTACGAATGTAGCTGACGTCGCGCGAAACAGCAAGGCTCTAAGGAAGAGTGGCCGCACCGCCATTAATTTTCATTTTTACGTATTTCGTTATTGAAACAACTCTTTTTTTTTTCTTTGGTTTTATTCTTGCTACGTGCTGCACTCTGACCTTGTAATAAATAAGTATTCTACTATGTTATTACGATATTCGTGGAAACTCTTTGTTGTTCTTTGAGTTATGTGCGTGCTAATGATTTTGAAAACAATTTTGTGTTTGTTGCTTTTTTTGCAGCACATTTTTCTTTCTCTTCATTAGTAATTTTCATTCGCCCAAAAATTAAAGAAACACTATGCAGTCTCCCGGCCTGTTAGACGCTGCCTTGTGTTGTTGAATCGCCGGGAACTCGGATATATAACAAAACATTTGTATAACTAAATTGGCCAGAAGCGCGCAGAATGAAGAGAAAAAACTGTTGAGCCTCTGACCATTAAGAGGTGTCGAATGGAATCCTGAACTAGGGGAAAACCAAGAAAACATTAGTTTTCGCGTGTGACTGAAAATGCAAATATTTGATTGGTATCCCGTATTCCTATTCTCACTGCGCGAGCGGCGGGCGGAATTGTCATTGTTCATTCTTCACTGCTGCTGGCCACACAGTGATGTTACCGCACGAGCAGAACGAAGCGTCCAGTGTTCACCGTGTGCACTTTAGGGCTTTTCTCCTCCACTCTACTGCGCGCTAATCGGGGGGGGGGGGCAGTAAGTAACCGTTGCTTTCCGATATTTCATATTTAATGCTAAATATTTAAATTCTGATATAAAAATGTCTGCATTTTAAATAAATGACAAATTATGAGGAAATGTAAAAGTAAATGCTCTAATAAATAGAATCCCGTGGCTGCGCTAAAAGCTCAAGCTTGTTTGCCTGTGTGATTTTTTATACTTAGTAGAGAAAGGGGCTTATCTCCAGAAGAAGGTTTGACCAGCGATTGAATCCGGTGAAGAATAAAATGTTTACTCTTGTTAGATTGACCAGTTTGTTTCGTAAAAGTTGTGCAAAGATTACTTGAGTACTGCTGTCCTATTTGATGGGTAGTTTGCAGAGATTCTTCTAAATAGAGGTGCAACGAGGAATCAAAATGTGTAAATGTGTTTAGTAAAGTAAATGTGATCGTAAGTCATTTGCAATACCATGTGAGAGAAAAAATTAGTTGTGAAGCATAAATATGTATTGCAGAATGTTAGTGCAACCAGGTCCACTAATACTTTTCTCTGCACAGCAAAGTCAGAGAGATTTTCAATTCAGTCAATCTAAAAAGTAAAGTTTTGGTGCCCTGTGAAGTTCAATGCCTTTTCATATGAACTAGTTGACCAATAGACTTGAGTTTAGAGAATCTACCGTTAGCGATTTTGGTCAATTGACTTCGGTGCGTAATGCTGACATTTCTTCTCTGTCCTCCTGCATCACGAGTATTGTAAATTCCTATTCGTATGTTCCATATTTATAGGAGGGATTTGATTTTTAGACATTTAAATATCATCTATAGGCGAGTATGATGCGGAGAGTGGGTATTAAAACCAGATGTGCGTCTGCATTCAGATCTTCTTCGGGTTTAATATCAATGTCGGCAGAAGCGTTACTATTTTTTTCGCGAATTTGCCGCCTAGAATCACGCGGACATAACCTTGTACTTACGCGGCTCAGATAATTTAATCCCGTGGGATGTTATGGTGAATTCCTTTTTTACGGAGTTGAGGCATTATGCTGAAAATCATTTTTATCCTTATGGGAAAAAATGAACTCACACACATAACAGCCAACACACTCGCGCCAAAGGCGGCACTCGAGCCAGCGATCGAAAGGCCGCTTCTGCCTTAGCGAATCTTCGTCTGCTGATGTGCCTTATTGTTTGTTATATTAAATTTAAAAAATTTTTTTTGTAATGATTTGGCAGGCAAAAACCGTTGGCCAGCCCTGGCCGGCGCGGCCGCGTGGTTGCTGCTCACACATTCGCTAATTGGGATGGCTGTAGGGTCGGGTCGGGCGCTTTGGAGGTCGGCGCGCCGCTGTGGCTGAATTTGTCCCAACGAGGCTATGGGCGAGCGCGCTTTTGGTGTTACGCGGAGTGCAATTCGCTTTCAGTGGCGCGTGGGGCCTTTCTCTCAAGACTGATAGTTGGTACAAACTGATCCGAGCTAGGGAAAGGCTAAAGAACGCGAAATGAACGTTTGAAAAGTAATAGTACAATGAGACTCGAGTATAGTTTTCTCGCGCTCGTTGAAACCTTATGGTAAGCGAATTGAAAGGCGCAAGAATATACATTTTGTGAGATCGAGTAGATATGACTTGAATATTGGGTACCCGAATGACTCCATTTTTTTTGTAAGAAGGACAATAATGTGGTAAATGACAAATTTTGTTTTTTTCTAAATATCTCCAACAATAACTGAAAGCCATTCTTTTTTTCCATTATGTTTTTAATAGAGAAGTATTTATTTCAGAATGAAGCTAGTCTACAGACATAAAATGAAGATTATCCGTTGTACCGTCCTTCCTCTTCTCTGTGCTTGACATTTGGACGTTGCCTATTTCATGTACGCTCTGCATGATTGTTCGTGAAGCGAATGCGAGATTTTCAGGCCTCGCCCCGCCCCGCCTTCGGTGGCGGGCTGGAAGGAAGACGTCCGAGCGGGGCGACGTCTCCACCTGACCATTCATTCGCACAGTTATCCGCGTTGTGTAGGTGTGTGTGGGGGGGGGAAGAATTATATTTCGTTGTGAAGGTTCTTGATGCTGAAGCTAATCTTAAAATGAAAGATTTAACCTGTGAGAAAACATTGAGTTTTCACTTCGTATGAAAACTGTCATTTTCATAACAATCTGTGTTACGTTCTTTCTAAATATTAAATGTCGTATGATTCTGTATACTAGAGTATTGCTTCGGTTGTATTCAACAGAGATGTGGCATTTGAATTTCCTTATTCTCATTAACATAACTATTTATTAACAATTGTACCGGGCAGTGCTTCGCTATTGCAACGTATTACAAAACACTAAAGATTGGATACCCGTGTTACTACATCTTTTCTGTGGTAAATAAAAGTGGACGAAACGTTGACAGAAATTTGAATCATGAAACTGACGTTTTTAGTACGTATTAGTAATTTATTTTTTTTATTTTGCACAAAATTGCACGTTTTAAGTAATGCTGCCAGAAAATTGCACATTTTAGGGTTTTACTGGACGAATTTGCAACAATCATAGTTTTATTGCAGTTTTTAATTTTATATTATTAATTAGTTTTAATATATTTTTTTTAGCTTTCATGGTCTATGAAACCCGAGTATCGTTAAAATGTATCAATTTGGCTCTTTGTTGTATGAACTGAGCGTCTGCACCTTACACGACGCCTATTACCTAATTAAAATTCCAGAGTTATTGCAGCTGGGATACGCGCTGTTTCCACGAACTAGGGTTGCGCCGCTCAGCCAACGCTATGCCCGGGGTCGATCGCCCCAATCGGTCCATATATCCGTTTAGACAACTTCCCAATGTGAGGCGCCTTTGACCCAATATGAGGCCGGACGCGAAGCTTAGTGGCAACCTGCACTGCGTTTCGAAGTCTTCGAATTTCTCGGAACAGACGTTGCCTGCGACATACGAGAGAGACTGAAAGCAGTTTCGGACCGCTTGTTACTCCGTGCACACGCATGTCAGAATGAGGCTCGGCACAGACAAGTACAAATGTAGAGGGAAGTTTTTCCTGTCTGGAACATTTAATAGTTGATACAAGATACTGTAATAATTTGTAAATATTTATAATTGTAAATTATAATGAAAACAAGAACATTTCTTTTGTAACAATTATTTTTAATTTCTGAATGTATGTTTGTATTTTTTAATTTTTGTATTTATTTTTTTATATTTTTATGCTCATTTAATTTTGGGGGTGAATATTTAAAATATCAAATATGGTTTGTTTAAACAATAAGTATAAACTTATAATAAAAACACTAAAATTATATTTAGTTAGCCTTAAATATCACAGTCAAAATATGAAATAAGTTGATAAGTGGATTAACTGAAGGTTTTAGACTACATAACACCATTTTGCAGTCTTGATATTCTTATTACATGTTTTTCACGTTTTATTTTATTTTTGTTTTTGCACGTTTTTGCGTATTTTTACTGCACGTTTTAGAGAGTTTTACTTCATGAAAATCCGGTCTTTACTCATCACACACCACTCACTCACGTGCTTGTTAATCACATTTTTCGCTACGCTGTGAAAAATGCTATTAGATGAAAGACTCGCAGGCAAGAGACATGATTGTCAAGTAACCTATTGTCAAAACGTTTTGAAATTCGGGTATGCGTTTACTATGACACGATCTTGGAGAAATTTTATTTACTTGTCCGAGATGCAAGTTATAATTCCGGCCAGTATTTCACAATCGCAGGGACAGAATACTTTTGTACAGTGAAAACCTGCTTAATCCTTGACTGTGCGACGGGTTGCGTAGATTTCAGGGGCCCGTGAGTCGTCATAAACGAATAAATAATCACCAACAACGCCCCCACATATCGAATATCATTCAAACCACCCTTTAAACACTCCCATTACTAATAAGAACAAAGTGTGACTTTTCCGCGAAGTCTCTCGAATAGTTTTTGCGTCTTTGTGCGGCACACATACGCACATTCCCTTTTGTGTATATACTTGTAGAGATATACAGTATTACTACTTTTAGTAGTAAACGAGGTCGTGTGACGTTCATTATATTGTACGAAGTTAATAAAAATCTACTTTAGTTCTAATGGATTGTGAATTGACAGTGCAGCTTTGTTCACTTGCCAGACTTAAGATGAAATCGTTCACTTTGGTTAGGATGTTTCAGAGATATCATCTAACGTTCCCCTGGTGTTCCGAAGTAAATATGACAACCACTCTCCGTTTTCTTTTAAAAAACGTCTTTAGAAATCTGTACATAGATGCGGATTTATCCACTTCTTATCCCAGAATTGAGCAAGTACGTGCTCTGATGCTAAGTAACCGACGAGTGACTGTTGATGAAGTGGCAAACCATATCCACGTAAAGCTCTGTATGCGAGATCGCCGAAAGGCGTGAGTGGTTGTTGTTGGTGTGTGTGTGTGTCTGTTTTATTTATTTCGAGACAACTCGCTTCCGCCTAATGCAATTATCGTATGTTTGGTCCACTTAAAGATGCTTTAAAGGCCAGAAAATATACCTCTGACCTACAAGTGTGGAAGCGGTGTATACATGCATTGCGGCTCAAACTAAAATCCTTTTTTTGAGGTGATCGGAAAACCGGTGCTATGATGGACAAAGTACATTCAGAAGCATGGTGGATATGTTGAAAATGGTCGTATTGTAAATTTTGTACTGATGCTGCAATCAATTATAAATATTGGCTCCAGGTACTTAATGACTTTTTATAACAATGTAACAACTTTATAACAATTTTATTTTTTAATTTTGCTTTCAATATGTAAATGGGGTCTATGGAATTAATTCAGAAAATACATGCATGTGTTGAAAGAATGTGACTTATCCTTGTTGAATTCTGCTTGAATTTCCATTTCAAGTTCATGATATTTATGAGTGTCTTCTGATAAAATTCTTGAAAGTGAGAAGTACATAAGAGTTCATTTTCATTGAATTCTTCGTTCCAGTTTCTGTCAATACCAAATAAATATTTTCGAATGCATACTGTACGAATATACAATAAAATAAGTATTTTTTTTTTAGAATTGACTCCTAGATCATTCACTTGGTTTTTGCGACTTACGTATTTTAGTGATTGTGTTGAGATTAATTTTACAGTAGATAAATACCTCGAAAGACCTCTGAATTCCTCAAATTCATCCACATTTTTAACTTGTGTAGTAAAAATATGGTAGGTATATTGTATTTGCGCACAGAAGACAAGATTTGAAAAACGATTTGAATTACTTTTGAAGATTCCTATATTATTATGTTTATATTTTGGCTTACACTCCAAACAATTACAGTACAAGAGTCATGTTTCTAAGTATGGAAACAGAACTAAAGTTTTCTACTTTGCTCACATTGTGTGTGCCCAGAAAGAATAGTGAGGAAGATGAATAATGAGGCCACATTTAGCAGTCGCCTTATTAAGTGTAAAATGATAGTTCTGATTTTTTCTTCTTCATAGATTGTAAGTAGATATTAGAACGATCAAAAAGTCTCCTGCAATCAGAGGTTTACCTTCCTGTTTTCTTCACATCTGAAGCTCTTCGCGGTGCTGTTCTTTGAGTTTATGACCGCAGCGTTGGAATTACTTTGATTTGAATTTTACCAAAAATATTTGATGATGATTTAAACTACCTTTTATAAATGAAGTGAAAGGCGTGGTAAAACTCGTTGGAAACGAGTAATGTTCGTTTGTGATCCCATTTGAGAAGCACGGAAAAGGGTAAGTTCGCTCTGTGTTAGCAATGTAGAGGCGATGCCGTGAGCGCTGGGCCACGTGGGCCGCGCGCGGCTGTGCGCCGGTGTCTGTCCGCCGGTGTCTGTCCTAACGCACATGGTCTTTGTTGCAGTGACTGCTTCGACGCCACCGCAGCGGCCCTGGATCCCGCTCACCCGGCCCACGCGCACGCGGCCCACGTGTGAGTGCAGGAGCAGCGCGAGCTGCGAGACGCAGCGCCCTCCGCAGCCCTTGCGAATCGGCGATTGCCGGGTCTTGGGCTCGTCCCTCTATTGCTCCCCCGCACTCTGCTCCAAGCCTCTTCGCTTACGCTGTTCTGGTCCACTAGTGGTCGTGAATAGAATCTACGTGTTGCGACAGATGTATTTTGTTATTCCCAAGCCCTTGTTGACGGTCTGGATTCCTTCGCCAATTTCAGTGCGCTTCTCTCCGCTGCATCGTATTATTCTCTTCCCAACGACCTTGTGGCTCCCGGACTCTTCCTGCTTTCCCCAACTTGGAATATCCTGTTGTGCTCCCACGTTCATAAACTCCGCACATTCCTCCTGCGTGCCGTTCCACAGCGCGCGCCCTGACTCCCCAGACGTTCCTTCCGCGCTACATCCCCTCCCCCCCCTCACTTCCTAGCTGGGCACTCCTAGCCGTGAATAAGACTTGCCGCGCTCTACCTTTTACTTTCCCGTGCGGTACTGACGGCTTGAAAGAGTGTTTCGTCAGTTGTGGAACTGGAATTTCTTCGCGAGCACTTGCGAGCGGGAAAGCCATTGTTCGGTTGGCGATTGCTCTTGCGACGAGCGAGTCTCCATGGTCTTGCGCTCTTGCCACCGACTCGGAGCGCAATGCAGGGAAACTCTGTGAGCGGCGAGGACTTTCCCTGTCGCCTGAATTCGGATGGCATTGTCTGGCGTCGGCGACGCGGATGACAGGAGAGAGATTGAACAGTCTTGCACGCTCCGTAGGCTTACTTGGAGGTTTCTATTACGGATGTGCACCTGCGCATTGAAAGTAACGGGCGTATGAGCGAATACAATTCTCTAAGGCGGCCGTACTTTTCATATTTATTCCTATTTTGTAAATAGTTCGTAAAATGATCTTTATTTCGTATATATTTTAATCTGCCATGTTTATTATACAAAGTAATTTGATGTTTTAATTACAAATCGCCCACTATGAATGTTTACATTAATTATTTCGACAATATCAATATCGACATAATTTCTGAAATAAAAGTGAAGTGTGTTTTACTCTATTGATATAAAAAAAAGTAGCTGTGAGTAAAGATATTTTATTATCTTCAATATATCGGCGTAGATGGACATAAATTGTTCTGCTGCACTGCTGACGGTGGCAGGATTTTCAAACTAGTTACAAACCTAGGTCGAAATCATGCGCTGTCACTTACAGGACTAATAGTCGTAGTAATTAACGCTCCCGGGAGTACCAATCAGTCCATCGTGTATCTTCAATAAAATTGTAAATTCGATTATACTTCATGTTTTTTTTTCACCTAAACTTGCAAAGAAAGTGCAGTTATTGATACAAATCATCTTTACGCAAAATAGGACGTGACCAGGACTAACAGCTAAATGCCGGAGCAATGCCGGGTTTCTCAAGCATTAGTATCAGTAGTATTAACCATTGAATTTAGTGTTTTGAAACTACTTCAGCTTCATTGATATGTTTCAGGTGATCAAACATGTGTAAATTTAAATGCGGCGCACTTCTCGCTTGCTTGCTTTACTTTATAATAATGGTCAGCTTTTTAATTACAACATATGCACACAACCTTTTGTGAACTCGTGAGAGGAAGTTGTTTTATCCTCCCAGAATGGGACCCGGGACCACTGGGGCACCGAAAATACCTTTAACTTTGTCTTTATTACTGAGAGTCTGTGCTTTTAGTGTATCCAACAATAGAGCTTTATGGAAAAGCTGAAAGAATAACGTATATTGAAGATTTACTTCTATCATACGCACATACAAGCAACTTTTCAACTTCGGGGGTACCACTAAGTCGGTAGAAGATTTAGGCATGTCTTAAAAGTTGAATATAATGTTTGCCAACAGAAAAACAATTTTTTAGGAAAGCAATTGTAAGAACATCATTTTTGAAACTCCAACGAACATTTTTCTTTGATATGTATATTTTACTGTGTACTTACTTTGCAAACCATTTCATAATGAGACAATAATGTAGACGCGCATCAAATGCAATATTTGCAACGTTTGAAACTTAATAGCAGGTTTTTATCTCTCTATGTTATGTTGAAACAAAATTTATCTCTAATTTCTATTCATACCATTATAATAATACTAGTATTTTTAAAATTGTATTTCCATTTCATAAAGATCTAATTTCACCCAAGCAGATGTATAGAAAATCAAGAGAGAGTGTGTGTGTGTGTGTGTGTGTGTGTGTGTGTGTGTGTGTTTGCGTGAGTGGGAGGAGGGTATATAATTCAGTGTCTTTCAGGTACAATCTTTGCAAAAAATTGTTTTAAGAAGCCTTTTCATTTATAGTTTTCAAGGTAAGAATTAATATGCCAAATTACAAAATTAATTTGAGAGTCTTCATAAATCTGACTGTACCATTTATGTAACCATAATTCATGATATCTGTTAAGAACATGACCATTAGGAATTAACTATAGAATGTTCTCAATGTTTCATTTCAACATTTATACTAGTAATTTCATTAATCCATTTATAATAAACACTATGTTGGGTGAGAAGTAAAACAAAAAGATGTCAGGTCGTTAATAAGCACCTTTTTTATGTTCTTAACTTATAACATTTTAATAGTTTTCGTGGCTTTTTTAGCATTTACCTATGCAGTTGAAATCATTATTCTTTTTACGTTAACTCCTTAACAAATCACTATGGATATTTTACACGAAAAATATTGCTTTGGTTCCCGAATTAAGATTAATGCATGTGGTTTCGTCGCCCAAAAGCCTGATTAGAGATTAAGAATGACACAAACGTGAGTTGTTTTAAGCAGATGGTTTAGTGGTTGATAAAAAGCTCGCTGTGGATACGAGCATTGAGGTTTTCGAGGCCATTTTAGTGGACGGAGACCGACCTTGACGCACGTTCTAATCATGACGAAAAAATCGTGCTGCGGTCACCTTGCGGTTTGTAACAGTTTCCTACCTCTTAAGTGTATCCGAATGTGAATAGTCCTTAATAGAAGGAACTAATCTCAGCCTTCCAATAGCAAACCAAAATTTGAGCAACTGGTTGCGTTGTGAATCGAGGACGTCAAACTGGCGCATTAAAACAATATGGTCCAAAACAATAGTAATTTTGGACCATTGAGATACGACAATAGTTGTCAATTGGTTCTTGCAAATCACAAAGGGGTGTTCTGTGTGGAGCAGATAAAATCCTCTAGGTGTTCGGAAATTTCTGTCCCTGTTTTACTGCATCTTTGTTGATTGATCAGAAACAAACGATCATGAACAATGAAAATAATATTCAAATAGGTAAATTAATTTAACATTGACAATTTTAGAAGCAAAACAGAGCCTTTGTTTTCTTACCATATGTGTAAAAACAAACAATTTGAAAACATTCGTCTAGAACTGCATAAACATTATGGATTCCATTTTCATGTTCCTTGTATAATTGATTCTGTACTCGAAAGCAAATCTCAATTTTTTTCAGATAACAAATAATATTATTCTACTTGTGGATTAGCGCACTTCGGACATATGGTGCGCAGCATCCCGGCAGACAATAATCATATTATACAAACCTGACTACTGCGTCCTCCGCTTCGTGCAGTTTCTGGCGCAGTTTTTCTATTAAATTAATTTTACTTGACTTAAAAGAGGCAACATCCGATGCTGTGCTTTGTGCAATATCCCCAAAATAGTACTTAGGCTTTGGATTACGACCTACATACGTCCAATACATACTCCAAGATTTCTGAACACTTGGTCTGAGATGCACTTTCAAGATATTAATATAGCAGTTTCATATTCATTTCGCCTTTAATAATTCGCATGCAAATATCGCATTCCCCACGTCCAAACCAGCAAGAACATATAAGTACCAATTTTATTTTTAATGATAAATTTACTTTCATTTGTAAAAACATATTCCCAATATTCTAAATCCTCGTAATAAAGAAGCTTGCACTTTTGCTTCTATATATTTTTTTAATCTACCCCGAAAAGTATTTTAGTGGATGACATCTGTTTGTGCGGTCTCCTAAATGTATATTTTTCCCTCCTACTCTAAGCACTAATTAAACACTTAGCTTTAGATTTATTTTAATCCTGTTCACAAACCCACTGTTCATCCGCCATATTACCTTGTTTGATCGACCATTCCGTGACAATTTGCGTATCATCGCGTTTAATATTCATTGTTGGAAGGGTATGCATTGGTGAGGTAATTTGAATGAAAAGTAGGAAAGCGTTTGCATCGTCTTTTCCACCTTTTTTTAGTATGGTTGATTCTTGTGTTAGAGTATATGAAGCTGAGTTGATTCCGAATCTGCAGAAAAGCCACTTGAGCCTATAGAAGAGTGTTCGTTGGTAATCCTTTTAGTATTGGCAAAACATTCAGGAAATTCATTCAGTAATTGAAAGTATTCAGCTTTTTCTAATTTCTTAAAAATGTTGTAATTGAATATTTTTTATACGCGTCGAAAAACGTTAACTTTCCTTATTTCAAAACTTAAGAATTAATCCGTTTCTCTGTTGTAATTGTGATTCAAAATATAAAACAATGCACGTACAATTCTGGGCTTATTTATTACAAAATTTTAGTTGTTGACATTCCAAAATATCTCAACCAAATGTAAGAGCAACTGTTTCTGGAAGAAAACTCTCCGCGTCATTAACTCTTTTGAGGCACAAGAGCGCCTCAAGCGAGTATGTACGCGTTTAGTTCAGGAGAAAGCATAATGAAAAAAATACGCTATGTACGAATGTGCAAACACGTAATTGATTTTTCGTCTATATATCGAGTATCAAAACAACGTTTTTCTGTAGAATTATAATCAGTACTATATTTCATTGTCATTGTTGAGGGAAAGAGGAATTTGTGATGAAAGGAAACTGTTGGGTGCGACTGACCCATCTCCTCATATAATCTTTGTGCAATGATTGACGGTTTGGTAGCATTTGATTTCCGAACAGTGTGCGTTAGTAAAAGCTTTATAATTTGCTTGTGTGTTACATATGATTGAAATGGCTGAAGAAAAGGAAACTACACTTAAGAGGAAGTGCTAAATGCATCGAGTGAACATGAAGATGTATAAGTAGATTTCTGTTTATGCAGTGAACACGATACTGATAGTGAGGCAGAAAGTATACAGTGAATATTGATACCAGTTACAACTCATACGCCTTAGAAAAACAAGACAACTAAATGGAGAAAAGTAGTTGGCAATACATATATTCAGCGCCGTAGGAATGTTATTACTACACCTTCGCCAGTAGAAATGTTTGAATGAATCTGTCAGGCCTATCGTTACCATTGATGAAACTTTTTTTATGTTACCACTATAGGGCTTCTATCAGAGAAAAAATTAAAGAAAAAAGTGAAGACGTCTTTGAGAAAATAATTGCCTTAAAATTGCCAATTTTTCTCGCAAAATTACGCGAAAACGGCTCATTTTCAAAAAATTGTACTTCACTGTTTTTAAACATTTGTCTTTGATCACATTTAATTTTTTAAAAAAATCTGTCTTCATTATCGCGTTACTGTAGGAAAACACCGAAAAAAATTTAACTTGGGCAAGTTTCAATAATTCAGATAGTTAAACGATCATGGAAACCGCATATTTTTTTAAACGGCCTTTTTCCCAATCCGAGGAAAAAGGGTGGGGCAATCAATTGTGGGGCATTTTTGAGAAATGTTGAGGCTTTGTATAAAGTACCCTCAAAAATCAAGATATCCGTTTCAAAACTCCCAGGACATCGAGTTTGTCCAGAACGGTGGGTGAATGGCAGTTTTCGAGAAAATCGTCTCGGCGGTTTAGGCACTAGTGCTGGCCACAGACGGACGGCGGATGGGCGGTCGAAGACGTTTTACTGTCAAATAATTCGGTGTCAACAACTCACAAAAACATAGGTTCTGGCTATTAGAGGACGTAATTGACTACTTATAGTACAAGATTAATTTAAGTTTTCGACACCTGAGACCCACAATATGAGTTTTTCTGTCGCAAATCGCCGATTTTTGCTGCAGCATTACATAGCTTATTTTCACTACGTAAGTACGAAAGGGGAAAATAGTTATGACATCGTACGAGTCTCAACAATAAATTAATTCAAGGAATTGAGACAAACTCACTGGCATTTACTCGTGTGAAAAAACAGATTAGCGATCAACATAAAACGGAGTATATACCCAACATTACGTATCGTAAGGCAGGTCAAATCGGAGCCAGAGTCGAAAGCTGGGGCTTTTGAAAGTCAAGGCAGAACTCGCACCCACCAAATTCCAAATGTTGGTATTCTATCTCGCTGAAGATTCGAAATTCTGTCATTCACGACTGTCATAAGCCGATCGAAAAATGTTTTTCGTTTCGTTTTTTTTTTTTTTTTTTTTTTTTTTTTTTCTAGAAAGATGTTTCTGGCTTGTTAAAAGTGATGCATTTGAAACTCATATCTGAGTGTTGGAGACTTTCCATAGACGCATTTAATTGGCGCTGAATTATTGAAAATTGCCCCAAAGTTATTTTACTGTATAAAAGGAATTCAATTCCCTATTCGTGTAGATTGTGGATTTTGCTGCTCACATGAAAGAACCTTGTAGAAATGAATGGAAACTATGCCGGCCCCGCTCATGTGAGAGGTATCTATTGTTTCGACAGACACCCAGTGACTTAGGAAAATCCATTAATGTCTGTATTACAAATTTCCATTGCACGTGGTAATTGAAAGGAAACGATCCATCGTTGGGCAACGTAAGAGGTACGTGGTTGCATGGTTTCCGGGAACTCGGAGGAAAGACACAAAAACAATTAAACAGTTTTTCGATTTTGAATGAAAAATGCGAATATTGGATTGTGTTATTGCACATATTTTCGTACAAGGCGTAACGACTAAAATTTCTTCCGCGCCTACGATGTAGCTGACGTCGCGCGACAGCAAGGCTCTAAGGAAGAGGCCGCCCGCCATTAAATTTTCATTTACGTATTTCGTTATTGAACAACTCTTTTTTTTTTTTTTGTATTCTTGCTACGTGCTGCACTCTGAATTGTATAAATATATTCTACTATGTTATTACGATATTCGTGGAAACTCTTTGTTGTTCTTGAGTTATGTGCGTGCTATGATTTTGAAAACAATTTTGTGTTGTTGCTTTTTTTTAGCAGCACATTTTCTGCTCTTCATTAGTAATTTTCAATTCGCCCAAAAATTTAAAGAAAACTATGCAGCTCCCGGCCCTGTTAGAGCTGCCTTGTGTTGTTGAATAGCCGGGAACTCGGGATATATACAAAAACATTTGTATAACTAATTGCCAGAGCGCGCAGAATGAAGAGAAGAAAACTGTTGAGCCTCTGACCATGTAAGAGGTGTCAATGGAATCCATGAACTAGGGGAAACACAAAAACATTAGTTTCGCGTGTGACTGAAAATGCAAATATTTGATTGGTATCCTATTCCTATTCTCACTGCGCGAGCCGGCGGGCGGAATTGTCATTGTCATTCCTTCACTGCTGCTGGCCACACAAGTGATGTTACGCGACGAGCAGAACGAAGCGTCAGTGTTCACGTGTGCACTTTTAGGGCTTTTTCTCTCCACTCTACTGCGGCGTAATGCGGGGGGGGGGGGCAGTAGTAAACGTTGCTTCCGATATTTCATATTTATCTAAATATTTAAATATCTGATATAAAAATGTCTGCATTTTAATAAAAATGACAAATATGAGGAAATGTAAAAGTAAATGCTCTATTAAATAGAATCCCGTGGCTGCGCTAAAAGCTGTGTTCCCTGTGTGATTTTTTATACTAGTAGAGAAGGGGCTTATCTCAGAAGAAGGTTTGACAGCGAATTGAATCCGGTGAAATAAATGTTACTCTTGTTAGATGACCAGTTTGTTTCGTAAAAGTTGTGCAAAGATTACTTGAGTACCTGCTGTCTATTGATGGTAGTTTGCAGGAGATTCTTCTAAATTAGAGTGCAAGAGGAAATCAAAATGTAAATGTGTTTAGTAAAAGTAAATGTGATCGTAAGTCATTGCAATACCATGTGAGAGAAAAATTAGTTGTGAACATAAATATGTATTGCAAATGTTAGTGCAACCAGGTTCAAACTAATACTTTCTCTGCACAGCAAAGTCAAGAGAGATTTCATTCATGTCACATCTAAAAAGTAAGTTTTGGTGCCCTGTGAAGTCAATGCCTTTTCATATGAACTAGTTGACCAATAGACTTGAGTTTAGAGAATCTACCGCTAGCGATTTGGTCAATTGACTTCGGTTGCGTAATGTGACATTTCTCTCTGTCCTCCTGCATCACGAGTATTGTAAATTCCTATTCGTATGTTCCATATTTATAGGAGGGATCTTGATTTTTAAGACATTTAAAATATCCATCTTAGCGAGTATGATGCGTGAGAGTGGGTACTTAAAACAGATGTGCCGTCTGCATTCAGATCTTCTCGGGTTTAATATCAATGTCGCAGAAGCGGTTACTATTTTTTTCGCGAATTGGCCGCCTAGAATCACGCGGACATACACTTGTACTTACCGCGGCTCAGATACATTTATCCCGTGGGATGTATATGTGATTCCTTTTTTACGGAGTTGAGCATTATGCTGAATCCAATTTTTATCCCTTATGGGAAAAAATGAACATCACACACATACAGCCACACACTCGCGCCCAAGGCGGCACTCGAGCCAGCGATTCCGAAAGGGCGCTTCTGCCTTAGCGATCTTCGGTCTGCTGATGTGCCTTATTGTTTGTTATATTAATTTAAAAAATTGTAATGATTGGCGCAAAACCGTTGCCAGCCCTGGCGGCGCGGCCGCGTGGTTGCTGCTCACACATCTTCGCTAATTGGGATGGCTGTAGGGTCGGGTCGGGCGCTTGGAGGTCGGCGCGCCGCTAAGTGGCTGAATTTGTCCCAACGAGGCCTATGGGCGAGCGCGCTTTGTGTTGAGCGCGGAGTGCAATTTCGCTTTCAAGTGGCGCGTGGGGCGCTCTTTCTCTCAAGACTGATAGTTGGTAAAACTGATGCGAGCTAGGGCAAAGGCTAAAAGAACGCGAAATGACGTTTTGAAAAGTAATAGTACAATGATGACTCGAGTATAGTTTTCTCGCGGCTCGTTGAAACTTATGGTAAGCAATTGAAAGGCGGCAAGAATATACATTTTGTGAGATACGAGTAGATATGACTTGAATATTGGGTACCAGAATGACTCAATTTTTTGTAAGAAGGAACAATAATGTGGTCAAATGACAAATTTTTGTTTATTTTCTAAAATATCTCCACAACAATAACTGAAAGCCATTCTTTTTCCATTTAATGTTTATTAAATAGAGAAGTAATTTCAGAATGAAGCTAGTCTAAGACATAAAATGAAGATTATCCGTTGTACCGTCTTCTCTGTGCTTGACATTTGGACCCTTGCCATTCATGTACGCTCTGCATGATTGTTCGTGAGCGAATGCCAGATTTCAGCCCAGCCCGATATCTATTCTATCTGAATGTTTTCAGTTGTGTTATATTTTGATATTTGGAGTGGTAAACGCATATCAGACGCGCACAGCGGATGCGACGGCTCTACTCCTTCATTTGTTCACTCCAAGTAGGTGGCAACAAGTAGAGGTAACCTGGCTGGGAATGCTGCTGCTGTGGCATATCACTAGAAAACGCTATCGGTGTCACTGCGTGACTCTCGGCCGTCACGCACAAAGAAGTTTGGAAACTACCCACTAGTGAGTGAATCAATGGAAAAGTTATCCTATTAAGTCGTTAGTATGTATGTTCAGTGATTTTTGATGTACTATGTCATGTGATCACTCGCTTACATATCAATGTTATAATTTTATTGTTGGCCTTCTCTATGTTATTTTTGATCTTTCTTTCTCTGTGTGTATCAATTATCCAGATTCATAATGATACTTCTTCTCTTGTTGCTTCATCGACGCTGGGAGCTGATTAACCTCTTCAAACTACTGATGCCCATTCCCTCTAGTTTATCCTCTTCCATGAACGCCGCTAACTATACGATGTTCTCTTATCCTTAAATCCCCGCCCTATTACACCCAAACTTTCAATCGAGAGGGGTTTTCATAGCATGTATTTTCGGTGTGTTGGATCGAGAGAAAAGGTTAGTAGTAAGTTTTGATACACATATGTGCTTTTTGTGTTATTGTTTGGCGTCTAGTTTGCCAGACGCTGATATTCCGAGGAATGTTTTATTTAGTACTTTTAAGCCATTCGTGGTGAGTTTTTTTTCTTCTTTTTTTTTTCAAATTAATTCAAATACATTAAAGAAGTTAAGTACAATTCTCTGTGTTTTTATTACTTTACCAACATAGGATGTAACATACACAAATATTTTAGGTGAATATGGTATGGTAGTGAAATCTCAATTTGGCTCATGTAAAATAAGTCTAATCTGAAACAAAGTGGATCAACTGTAATTAACGAACTTCTAAAATGCGCGTGGTTCTAGAATGCATAAAATAGAAAGCGTCGTATTGGGAAAGTCTTTGTAAAAATGTATTGATTATTCTTCGTCGCGTCTAATGAATTTCTCGCTACAATCTTTCTAAGTATTCTTGGGAAATATCTATATTTTATGTTGAATACACGTGATCCCATCCAAGAAATTTGTCGTTTTTATTGACACATTCTTGTAGCAGTAAAGATTATTTTAAAGTGGTATTTGTGTTTCATTTTGAAGCCCCACTGGGTTTTTGCGCAGGCATCTTCACCGTCATGTGTTACAACGTGCTGTGCGACAAGTACGCCACGCGCCAGATGTACGGCTACTGCCCGAGCTGGGCGCTGCAATGGGAGTACCGCAAGAAGGGCATCTTGGACGAGCTACGGCACTACGCCGCCGATCTCATCTCGCTGCAGGAAGTGGAGACGTCGCAGTTCTACAACTTCTTCCTGCCCGAGCTGCGGCGTGACGGGTACGACGGCATCTTCTCGCCCAAGTCGCGGGCGAAGACCATGGCCGAGAGCGAGCGCAAGTTCGTGGACGGCTGCGCCATCTTCTACCGCACTGCCAAGTGAGTGTGCTCGTCCCACCCGCGGGGCCCTTCACGCGGAGACAGCAGCGCGCTGGGAGCAGAGCGTTGCTTTAGATGAAGCTCTCCCCACGTGCGGCGGACCGTCGGCGCTACCAAAGCATTGGTTTAAACGGAGGCCTTCCCACTGGAACACTCTTCGCGGCGTTGTACCTGCTTCGGTCCCTGTGTTCGTCGTCGGCGAAACCGCCCTCGAGCGAGCGAGCGGTCGTGTGAAGGGGCCCCAATTCCGTCTTCTCCCGTACCCACACCTCCACCCCAACCCCGCCGCGGTATGCTTTGGCTTCGATCCATCCGACTTGACTCCTTTTGCTTTTTGGCGTGGGGTGGAGTGTTCACTTTTTCTGACTTTTCCTGTCTATTTTGTCGCTCTTTTTCCTTTCCACGTAGCTTTCAAATTTCCTTTTCTAGCTTTGTTATAATCGTCTTTTCCTCTGGGTTTGCGTGGGTCTAGTCTGGGTGCTTTTGTTGCTTGAAACTTTTCTCCCGTTTACAGCTTCTTTATTTTTTTCTCTTTGGGTTCATCCTTTACCCTTGGTTATTTTTGTGCTAATCAAATTCTTATCTGCATTTTCTTAATGATTATGACGGTAATTTAAATGTTAAATATGGTTTATTTGAAACTGTTCTGATTTATCAATGTTTTAGTTCTAAAATGTCAAGGGATCCAAAAGAAAATTGCATTAAATACAAGGAAAAGTGAACAAATTAACTTATTTTTACTTTCGAAGAAAGTACATGATATTCATTCACCAAAGGTGTCAGAGAAATTCATCGTTTTAAGAGTACCCGCGGTTTAAAGATTTACAAAGTTCTATTCAACTTCAGAAATGTGAAGATAAGGAGTGCATTGGAAAGCGAACAATTTCAGTCTGAAAGCGATTGGACTCGAGTACGAGGGAGAGTCGGAAAACAAGTCGTTTTCGGGTTTATCCCGAATTTATCTATTGCACTACAGGGACACTGTATGCAATCTTCATTTTTTCGCAACTTTTGAAAAAAAATAGAATTTTCCATATATTGACTTTTGAGCATACATTGACTTTTACAACTGAGGAAAACTCCCAAACTTTTCAAAAAGTGTACCCCTAGTCAGTTACTGAATACTTCTTGAACATAGATATGGTTACAATATAGGAATAGACTGTGTCCATCCGTTTTGACATTGTTGTAAATTTTAAAATGTATTAATTCGTTATTTTTAGCAGTAATTTAACACATTTACGAAAATAAAACCAGGAGAGTGGCTCTGCGCATCAACTGATGTCACTGCTATCCCTCTGACCGGGTGGTCCTAATTTCGAGTCCCAACGGTGGCAGGATTTTTGACACTCGCTCGTCAGCCACGTCGAATTCGGTCGCTGTGTGGAGGTGAATTCTTCCGGCCGGCTGCTCTGGTCGGTAGTTGGACGTGGTTTCTTTGATCAATACCTGGCGAATGACTGAGCAATGCCCTAACAAACGGGCCACGGACCCCACGCGCTCTCTCCCACCTCTTCCTTGTCCTATCACCTCCCCTTACACACGTTTACAAACACGCACCACACAAGCACACATGGGCCGGAGCTTAGAGCTTGTCCCGACCGGGTTGGTGCCCCGCTGGTGGGCGCCGGACCTCGTCACACTGCGAGGGAAAGATCATCGGCACCTTCCAAGCAAAAGCATGTCCTTCCAATGACCCTGGTAGTTGACGTGCCTGGAATCACTAAAGAATCAATCAAAACCGAAATAGTATTAAGCCAATCTTCGGGACCCCTTTCAAAATTTATAACCCCCCCCCCCCGCGCCTGCTCTGCACACGCGTATAGTTGGGAAACTTAGCGCAACAGAATTTTATGCATAAAATGTGTAAGTGTGTGTTGCTGTACTTCACCCTGGGGAGAGATCCCATCCGCCGAGCCTGGTGGATTCCGCTGTGGCTTGTGCCCGCCCGCCCTGGCGCTCTGGAGGTGCTCTGCCCACGAGTCGAATCGTGCCGGGGTGGCGCCGCCGCCGCATTGATTCCGCTGCTGTCGTGACCGACGTGACGAGTTCCTACTTCTTTTCCAAATACTTTTGTTGTGGACATTCTTTCCAGAGCGTGTTTGTTTTCTTTTGCTTCTGCTTTGACCTCGCCGCAGTGTCCGCAGCAAGACGAACAAAAATTCGCCCACCACCAACACAGAAACTGTTTTAATGAAGGCGCATCGCAACTAACCCGGAAGACTTCTAGATTAAGTTATTTACTACAACAAAAAGTTTTAACGAAATATACGTTGGGTGGAGTCATTGCATCTAATGGAAGTTTCCACTTTCAGTGGGGTGCTTTTAGAAACATTATAGTTGATCATATTGACTCGTCTCGTAACGTTCGAAAGAAAAATTAAGTTTTTTTTTTTTTAATTTTGTATTTTTGTATTTGTTTTCAGCAAGTTATTCAGGTCTAGTGTACGAGCTTTTATACTCGAATGGTTTTCATGAGCACAGTGCCTCTCTGATTCCGTTTTCTTTTTTTCAACTGTATTAATAATTTTACAAAAGGGTATGACCAAGCGCAATGTGTGCGAGTACGTGATACGAGAAACAATGTAAAAAGTGGACGAAAATTAAGTCTCGAGCGTTGTTTGGGCAGTATTTGCGACTTGCCCGCAAATTCACGGAGAAGTGGTGGTTTACAGTTAAGGAGTAGAGGACGTTACTGTATGCCGGGTCGTTAGAATGCGCAACCTGACTAGGTGTGAATGGATGCTGTGGATGAGTCGAGCACCCCGAGCCAGCGCTCATTCTCAACGCCGTCTGAGCGCACGCACCTCTTACACTGGCCGCGCAACCCCCACTAGATCTCTCAACTCCTAGGGCTTTTGGCCTACAAGTCACTTGGTGAAGGGAAAGGTAAGACCAGACTCGGGCGGAATCGGACTCTCTTTCCTGGGTTTATCGCCCCCCTTCCGCTGCCCCTTTCGCTCGAACGAAGTGTCCATCCTCGAGGCCCTGGCGCTGCCACCCACCGAACAAGGTGGCCCACGGTTTACTCGGACGTAGGCACGAACATTGAACGCTTCAGAGGTAGCTTAATTTGTAGAATACCTCAAGAGAACAATTTTCTATTTAAAGAAGCTTCTTGCTGGAAGTAGAAGTTTCAGCTTCAATTTAAATATAAAATTTAGAATAATACAAGTGTACTAAATAGAAAAATTCAATTGATGGGATCAGCATATTCAAACCTACACTACTTATTTGGCATTGTGGTTCCCATCTCTGGGAGAAAATCTTTTTAAACTTTTACCACAAGGAATTGCATGACCGATTCAGAATGATAAAAATTAATAAGAATTTAGTGATATGGATAGAATGTGGTTCAAATTACTCACTTCAGGGCTTAAAAGTGTTGTATTTGGATTAATTTCTTCACAGAGAGATCCATACATTTTTACAAATATCTTCAAGTTCAATTATTTTATGATGGTTTAAATTAGAATGATGCTTTTCAAGAAATCTCCTTCCGAAATCTGGTCACAGCTGGCGATTCGTAAAAGTGTTTGATCGTAAGTGCCATATTTGCCATTGTGACACGACTTCCCTTTAAAAACAATGAACTTAGTACATAACAATCAGAATTTTCGTTACACTCTACAGAATCTTATTTCTAGCTTAAATATTGTTTTCTTGCAGTAAAAAAGTATGGCATGCACTTTCTATTACACAATTAGAAAGTGATTTTAACAAACAGTGTAAAACCTTCATAATTTATTTTTCGTACTTATTGTTTCACTTGGGGACAAAATTTCCATTTTTCATTACATAAGACATAGACTCTTCCGTGGTTCTGTAATGTCGACGATATTTCTTGCATGATTACCCGGCGCGCGTCTTTTGTTTCGTTGTATTTCTTGTTGTATTCATTGACTGACCCATCAGACCGTCATTCTTTTCTCTATTTTGCGTGTATCGTGTTTCAATATTTAAAATAACATGTTTTCCATATTTCTTTATTTATGATGCTAAAATTGCGATTCCTTAATTTACAATTACTACTGCTGAATTATACCGTGCCACAACACGCAAATTTCGTCGGCGAGGATCCTAAGCTGAGCGAGTGTATCGTTCTGCCACTGTTAAACGTGCAAAATGACTCGTTTGTCCCCTGGCCTTACCCTGTATTCACGATTGGATAGAGATTCTGCTTGTTTATTTTGTGGAAATTTGAATATTACGGAATCGCTTTATAGCAGTGCAAATGAGACAAAAAATTATAATTCGCATTTCAAGCGGCACGGTATATCGCAGCGCACGCCCCCCCCTCCCCCGCCCGGGGGGGGGGGGCGAAGGAGGTGGAAGCGCCTGCGCCGAGTGTGTCTCCATTGCCCTCGCCCCGGTTGCCGCAGGTTCACCCTTATCAAGGAGCACCTGGTGGAGTTCAACCAGCTGGCGATGGCGAACGCGGAAGGCTCCGACAACATGCTGAACCGCGTGATGCCGCGCGACAACATCGGCCTGGCCGCGCTGCTCCGGACCAAGGACGCGGCGTGGGAGAACGGTGAGTGCACCCCCCTCCGCCCCTCCACTCCCCTGCTTATTTGTATTTTATGCGCTGCCGTACCCTTCATTCGATTGCCATAAAATATTGTCAACTTCTTGCTCGCACTTGCGCGAAGAATGTAGGCATAATACAGCGGGAGCATGCGTGAATCTCTTTCACATAGATGCGCCTGATGATTTTATGCTTTTATGCTGACCCAAGCGCCCCCGAACAGAAGCTCTACGCAACCCGCCTCACCCTCAAGTACTAAGCGCGTCTTTGCTGCATATTCTGCCCCAGCGATTCTGAAATGTCGGCCGGAATTATCAAATTATCACTTGAACGTTATCTTAGACTAGTAACTCCACTTTTCTGCAAGTCAGTGTCACAGCGAACGCATGCCCAAACTTAAGGCAGAACGTTTTAACAATATGATCCTTGACAATCATGTTAAAACCAGGACCTAGAATAAACTCATACACGCGAGAAAGTTTCATCTATTAGTCTTTTTGCAGAGCGTAGCATAACAATCACGTAACTAGTGAAGTCTGAAGTGTAATGAATTGCAATAGCGAAGCATTGTTGGGTCATGTAGTGTTCTAAATAAATAACATTTTAATGATCCTTTTACTGACTTGTATATTCCCACTACTTGTCGAGCTACATACTAAATGTATACTGAGCAAATGAATTAAAAATGCGAGTACAATACAAAGGCAATAAATTTCAATTCTTAGGAATATGCAAACATGACGAAATTTAAACAAAATTATCGCTTTTATATGAATTACTATTTTCAAAAACTCTTATTAATAAGTAGTTTTAGTATAGCATAGATTGCAAGCGATCTTTCTTTATTCTAACTGGATATACACACTAGCAGGTTGTCAGGCATACCATAGAACAAAACGTCTCCATGGACGTACTAATCCTGCAACGTATTTTTCAATACCATACTAGCAAGTATTGCTGCAAAATCCGATTTTATTCGAAGAATTAGTTAATGTGACTATTCCGAGTCAATAATAATTGTTATTGAGAATTATTCTGATATCAGTCAAAATTATTGGAAGATCGTATTTGTAAAGATAAATTGAAAGAAATGTTTTCAGCAAAGAAAAGAGGTAAAAATGCGAAATGCTTTTGTGTGTGTGAAAATTGGCGAGAAATTGCTGCATCCTTAAAGAACTTTTAAATAATATTTTACTCGGCTCACACGATCGTCCAACTACTTGAAACATCTCAAAGTTCTCACCGACCTATAAAAAAGGCTGGGGCTTCAGGATATGTGTGCCTGGTTCCGTTTGAAAATATGCGCCCGCTCAGCCTCCTACCGCCCAATCGGTTTCTTTGTACTTTACTTGTCGCTCTCGGATCTCCTTTTCTCTCTCTCTCTCCTCTCTCTCTCTCCTCTCTCTCTCTCCTCTCTCTCTCTCTCCTCTCTCTCTCTCTCTCCTCTCTCTCTCTCCTCTCTCTCTCTCTCCTCTCCCTCTCTCTCTCCTCTCTCTCTCCTCTCTCTCTCCTCCTCTCTCTTCCTCTCTCCTTCCCCTCTCTCTCCCCCCTCTCTCTCTGTGTGTACTCTCTCCTTTACCCGCCGAAAAATCGCTCCGCCATCCCTGAATCCCAAAGACGCCCGATTCCCCTTGCTTCCAAGAAAACCTGCCTCGTTTTCATCTCGCATGAATTATTTCATGAGCAACGTTGCCAAAGACTGTTGGATAGTTTGACTAACAATCCCAAACGCGATACCTGAAGAACAACAAAATTTCCATCTCTGAATAGCGGAAAGTTCAACTTCTTACTTAATATCAACAAAATAATAGTTGTCCATAACTTTTCAAAATACTCCATTAATTTTTTTAAATTAAAATTGTGTTATATGACTTATGTGCGCAAATATATTTTAATGTTTTTTCGGGAGTAAATTTGACACGACAATCATTACATTTGGCGTGTAACCGTTTGTAACGTACAAGAAAAGAATCGAGTTCTGACTCATGTCAGTCTGTAAATTTTGTAATCTATTTCACTCTTGTGTTTCGTTCTCGTTTTACACATTTTGTTAAGTATATCGTGTAGCTTCTGACAAGTGAGAATGGAATTGGTCTTCGTGGCGCTCGTTTTCGTGAGGCTCTCGACGCTATACTTTCTCGCTCTTACGAAGGTACTTCGTAAGAAGAAAAAGTTGTGTAATCGTATCCTTTTCTGTTTCGTCTACATTTTTGATAGAATTGGGATAATTAGAGAACGCGAGACCTGAAACTAATAGAAATGTTCTTCTCGCTACTGCTTATGCAGTATAGTGAAAGTATTGTAATGCTTTGGTTTGGGGGGCAGCGTATTTTCGGCAGAAAAACTGTTATTGCTGGGCCCTGGTAACGAAAAAAGTGAATCAATATCCCTATCCCTATACAGTATACGAGTAAAACCCTTTTAGTGTGCGGATGTGTGTGATTTTTCTTTCACAATGTTGGGAACACTGATGTTGCGACTTTAGGTGAACAATTGAATTACCAAGTAAATAGCAAAGTCTTCGCTATTGGAGTGTATTACACATCACCCTCTACTGGTCACGTGACTGGCAATTACGTTTCACACTAAGCTGTGTAAATGTCTAGTAGAGAAGACTTTCTTGCAAACGCGGGTTTGTTCTGTGTCGGGTAGTGCTGTTTGCACTACCTTCATCGACCAAACTCTCTCGCCCGAGATGACCTCCGCACCCTTGTATTTCCTCTTTCTTCATATTCATTTTGCACATTGAGAAATGGTCAACAATTACGCTGTGGGCTGGACCTTCTTCTCGTACCCTTATTCGGCGAATTGATAAACACGAACTCTGTCAAATTACATTTTATTGCGCACGAATTTAATGTTAGAGTGAACTAAATGAGTCTAAAAACATCGATGGTTATTAGTCGATATATTTTCAATATTATTAGTCAATATGTTTTGTTCTCGATGTCCCACCAGTCGTGAAGACGCTTTTAATCCTTGATAGTGCGGTGGGTGCGTAGAGTTCAAAGGCGCTTGTGTCATTATAAACGAATAAATCATCTCCTACAACGCCCCCACATGTCCGATTTAATTCAAACTATCCTTTAAACACTCTCATTGCTTATAATAACAAAGTGAAAATTTCAGCGAAGTTGTTCGAGTAGTTTTTGTGTCTATGTGCGACTCACACGGACGCACATTCTCTTTTATTTATGTATAGATTTAACGCGAAAAAAATTAGTTGAAAACTGTGTGATGTAATACGGTGAGAAATATATGTGAACGTTTTCGTAAATTCTAGGATCCGTACCCTAACCAATACACATGATGAATACAGAAGGAAGTGAGTAATGAGGATTTATGGGTGTGAAGGTACATTTAGCATTCGTGTCCAGACAAGGAGTAACGTGTAATTCGTGTTAAAACGAGCAGATTTGGAGATTATTTCAATGCTGTAGTACTTAATAATTACTATTGCATTTTTTCGAACTATTCGCATTCTCCTGCCAGCGCTATGAGTGGTACTGCCTGATAGCGTGACGTGTATACGTATTGTATACTTTGTTGCTTTAACGCCGCGCTGGCAACAACGCGCTGTAGCAAAGCAACACTATCTAGATTATTTAGGGTTATCTACGTGGTGTTGAGCACAGGCAGCCACCTCCGGCGAAGCGTATTATATATTCACTTTTTATCTTCTCGCTTACTGTTGAGGCAGTAGAATCAAATTGCGAAATTGTTAATTGGAGGTCTCATTATCTTTTGTGCTGCCAAAAACGTCTGTCTCCTGTGTGACTGTTTGACTTTCTTAGAATCGGAAATCACTTATAAGTGTGATATTATTTTCTAGTATCTTGAGTATTGTGAGCATTTAGTGGTTGCAGTGCATCTTCAAAAATGAAGGAATTGAAAGAATCTGAAAAGGAGATTCGGTGGCCAGGTCGCTCCCCACTTTCGACAATTCGTGCTCTATTGCAGTCGACTGGAAGAGCAGCGCCAAGGGCACAAAGCCAGGAGTCGTGGCTCCGCCCCCCGAAGGCTCCCGGCGCCAGTCGACTGTGGAAACTGGTCGCGGCTCGTCGAGAGAAAAAGTCGAACAGGGTAAAGGTGAACAGGAAGGTCGGAGAAGGAGCCGCCCGTCAGTTCCCAGCGTCAGTCCTCCTCGCCGAGCCACGCCTCACTTCACAACAGCCGTTTTCAGAAAACGAGCCAGACGCGAATACCATTCACTTAAGATGCCTCGGATACGTCAACTTTGTTTGATGTGCGATGATGTTCATACAGCGTTTCTCTCTTGAAAGTGTTGCGAAATCACGAACATTTACTTTATAAGGTCGACAGGGGTCGTGTATTTCGGCTTTATAACTGGTTCTTTCATGGGGAGGATAAAGTAAAAAGTTCTGTTACATGCCAAAATCTTGCTGTAGTGATCAAAGTAAACAAAAAATAAAACTAATTTAAACCGTCCAAACATTTTAAGTTTTACTATTCTAACTTTTGTGTATTTCAAAATAAAATGGCAAGTAATGACTCATTTTAAGGGGAGCTTAATTCTCTTCAACTTGCATTATGAGTGATACTACTGTAAAAGTAAGGGCTAAGATAACAAAAGGCTAAGTTTATCTCAGAACGTGAGGCAATAATTTTTGTATTTTTTTTACTAGCAAATAACACAAAAGCTATTGGGAATAAAATAATGGAAAGAAACCATCTCATAGGCAATTTGTCAGCTTTAAATTTGAGTGTAACATTTTAGCTGCGATACACCGTTTTCGAAAACAATGTGAAAAACAATTTTCACTTCGTAGCAGTGTTTGGAGTAATAAAGTTATCAACGTATCAAAAAGTCCTCAAATCTACTAGATGTCGGGAGTATGAAAAAGAACTTACGAAGTCCATATTTGTATTTTTCGCGTGATCTTACATTTTTGAAAAAACAACTATTATTGCTGTATTTATTATGGCATCCAATAGCGAAAGACTGGACGAAGCAAAGTATTACAGCATCCCGGCAAAGTTTATCGGGACAACGAGGCGAACACAGATAAGAGTGATGATCGCGTATTTTACGGGACGTATACGAACCCCTAGTATACAAGAATGTTTCATTGGGAGCCAATTTTCAGTCTCGAGTCATTATAGTGTGATTGAAGAGATTATTTGCATAAAGGAATACAGGAATGGTCTCTTACGTGCTCTTTAAAACATTATAATTTCGGGCAAAACTTTGAAGGTACTTGTGCTTGTAAAATAAGCTAAACTCATCGTAACAAGCTTTCTTATTAGAATTGTTAATGTAAAATATTTATATTTTCAAATTTTTCAAAGTTGCTTTCCAGAATTGAGCGTGTAAATGTTTTGCAGTTACTATTTTTATGTGTATATCAAAATAATCAAATCGCATACATTAGGTTATCCGAAAAAGCGAAGAGAACTGACCGGAAGTTTGGTGTAAGGTTACAGTCGTGCTCCGTTCACGTATGGAAACATCGTCGCTACTCGGCCGGCAGGTCGACAGGGACGCCGGATCGCCTCTTGCTGCCCTGTTCCATCTCGTGTAACGTTGCTTGCAAGCACTTCGAACGGAACCTAATTGGGCTCGTTCTTGTGCGCAGCACAAGTGACTGCTTCTTGACTGGCTGGAGCAGCCGCAGAGCCGTCTCCTTCGATCAGCGCTCCCTTGTTCGCAGTGGTCAACCTACGTACCACGCAGCGACTCTCGCGGTAGTCTTGCAAAGCTTCTGGTACCATGTTTCTCCACCTCGCGCGCTTGTGTACTTTTCGTTGAAACATTCGCCGGTAGAGTGTGTTCTATTAAAGTGACTGTCATATCCACTGTCAATATCCGGTTTGCAATTTGCATCGTTGGAGTTATCATGGCCGGCATGGAGAACCAGTGGTACACAACTGGTGCGGACAATGGAATGTGGCAGAATACTGGACCCGAAGCTGAACAGTGGCAAAGTACTGGTGCCGAAGGAGAAACCTGGTTGAATCCAGGGGCAGATAGTGGGCCCTGGCTAAATCCTGCAACGGAAGGTGGACCATGGTTGAATCCAAACCAACAAGGCGGAACTTTTCTGGATCCTGCAGAAGAGGACGAACCACCGCTATTAGAAGAATTAGGGGTCGACCCAGCGTTGACTTTACGTCGTGCAGTGGGCGTGTGGTGTAAAGATTCGGCTGTTGTGTTGGGTCTGGGCGGAACGGGAGATCCGGACTTAGCAGGTCCAGCTGCTGTTGCGTTGGCTGTGGCAGCAGTGGGCCTAGCTACAGGCCGCGCTAATGCAGTGTATTTAGTGTCTTTGGCTGGACTTCTACTCGTATGGTATTTGGCAGGAGCATTGGGCGAACGCCCGCCAGCGTTAGTGGACGTAGCATCAGCATTGGGATATTGTTTGCAGCCTGTAGCAGCATTGGCGGCTGCTCGATTGTTACCAGACCCGTTGGGATTCGCTAATTCCCTGCCGTCATTTGTTGCCCCACTGACAGCTACTGCAGCAGCTGCGATTGGCGCTTTTGCGGCCTCCAGAGCTCTTGCAGATGCATCACAAGCTCGATCAGCCCGTGCTCTTATCGCTTATCCGTGTGCATTGTTGTACATTGCATTAGCATTACTTGCAGCTTTCTAACCCCATGTACATTACTCTTACCTAGACAATTCCAAAACATCAAGATATAAAAAAATATTCTATGTGGTTATTTTCTTGTCTTGTGTGCTGTTATTTTCAATTATTGAAGGAAGAGAATGTGTGCAGATTGACATTATGGTCATTTATTGATTTGACAGTTTGTTTCAGTATGTAAATTGAGATTGTATTCTAGTGTTTTTGGCAACAGTTTGTTGACATTGATGTTGGTGTTCACTGATATGTCGCCTTGGAATTAAGAGAATCTTCAAGTCAATGAAAGGGGATAAGGACTTGTCGGAATGTTTAATATGCGAAAGTTATCTATAACTTTGCATTGTTTAAGTTATCAAATATCATTATCATTAATTTCTGAAGTCGTTTGTGTAGTTGATCAATAATTTAAAAGTGCAGTATTGTACAACTGGTAATATTTAACTTTTGTAATATTTCTTTATGCAGTGAAAGCCTTCAAATATATTTCAAGCTGTTGTGAACATCAAGACTTATCGTGTAAAAAAAATGTATTATTGTTATGCTACCTGGTACTTATATCTGGAAAAAATAAAAACAATACATAATGTTTCAATGGTTCTTTCCATTTTGTTATTGTTAAAATTTTATTGCAAAAATATAAATTGCTCTTTTGTAAGAACTTGCAGAATTTTTAAATTGTACTTTGATCATTTTGGTTATATTTTAATGAACTTTTTGATGTAATGGTTATAAAATTTTAGCATGTTTAGTTGGTTTAGAAAAAATGTTTAAAAAACTGATTGATACATACAGTAAAATGTGTTTTTGATTGAGGGGGTAAAAAAATGTTTGCCCATTAGGATTAATTTATTTACTGTATGTGGAAAGGTTTAAATTTACTTTCCGAGTTCAGTAATGTGTGTCAGCAGTAAGCTACATGAATATTTGAGTCTGAAAGTATGAGCATGGCCATTTGAAATTTTTAGGATAGCATATTTCACGAAAAGTGACTCTAATGTTTATTACAACAGCCAATCCTTATTTAAAATTCTTGAACACGCAGAATTCTCAACACTTAAAATTGATATTCAAAGCTACTGAATTAAAAATATTTTAGCAACAGAATGATTAAAGTTTCCTTAACTTTTAGCATTTACATCTAAAGGGTGTTTTTCAGAGGATTAGAAATTATGTTAACTGAAAAGATGAATTGCAAAAGTTAAAACTTTCTTGAATTTTGTTTTGTAAAAATACAATAAATATCCTTCTGTTTATTTATCAAATTTCCATAAATATCTGTAGTATCTATCTCATATTTAACTGTGGTTGTACGCTAGAAAGAAAACTGCTTAGATACCACTGCATGCTATGAAGCATTCAAAAAGTATCAAAGCCAACAGATATTAATTTTAAATTGTAATAATTGTGCATTTTTTTAAATTTTCTTCAAAGTTTCAAACAAAATCTTAATGTTAATCATTCTTCTTAGTATTTGGCGGAAAATATCAGTAAAATGAATATTTAAAAAAGTAGTTCCATAATGTAGATATTTTTATTAAAGTATTACCTCTTTCAGATCTTCTTGAAATTTTCTGATAACTAAATAATGAAATGATGAGGTTCAGAATGCGCTAATGAAATATACTTTGTGTATGCATTATTATCAAGGCTAGGATTTATACGAGATCATGTACCTTAATATATATGTAGATACGGAATAAATATGTTAGAAATATGGATTAACAATTAGATAAAAAGATTCAAATAGTTAAAATAATGCATTAATAAAGTGTTAAAATTATATAAATAGAAATGTCGAAGAACTCGGTTGTAGTATTTGCTGAAGAATAAGATTTCAATTTAATGTTCTCTTTTTGTTTTCTTCACATAATCCTGAAAAAAATCCACAACAATTGAGAGCATTTTGTCAACATTCAATCTTCTATAGGATATAATGAAGGTCTGTATTACATAAAATACAATTTTAATAAATGACTACGAAAAATTATAATCTTTCATTGTACAAAATGTACATAAATTGTTTACACAAGTCTCTGCAATATCTTCATTCATAAACAACTGCAATGAAATAATGATTGTATAACATAATTTTGGGTATTGGTGCCTGTACAGTAACATAATAGAGTTCTCCTGATGATGGCCACATTTCAAGGGTAAAAACATTGAGAATTATATACTAAATACTTTTGAAAAAGTTATTCCTGTAAATTGTGTGACAAATTATTTATTCCTAAGAATTTCTTGATATAATGTCAAATTGCGATTGTTACTACCCAATTCCTTATTCACGATTATTTGAATATAACTTAACAATAATTAATGTGATTTTTATTAGTAGATAAATTTTTGGAAACTGATATAGATCAAACTACACCATTGTTTCACATACAAACTTAAGTATAATTTTTCTTACCAGAACTTCTATATTTAAGTGCCATCAGTGCTATAATTAATTGCCTTTAAAATATTTGAGGTGTGTGTACCCTTTTTTCTACACCTCTATATCTTAGCTATTGAAATTTCTCTCGTACAAGCTTGGTATTCCTCGATAGCTGTAATGTAGACTTATTTTAGAAATGTTATGAATGTATAATAAAGATTTATTGTTCCTCAGGACCAGATCCCAATCAGGCACAACAACCTATATTGGTGTGCACTGCCCATATTCATTGGGACCCCGAGTTCTGTGATGTGAAGCTCATCCAAACTATGATGCTGAGCAATGAGCTGAGAGGCATTTTGGACCAGGAAGCTGCAAACCTTCAAGGTTTTCAACGGCCCGGTCACAAGGTTGACTCTGGCACAATCCAGCTTCTGTTGTGTGGAGACTTCAACAGCTTGCCTGATTCAGGTAGTTATAATCTACTCACATCTGTTTGTAGTTAACTTCATTTCCCAAATCTGGTTTGCTTTTGATGTGCAAAAAAACGCTTAAGATCATATAGTTATTTATATTTCATAAGATTTTACACTTGTTAGGGAGCAACGTAAATACAGAGAATTGAAAACATGATGAAGGAGACTATTTGCAAAGTTTTCTCCCTATTGCAAGTTAGCCATCATATATTTGAAACAAACAATCTTAAAAAATGATTTTATGATTAGTGATATTATGTCTTCACTTGTCAAATTGTTATGCTTATTTGTTTTCAATACTTTAATCAGATGTTTAATACTTATCAACAATTTATTATTGTCATAATTGGATATGTTATGTTTTAAGGTTTTAAGAATTATGGGTAGGTCAAGATTAGTACAATTGAATCGTTTATTTCAGAAAACTGTCAAACACGTCGTTTAGTGCATATTTATATGAAAAACATTCATTTATCAATTGCTTTAACAAATAAAAATATTTTGAAATCAGATAAATTGGAAGACTTTTTCTCAGTTTTCTCAAAGTGAGGAATGTGACCTTTGATGGCTTTCTCAAATAAACAATTCAATTCTGCTTGCCCATTAATTAGTATTCAGTCTCAACAGAAGACCAAGAATAATTGGATGTTTCATAAAAAACATTGTTAATGAATGAGTATACTTGATACCAATCATTTAAATTTAATGTTTGTTTCTCTTTTTTGCCAATTTTCCCAAGAATGGAGCTGTATAAAACTAACTAATTCTGAGCTAGGGAATTAAAAAGCATTATTTGTTAGATATGCAATGATAAGTTAACTAGTAATACACATAATTTCTTTTATTATAGGTAATGGTTATGTATTATTATAATGATTCAATTTCTATCCTGTAACACGAACTATTTCACACCATTTGGTAAAAAAATCTAAATCTTTAATTTCTTGAAACTTCAAAAGTTGAAATAGAAATGGCTTTCTGCTGCTGACAGTTGCGTATTGTGTATTCTTACAAAAAGTTTTAAAACAGAAAAGCAAATTTTCTCAATCATGAATTTTAACATAAGGTAACATACCACAATACAAGTGATGTTCCCTGATTCAACCGTATCATGTTCCAGAAGCAGTTCATTTAAATTTCTTGAATTAATTCTTAGTGTTTCAACAATTATTGTATAACACAACTTGTAATTATGAGAAAACAGCTAATAAAGAGAAGGTTCCAGAAATTATTTAAAGATCTAATATTATGGAGATGTATTAAGAAAGAAATGTCTAACCTCAATACTAAGGTGTCAGATCTACCATGCGTCTTTCCTCCTCATCCATCTTCGTACGAACACATGCACGCACACGCATTCTGCTGAATAGTTAATTGTGTTTATATACTTGATGTAAAATTTCTATGTCAAAAGGTCTCTAGCAAATCTACCTCATAAGCTCTTTAGAATGACACTTCAGTAATTAAAATCAATTCAAAACTCTTATGTTACAAAAAAGGATCTTCTCTTAGTAAGAAGTATTCGGTTTGGCTAATCTGTTACTTCTTGTGTAGGTGTGATAGAGTTCCTGACATCTGGACGTGTGCCTGCAGACCACAAGGACTTCAAGTCTCTTGCATACAAGGCATGTCTACAAAAAATCTCAGGCTGTGAGAAAGCCAATGAATTTACACATTCCTTTAAACTGGCATCTGCATATTCAGAAGACATCATGCCCTTTACAAATTACACGTATGTTCTTTTCTGTTACTTCTTAGTTCATAAAAATTTGAAGTAATTTTTGTAATTTGGAACATTTTGTCTCTGTTGATTGCAGGTTTGATTTCAAGGGTATAATTGACTATATCTTCTATTCGAAGAACAGTATGACACCGTTGGGATTACTGGGGCCGCTTGCTCCTGAATGGTTGAGGGAAAACAAGGTGGTGGGTTGTCCACATCCTCATGTACCCTCAGGTATTTTCATGTGATATTGTTTTGAACCTCTATCCTGTCATTGTATTGTTTGTTTTCACCTGTGGCTGTCAATCTAAAGAGATTTTTCGAGAGGAAACTTCGTATTGTGGGCCCCCAATACAGAAAATGTGGATAAATTCTGTTTTAATATGTAGTAAATTTCTCCCTCTAACACATTATTTTTCCAGGTTTTACAAATAGTGTGTGGGTTTTTGTTTGTTTGTTTTCCTTTCTTTTTGCTTTTTTCTCTCCCCCCCCCCCCCTCCTCCTCCTCCAAACCATCCACCTGTCTGCTGTCTGTGCACAACACTAGTGGTTAAATTGCACGTAGAATTTGAATGCTGAACTGAACGACTCTCGCTCGATTTGGCCTCATTCTAAGCTCTGCGATTTTTAATAACATTAATTAATTTAGGGGATACTTCACATGAAGCCCTTGAGACATTTTCAAAATTAGCTCAAAAAGTGCTCCAAATATGCTTTTTTTTATATTTCTGGTAATACAGTGAAATACACTTATGAATGTAGAAGAGTCAATAAGTACTGAAGAGATTGTCATGGTTACCTCTGTCTGGATGAAAATAAACATTCTCCGTACAAATTTCACGTGATTCATGCTTTCTGCTTTTTTGCTCCGCACTGGCTCTCAGAGTACTGGTTCAAAGAAACTACACGATAATTGCTTGCTGCCAACGTACTACTAACTTTCAATGCGTCCAATACACATATTGCTTAGATTCTGTTCACTATCACTACAAAAATGGTCGCAGCTTCTCTGATTTTCAACCAGTGTGAGCTCATCATGTCTAATGTGGATAAAGTTGGATTCCGGGACATCCGACAATCGGTATATATTTCGTCTCAGTTGCCCAGGAGGCGGTGCAACCTCTTAGTGATTTTTCGAGGCAGTTGAAAGTCCATTTCAAAGAGCTTTGTACAAAAAAATTATCTTTATTATTAATTGATCTTGCCTTCTTCAATGCCTTCAAAGAGTAGCGAAACAGATATATTCGAAGTGTGCCGCCAAATTTGAATTAATTTGACGACTCTGAACCAACAGATGTTTTAATTGTCATTTGTTCTATTCATTTATTTTTTCATAAACTACACTAAGTATTGTATGTTTTTCTTCTCTCTCGCATCGTTAATATGTGCAATACCAGAGATTTGTATATGCTTATATTTTACACATTTATGAGTAAATCTTTTCATTGAAAATGAGCTGAAAATCATGCATTTCAGAAACTGTTAACAAATATACAGTGTTCAGTGTCAAACATCTACTGTTGTTTGACGAGTTGCAGTAGCTGGGTTAATCTTAGTGTTTATGATGCCGGTTGGCAAATTGAAAATGGTAATTCTTGTTAAGAAAATTAGACTTCTCAAGAAGATAAAAAAAGCATTACTTCTGTCATGGTTTTGATAAGAAAATTTAAAGTGGGGAAAACTCAAGTGTATGAAACCTTAAAAACAGACAAAATGAAGAATGAGTGGTTAAAAGAAATTTTTTATTGGATGCTACTACAATGTTCACAAGGGCCTATGCAAAGAACCAAAGCCTAAAATCATCAAATGAATTGATCCGTTCCTACTGATGAAAATAATATTTCTTTTACTTTCAATGGAGTTTTTTTGTTTTATTAGATTTCATGTTGTTTTTCTATTTGTGAATTTCTTTCTCCCTTCTGGTGTATCTTCATTTCTTTCAATTGTAGTTTTTAGGTGAGATAAACTTCTCATACAACCTATTCCATCTTTAAGTGATTGCATTTTCTAAATTAGTAGTTTTTATTGCAAATCTGAATAAGCGGGAAACCTGGTCAGAAGAAAATTTTTGTCCCAAATTATTCCGGCTTAGACTGATTTTACTGTACAACCAAATTCTATTTTTTGAAGACATATTAAATGTAAGGAGATCCTTAGCAATTTATTAGCTACATTTGATCCTTTTCTATGTTAATATCATTGGTTATGGGAAACAATGTGTGTTTATTATAAAGATTGCAACTGAATAGTCTCAAAATACCTTAAATCTCAAAATATACTAAATATTTGTAACATGAAGCATAGTAGATATAAACTGTATATATTGAATGCAAAGAGAGGATTCAAATGCTACACTATTTATATCCAGGAAATACATGAAATTAGTAATTATATGCTAACACCAGATCCTTATTTCTTGAATACTTTGCGATTCCTTGCATTACTTAGCTAATTGACCATTTTGTGGTTTGTGTTAAAGAGTGCAATATTTGCAGATCATTTTCCTCTGCTGGTGGAGCTTGAGATGATCCCCACAGTGCCACCAGCCAGCAATGGGCTGACAGTGCCCCGCAGGTAGCGTCCGCCCACGCGGCTGCCCGCAGCGCCCACTCATGCCCGGACGCACATGGCCTGACGGACCACTTCTGCTGTCTTGACACACGTCTCAATGTGTGGTGAGCATCTGCGCTGCTGCTGCCGCCAGCAGACTACGGGACTCAGCAAATCATTGTACAATAAGTGAAACATCTTTTGCATTATATTTTTTTATTTAATGTCAGTGAAGTTTATTTATAATTGTCGATATCAGTGAGGTGGATATGTGTCATGCTGAGTGAGAATTAGAGTGCTAGGGAGGCAAGTGAGCCCTGTCCTCCTCCCTCTCCTCTTGGGACAATCCCTTGCACAATCCAGCAGTCACCAAATCTAGTTTGCCAGTATACTGTTTACTGTATGTAAGTAGAATCATGCTTGAAAATATCAATGCGCTAGTTAATACAGAATGTTTCCCCACTGCCTCGTGGTTCAATGCCTGTCTTGTACTTTACTTTCTTTATTTTTATTTTATTTTTATTTTTTTCCTATCTGTATATTTGGTAATTTTTAAGCTGTCAAGCATGGCGTATGACTTTTATGGATTATTGCTATGTAAATAAATGGTTCAGTTTTAAATGTTTATGAATGAAATGTACAAAAGTGGGAAACGTGAGGCTTCATTGTGAGACTGGCCTCTTGCTTTTATATTCTACAAGAAGTGCCACAACTTCCTCAGGCCGGGTAGTGCATTTTCAGGGTATAGAAATCCTGTAAGTCCTGTTTTTCTCTCTAGATGTATCTAATTTTCGAATGACTATTGTAACAGGATGACCTGGTATTCTCACTTTTATTCAGAATGACCATTGGATCATTGATGGTCACAAAAATTAATAAATGCCTGGTGTGCCTCCCGGTTTCTATGTAGCAGAGTAGTGTGTTTTGTTTGTGATGAGTAGGACCAATGGTGCTTAGATAAATGGTGTACATGGTAGATTATTGCTACGATTGGGGTTGGTAAGGTGGGAGCTTTGGTTTGGACCTTGCAGGCAGTATATCATGTTCAACTAAGACAACCCCTTCATTTCTCAGTATTTTCTCAATTTCCTGTAGCTGTGAGGTTGTAATTTTTCTGGTTATATCTCCTGAAACACCTTTACATTGTTCTATCAATCGCAAAGTTTTCATAAATTTGTTGTCAGATCAGAATATTGATCTGCACAATTTGTTACATAAGAGAGTGCAATTAATTTGTAATGGTGAAGAGATATGATCAGACAGGGACCTCTCCACATGTAAGTGCTAGATTGCAAATCAGATTAAAACAACAGTATTCAAAATTCTTCAAGTGTTTGCTAGTGTATTTTTTATGATATTGTGATCATTTTACCAAAGCAATCAGAGTGAGCGACACAAAGAGTACAAAATTCCATTTGTTCACTAGAGTTATGTCAAGTTAGTTTTCTTCAGACAGTGGTCAAATATTGAATAGGACCAGTCATCCCAGTCCATGACAATGCAAGTTGTTATGTTTGCTAGGGCAGTTGCTTTGAAATCTGGCACTTAGCTCTGTGTTCTCTAGTATTAGATGAATGGGTTTCAGTCAAAAATGTATGCTGTTGTTTTCATTGTGGTACAAATTAGAGTACAGTTTGCTATTTGTTTTTCTGTTTGGTGCACACTTCTCATCTTTCACTGCATTTTTAAAGACCCAGGCCACCCTGGGCATTGTCCAAGTTTCCTGTGCGTGTGCACTTTGCATCATTGGGCATGTGCACATATATGGGCAGGAGAAAGTGTGCCTAGTGTGTGCGAGCATGTAAGTGTGCATGTGTGAAAGAATGTGTGTGTGCCAGGTGGTGGCATAGGCACTGCCATATGCTTCCAACCAGGGCAGGGTGCAAACTGTGCCATGGTATACACTGTGAAGGGAAACATTATCTTGTTTTCCATCTGTCGCAGCTGTTATCTGTAGAGAAAGGTTTTCACCTTCCTGGAGTACATAGTGTTATTTGTGCTTAATGTTATGTAAAAACTTTTGTAGCACTGCAATATTATTTTAGAATTTCTATCATACAATGTGCAAGTTGAATAATGAATGTTTTAAGAAATGTGTACTTAAGAATAATTTAGAACCACTGCTCAAGAAGCATCAGTTTCTTGTACAGTCTAACCTGTGTCAAGAATATAGAGACAAACCTATATGCATGTCCAGTATTGTATCTTGGAGAGAAGACGGACTTCCCACTCAACAAGTCACAAATCTCTTATTTAAATGCTCTGCAAGTCAGTATTTTTGGAATATACAAATCATGATTTTTAACTTACTCCTGCCAGGTACAGTGGAACCCCATGTGTCATTTTGTCTTTCACCTAAACAAATATTTTACTTGAACTCGCTTTTGAAACTGCCTTGTCTCTTTCTGTGAGAAAATGAGTATGTTAAAAATTCAAAATTATCTTCAGAGGCCATTTACAAACTGGGGTTGCACTGTATGTGTGTTGATGGGCAAGCAAAGAAGATATATTTGTTAAAGGGATATCCATTTTTATTTATTAAAATCGGAAGTTAATTACTCTTTGCTGTGTTTCATTTACTCAATCTCCTTAAAATATTGAAATGACAAGCAATATAATTTCCATCCTTTGTTTTCCTTACCTTCCCTGCTACATTTTTATAAACATTGTGACATGTGGTACAGGTTCCTATTTTGTTGCTGTCCTTTAGAAATGCTTAACTTACTGAAATATTTCCTCCTCTTTTTGTTTATTACACTTTTTTAAGTGAATAATAACATTTAAAAATAAAAAAATTAGGGATAATTTACTTTGTGATACAAAATGTCTGTCTTTAATATTAGAGGTATAGGACAGTTTTGAAAATAAATTTAAACTTTTGCATTTTTTTCAATTTCAGTGATTTTAATTAAAATCAAATCTGTACTATATTTATAAAAGCAGGTGTGTGTATTCGAGCCAAATGTGTAAAGGAAAAAAATAGCAGCCATTTTTTTTTTTTTTTTTTTTTTTTTTTTCAGAAAATGTAACTGTTGCAAGGGTTTCATGTGAAGTTCCCTAAAAACAAAAGTAACTTAATGATCTCCAGAATAGCACCTCTTTATTTTATTCTGACACAATTGAGTTTCAGATCTAAAGCATTTAATCTGATTTTATCCTGGTGTTTGGAAATTGCCTGTATCTCCTTGCCACATGCACCAATCTTATCAACCTTGGAACAGTTCTAATAAACTTAAATCTTACACTTGCAACATAACAACTCCAAAGAACTTTAAACAATAGATCTTACAACCAAAACTGTCAGGAGCATATTATTAAGGTGAAGTCAATACTTTTCCACCTTATGCTATACTTTAGTTTAGGGAGGAAAATAAAAAATGTTTTAAGAGATGGTAGAAAAAAGTTTGCTTGGGTTTAACGAGTTTAACCATCAGTTACTAATGCTGTTATAAATTTTGCAACAAATTTGAATTTTAATCTTTTTTTTTTTTTTTAAATAAACATTTGTACTTTATATTTTAAAATTTTTTCTATCCATTACTTTTGAAGATGTAATGCTACATAACGTGTTTGTTCAAAGTAATTCAAAGTATTCCTCCCAGTATAATAGGATGTTTGTAGAAACAAATTTTTAAGTACCACGAGAAAAGCACAATTCAAGGTACTTTGTCGTTACCATTTTATTGAGATTCTAATGATGAAAGGTGATCTTTGAAAAAAGAGTAACAATCGAGAGGATATCAAGGGGGTCAAACCTCTACACAGGAGTTTCCCTGACACATTTTATCATACTCAAAATCAATAATATTTGAAGTACTTAATGTTCTAAAATGATTTATTGCTATGCAATTATTTACAAAAATCCATTTAATATATAATTTTTAGTAAGTAAAAACATTTGATGAGATTCATGCAAATATTTGAAAGAGTATATGCATTTTCTACTTTTCTTTTTATTGCATTTGTCCTGTAAAACTTGTCAGCAAAGGAGAAGAAGGTAGGTAATGAGCTCATAATTAATTAATGACTTTCAAAGAGAGGTCTGTTAGCAAAAAACATAGGGATCTTCAGAAAGGTTGAAATTTTAAAAGGTATAATGTGATCTGAAGGTCCAGTATTTTAATTTATTTTCATTGAATTAATATACGGACTATGATAAAAAAAATCTAAAAGTAAAATACAGTTCTTTAATATCTTTTTAAGAATTGTAGATCTGTTTTTTATGTTCATGCTGTACTAATAATATATCGTGTATTCTAGCAGATTCATCACTTTTCCAGATGAAGTATTGAGCCTTTTAAGGAAAGTACGGTATTATTTCAGAAGTATTTATGTGGGATATGGTTTATGTCAACTGTTTTCATCGTATCATCTCCTCCATACATCACATACAGTTTTGCTGTTTTTTTTGAATAAATAAACTATTGGTGATTCAATATCACCTAATTATTGCATTATTTCTAATGTGTGCAATGTTTGAATATTCAGTTTTTAACGAAAATCGGGCTGCCACATCACTCAATTGATAGAGGAATAACAATTGTGGCGAAAACCTTCCCTATGGTTGACCCGTGGCGTAGTGCACGGTCGGGCGTTTTGCGTGTGGTTTTTTAGTACATAGTGTTAGAGGTAGGTAATTATTTACTACCCAAAGGAACGAGACTTTTCCTTTGTTGATGCAGTCTTACCATACTTTCTCAGTTCTACGTAGATAGTATTCGAGAAAGTAATTTAAACCAATAAAATGAAACTAATGCATTCAGAAAGAAATCATTGACTTCAATATTAAAGGTGTAAGATTGATTCAAAAAATTGCGATTTTCGAAATTCCTGAGATTTGTAATGAAAATCAGTCTCTGTCGTGTTGTTAAGAGAAGATGCTCTATTCAAGCTGAAAATTTAAGGAAAATTCTTGCAGCTGTTTTTGAAAAAATCTTTATAATTCATCAGCATCTGCTATTCACGAAATTCGAATATTCTGGAGTAGAGATGCTATACCGGTTTTTACGTTTGCATCCAGTCATTCGGGCGCCCCTTTTCTCGAAAGCGAGCAGAATTCAAATTCTTAAACGTCATCTAGGAACCCAACGAGGCTCAAAGCATGACGCAAGATTGTTAAGTTGAAATTTCAATTCAGAATTATACAATAACAATAATTTTAAAATAATTTATTTGCGTCAAATTGGAGGCGTGTGCTTTGACTTTATAAATTAAAAAGACGTTCATAATCTTTGGACATCTCATGATAATGATATTGAAGAGGAGCTTCAGTAAATCATCACCGCAGGAAACCTCGAAAGTAATGATGAATAAACTGCATCCTCGAGCCACTTCAATGACAAAAGTGTTGGTAACATCCGAAAACATCAACAAGCTCTGGTGAAAAGTGCACTCGAACGAGATCCGAAGATGCAAAGAAATTTGAGAAATGAAAACAGAAGTAGCAACTCTTCCATATTTGGACGTTTCTTATACAGTAAGGAGAAACAACCGAATACTATATCTATCATTTTCAACTATGAAATAACTCTAATGCATTTTATTTCTTCGTCCTCCTCCGTCCAGCAATGCTCCAACTTATAAGATCTAACAGTGAAATTCTTGTCGGTCTATGAGCTCCTTAGTGAAGCCTTACAAACGCCTTGGCGCCCCAAAATCTGTTCGTGGCTCTAAAAGGATGGTCTCAGTGCATAACGGTGCATGCATGTCCCTACCGTAACCTGTAAGTTGTACGCATAACCCAATGATGTACATCGTTTCCATAACCGCTCACACCATTATCAAATGTCGGCAGCTGTGAATCAAAGATTGCAAATGTTACTTCTCCCGAAATTGAGATCCTGCAAACCTGTCTCCAATGTTAATTCTTGAAGGAAAGAATTACAAAAAACTGTACAGTGAAATCCAGAGAACTGATTAATGATAACTTCTGGAGTGTCTTATCATTTCTCCAGATCTACAAGAAGATTAACATTACTAAATAGTAATAGTTATTAGTTTCACACATTTCGTGATCCTAATTGTAATATCAAAAATACCATCCTACACAATATCCTAACTAATTATTCTGAATGTGAAATTATTTTTTTTATTTTAATATTCTTTATTTCCGGTTCAATTTTATACAGATTTTTCACGCCAATTGAAGAAATTATGTTAACATAACTGATTTTGGAGATGCCATAAATCTATATCATAATCATTGCAATTATGATTGGGTTTCAATAAAAAACGGAATAAAACTAGAAAATAAATTATAATTTAGTAATTTTTAACATTAGTTTTGGGTTTTAAGAGAAGAATTACTTAGAAAGGATTTATAAATTTGTTTATTTACGGAGGGTGAAATATACCTGTGGGGAAGCGAGAACTAATTTGTTTAATTTTATAATTTTGTCCTAAATCAAAATGTTGAGAAGCAGGAAAAATTGTTGAAGAATTTAGAAGATTGATTAATTATAAATGTCTTAATTAATCCTATTTCTAAGTTCTTTATGTGTCTGTTTATTGGAGATGAACCATTCAGCTTTTAGAATTCTCTGTGAAAATTTATTTAATGGTTTGTATTTTCTTCATGTTTGACATGAATGCATTGCACCAATTTCAGCATGTTTATGTAAGTGATGGTTTTATTATTGTTTTAAATATTGATTTACCACAATCAATTTGTAATTAAAAAAAATTACTTAAGGGATATAATTTTGATATTTTTCGATAAGTTTTATTATTAATATTTTGAATGTGTGATTTCCAGGTAAAATTACAGTGGAAATGGAGACCTAAATATTTAATTGGAATATGATTTTCTATCCAAGGTATATTTATATTATTTATTTTGAGACATGAGAGATTAGTAGGTTTGCAAAGTGTGAAAATTTTAGTTTGTGTTTTAGATGGGCTTATTATTAGTATTCTCTATTGTTGGGTCATTTAAAGAATTTGGTAGAATATTTCAAGCAGTTTGTATATTTTTGTGAAATGAAAAAAGAGCAGTATCATCAGCATACAGTGCTATGATGGTAAAAGGAAGATGTGGAATATATGATGTGTATATATTGAAAAGTAAAGGAGAAAGTGTTGAACCTAGAGGAATTCCAAAGAAGATACATCGAGAAGTAGAATAAGATGTATTAATTTTGATACAAAAATTTTTATTATGTAGGTAGTTTTTTATTATTTCGAATAAATATTTGGGAATTTCTATTGAATGTAATTATTAATATAGTATTCCAGAATGCCAAACTTTATAAAATGATTGGACAATATCAAGGAAAATTCTAATTGTATGTTCCTTTTTAGGAAATTTTTGTGCTATTAATTCAGAAATGCATAGTAGTTGGTCATATGTTGAATAATATGATCGATAACCAATTTGGTAATTAAAATTGCTTGTATTGAGGAAATATAGGATGATAACCGAGAGGGTAATAGGTTTTAAAAAAATATTAGACAAGAGACAAATAGATCTGTATTTTAAGGGAAGGTCTGGGATCTTTGGAAATCTGGAAGGAAATCTTTGCCTGGTTTACGTATGGGAATAATGTAGGCTAATTTCCATGGTTGCGGAAAATAAGAAATACAAAGCATTGAATTGAATATATTTGTTAGTTTGATAAAATTTGTAAATTCAGTTGTTTTAACATTTTGTTTGAAATAGTATCATATCCTGAAGTTTTGTGAATATTCAATTTTTGTGTTATTTTTTAACTTCTATGGGAGAAATAAAATTAATTTTCAAAGAGTCTGAATAATGTGGAGAAGTGATGAAAGATTCAATTTCAGTTGTTAAAAGTTTGATTTATTATAGGATTTGGTATAAAAGACTTTTCTAGTTGATCTGCAATTAAATTTGATTTTTTAATTAAGTAAATCAATATATGCAGATGTAGGACCGTTGTTTAATATTGGAATATGATTATAAGATTTTGTTAATCTTTAATTGTTGACCATTGTGCTCTGCTATGCTAGGTTATGTTTTTTAATGAGATTTAAGATATTTATAGGGAGAGATCGAATGTGAATGTATGATTTAATGTGTGTACTGGAATACTTATAAGCATCTAGAAGTGTTTTAGTGAATCTTTCTATTTCTATGTCAATATTCTGTGTATTATCTAAGTTTTTTGGAAAATTAAAATTTGAGTTCATATATGAACACTAGGTATTCTAATTAATTTGAATGTTATAAAAGGGTTAATTACTTTTTAATAGTGGCGAATGAAAACATATTTTAATAGGGATATGGTCGGAATCTAATTCAGGAAGTGACGATTGAAAGATTTTTAGATTGACATTTTTTATAATTATTAAATCTAAAATATCTGGTATTATATTGTTGTGATTAGAATAATATATTGGTTCAAATGAAGCATGTATGTCTAAATTATTTTGAATTATATATTGTTGTAGACGAATACCCTGTGGATTTGATGAGTTGCATCCCCAAGAAGTGTTTTTGCTGTTGAAGTCTCCCATGAGTATAATTGGATTAGAAGATTGAAAAATGAGGTTGTAAATTTGAGTAGGGAAGGGCTTTTTTTGGAGGTTTGTAAATAGAATATGGAGAGTAAATGATGTTATTTATTTTTATTTCTAAAGCTATACATTCTAAAATGTCAGATATTAAGAAATAAGGTTTGTTGATGATATATGGAATTCTTAATTATTATTGCTACTAGCATGATCAGAAATTCTATCATTTCTAAAAATTTTATAACCTTTTAAATTTGTTTTTTCTTGAGGCGTTACATGAGTTTCAGTAATACATGCTATGTCATTATTAAGAAATGATAAAATGTGATTAAAAATATTTTGTTGTTATTTTTGTCCATTAGAGTTCCAGTTTAGTAGTGTTACATTTATATTTATATTGTTACTAATGACCATTAAAAAGTGGCGAAAAGGAGGATTTGTAACAGTTTGTATTTGTGGGATAAGAGTAGAAATAATTTGATGAACTATGTTGGAAATTAATGATGTGTAATTTGAAGTAGAAGAATTTTGTTTTAATATATAAGAGTGAGAGAATTTAGTTGATGTGTGATTATATCCTGGAGATGAGGTATTATTTATATTAAAAGGAATATTTTGAACAGAATTGGTATGTTGAATGATTTGAAATTGTGAAAAGTGTGGAAAGTTTTGTGTCTGTAATTTTGAAGAAGGAGACTGCAAAAGTTTATTTATTGACATGTATGAATTTGAATTATGACAATGAATTGGTTTAAGTAATTCTTTAAATACAGGGCAACCTTTATAATTAGCTGTGTGTGTACCTAGGTAATTAACACAAGTTGAAGGGGTTGTTTTTGGAAGAGGACTCTTCGAATAATGGTAGTTTCCAGTGCATCTTACTCAACACGGGATTAAACTACAATTGGCTCTTATATGATTGAATTTTTGGCATCTCTTACATTGTATAGGTTGGTTATTTGCTTGAACTCTCCCCCCCCCCCCTAATTTGAAGATTTTAGAAGCTTCAGCACTTTTAGTAAGATCTATTGAACACATTTCTACAGTATTCTTCATGTCTTGCGGGCTGATGGGCCGTGAAAGCCTACAATGCTGTATAAATTTCTACAGGTTCACAATTTTTATTAAATAATCTGTATAACTTTTGAACTAGATAGTTAAGTTTTACTAATATATTAAAAATACTTTCATTTGAATAAGTAATAGGTATATTTTTAAATAACACTGTGATAGTTTTAATAGTAGGGTCACAATAAGAGTAATATTTAATGTTATTTGTATCACAAAAAGATCTATATTTTCTAAAATCTTCAATTGTTTGAAGGTTAATTTTGACATTATTCTTAATAGTATTTGTTGTCAAATCATTTTGAACAATATTTTTTATGTCTTGAAGTAGATTATTAAAGTTATAAACATTAGAAACAATTATGGGAGGAATGAAAACTGTTGAAAATTCTTCATTAATATTTTGTAGATCCACTAGTAGTCCATATTTATTTTTTAGAGGAGTTCCAGTTGTAGTTGTGTTGGAATAAAAAAGTGGAGATCATTTACCTGGTTGTTGAAGTAATGAACCTTCTCTTTTTCTTCAGCCACTTCTGGATTGAGTTGTTACTAATTGAATGTCAGATTGGCAATTTGATGAAGTAGTTGTAGAAAAGTTATTTGTTTCATCTTGAGGCAGTGGAGAAGAAGAGTCGTTTGTTACTGAAGTTGTGTGTAGTCCATAGATGTTACTACGATAATTAAACCCAGGAAATGTTGAAATATTACTTGTAGATGGAATAATTAGATTATTTTCTTGGTTTTGAGCAATTTCTTCAGTGACCATCGATGAAATAATTCTGCTTTATTTTGAAAACTAGCATTACCTTGAAGCATGCCGATGGAAGTAAACTAGAAACGTTCTGTGAGCTGGTTGTTTCAAACGTGCTATGTAAAGCTATGTTATCTATACTGAAGATATCTGAGACACTGATGTTTATTGATTTGTCTATTTGATTATCTATTGGTAGTCCAAATCAGTGCTATATTTTTACACCAGAAGTAAAATAATTAACTTTAAATTGTAAAATTCAAGAGAGTATTCTATGATATGTAACCATACATTCAAGGCCTCCTGAGCATTTATGTGAAATTGATAAGAAACTTTCATCTCTTGGGTTTTAGCATCCTGAAGGTTTCACGACTGCTCTGACAAGTCAAATCCCCAATGCCTCTCTGTGTGATATAAGTTCAAGACTCAATAGAACCCGAAAAAATATTTAAAATTATAAAATTGTTCAAAGCAATTGTCTCAGGGGAACTTCAAAGAAAAACAGTTTAAAATCGGTCCAAACTCTGTCAAGAATTGGAATGTGCCCTTGTGCCCTGTCAGTCCTACCCCCTTTGAAGAAAAATAGGTGAAGTGTAGATTTAAGAAGTTTTTGTCTCGTCAATTCAGAAATTCAATATCGTCCCAATGTGTTAACTGTGGAAAGCATTGTAGAGCCTGATATCACGCTTGTTCATCCCCCCCTCCCCTCGCCCGTTTCAGAGCATCCGGGCAAACAGCCGATATAAATAATATTGGTCAAGTGTGGATCGCTCGAGTAATGAAAATATGGTTCGCAACCATATTAAAGATTTTAGTTCTGACCCTTGTGGCTTTGGAAGTTGGGCACCCCTGATGTAAAGCCAATTCCTATTTTGAACTTATTCTTCAGCAACTTTTACTCTAGTACTGTCCATGCTCTTACCAATTAACAAGTGAATTGCTTCTTCCAAAGTAGCAGAACTAATCAAAAATTCAAAAAACAAGAAATCCTCTTTATTTGACAATTTCTCTGACTGCACCAACAAATGTCTCTAAACACAGATTTGTTTTTCCAATAGGCATCTTTAACGTATGTCTACGACTATGTTATTTTCCTAACAGATGGAATAGTGTATTATTCCAATTTTAAAACCTTACAAATTGCTCAATGACCCTGCTAGTTACGGACAGTGACGACTCGTGCTTAGGTTGCACCCCCCCCCCCCGAAAATTCAAAAAGAAAAATACAGGATGCGGCAGTTAATCCGGACAAATTTCAATTTGAATTTCTCGTCATATCGTAGCTCCGCTAGCGGTCGCGAAAGCCAAACGCATCTATATAGTAAACAGTCATAACCTTAAAATGGCCGAGATGCTACCGTACAAGTGCGGAGTACAATTGAAGAGCCGCGATTATAGAAAGCCTTCGCGTTGGGCGTTCGGTGACCGAGATTATTCGCTTCTTCGGGTATATATCCGAGGTCGACTGTCCATGATGCGGCGAAATACAATGCTTCAACCGGACGGTGCTCAAACGAGCCACTTAGTCCAAAACTGACTATCAGACAATGCGGACATGTTCTGGTCTAAATAGCCCGGATTTAACCCCCCCCCCCCTCGACTAATATGTTTGGAGCGTTGTTGAACGGGTTATCAACAAGTCGCGGCACCCTAATGTCACGTCTTTACAAGCCGCTATCAAAGCTGCATTCGCCAATATGGACAGCGCTGCGTTACAGAGGCTGTAATTGAGGCCAACAGCAGTTATATTGAGTTATTGTACTCCTAACAAGTTGCACGAATATTGTCTTAAAACATATTCTTTTACATTCGTACTTAGTGTTAATAAATTACATTTTAAAACAAGGTTAAATTTGTCCGGATTTAACTGCCGCAACCTGTGGTATGTTAGGTTTATACTTTTTCCATTTAATGACATTCAATATTCAAGATATAGTGGCAATATCGATGTATTTTTAATATTTTTTTCACGCAATGGGAGGAATTACGTGTTTTTGGAGGTCAGTTTCGCTTAAACCGTTTAGACCATTTTCGCCAGGACTGGCATTCCCGATCGCTCTGGCCGAAATAGAGGCCCTGTGAATTTGATACGTACACGAGTATGTTGATTTTGATGGTACTTTACATGAAGTCTTAACTCGTATTCAAAATTTCCCCCAAAATGTCTCCACATTATTAGATTACATTTTCCCCCCTAGTAGATGAAAGAAAGTCTGGTTTTCGCAAGTCTCATTTTCGTTGAATTCTTTGCATTTTCGTAAATGGCAAAAGTTTACAAATTTTTCGGCGTCTTCAACTACCATTTTGAAGTTGGAGATTTTTTCTTCACGAAATCTATTCTCTAAAACTAGATCGAATGCAAATGAAAATGTGCAAATGTTCAACTTTGTATTTTTAGCGATTGAAAGGTTGCGTTTTCAGGTGTCTGGAGGTGAAAGTGTAAAGTGAATGGCTTGTGGAAATGTAAGAAGCCGAGTTCGAATCCTCTCGTGGAAAAAATGTTCCTGGTTGGAAACGTTTATGCCGCTTCGAGTAGTATTATAATATTAGGTAGCCGTTACAAATAAAGCAAGAAAGTGTGTACTGTTGTACCGTCTTGTAGTGAATGTTCGTTTTTCACATTCGTTGGTTCTGAATCGCATTCGTTTCACCCAAAAAGAAATGGCATCGTTTTCATTATCTAGGAGTTTTAGAGGATAGTAATTCAACCGTAACCTGCCAAAAAGAAGAAAAATCGATCATCAGCGCATTTATCGTTTGTTGATAACGGTTCACGTTATTTTTGACTCTCCATAAAAGATCGTTTATGAGTTATAACGATGAGTTATTTCTCCTACACCTGCACGCCCTCGTGGACCATTTGGATAGAGGTCGTACACCTAGTAGAGCTGCGGCAAACGTAAAAGAGTCTGATAGTTGATATAAGTCCTTGCTTCTCGCTGGGCGATCCACAGTTTCTAGTGTTCGATGTTCGCCTGCACCATGCAAGGAACGGTGAGAACATTTTCAGAGAATAGTTCAGTTTACAGCTTCTATTGAAATGTTCATGATGAACACAGGATTTGTTCAATGTTAAGAGAACTAGTTTTTTTCTCGGGGGACATCATTTTTACAGATGGGAGGAAAATGTGTCAATTATTTCAAATTTTGCTCACGATTTTTTTCCTGAACCAATTTTATTTTCTCGTCTGTATCGCAGATGCTATAACTGTGATTATATTATTGGTGTGTATTCAGTGAGTATCAGTCATCAATGTTATTTAGCTGCACCGACGGTCAAACCCATTTATAGTGGACAAATATATAGTTGGGAGCAGTTTTTCATAGAAATTTGGAACACCATGCAGCGGTACGGATCTTGGACGTTTTTGTATGTGCCCTATATAAACGAAGTACTGGTATATTTTAAGCAAGGGTTCCATAGTTGAATAATGAATACATTTAATGGTGTTGATTTCAGGAGGTAATTTATTGACAGAGATATTTAATAACTCTACTTAGTATTTTACCAAAAAATGAATTTATTAGAAATGAATACCGTACTTATTCTTGCCTAGCATAAAGTCAAAATAATTCCACGCCTAGAAGTGAATTAGTATTGCAAATGATTGCGTTACCCTAAATCTGATTTCTACATTTTACAGAAAAATACGTATTTAAACAAATACTTTTAGGTCGTGACCTTCTAACCGTCTCTAAACTTCATATTCTGGGAACCTTCTCTTTTTATACATAGTCTGGGCTTTTCAAAAGGCAATTAAATTTTTCTTCTTTTGCTTCTTTTTATAACATTTTTATTATAATTTTTTATAATAAACAGTTCATATACAATTAGAAGACAAATATAAATAAAACGTTCTCTTTCTATTGGACACATTTCTTTGTAAGTTCTCCTCGTTTTGTTTGTGAGGGAAGAGTATATTTTCTGTTTTGTGATTTTGTTTTGTATTTACGTTCAAAAAGTTCGTCAATATTCTTAATTTAACAGAAAAAGTGTGATAATTGAGCCCAAGTTTAACTTTTTACGTGTCATTCTGAATTTTGAAACCTTTTGAGTAATTATTTTATTTTTAACAAAAAATTGAAATTTATTTCTTTATTGAATGCGCATTTATCTGTCGACATATCTGTCAACGATTATAACCACCTGGTTCTTAATGAAAACTTGATTTATGTTGTGTTAAAAAATAGTTTAAAAACATAAATCTTATTCAAGAAAAAACTGGATGAGGTGGCTCAGGGCATCAACTGTTGTCACTGCAGTGCATATGACGGAGAGACCCTACGAGTTGAGTCAGCAAGATTTTCGACACTAGCTACATAGCAGGGTGGAATTCTAGTGAGGTAATTTTGCACGGTTTCTCCGCTACACATCCAGAGAATATCGGAGCAGTGTCCTAACAATCGGGCCCTCGACCGCGTGCGAACTTTCCTTCCACTCGTGCTTAAGGGCTCTCCGTTACCGTGCATGCCGGGAGGCCAGTCGGGAGCTCAGAGCCTTCCGGGTTGGGGTGATGCCCCGCTAGTGGGAGATACCTTGTTGAGGGAAAGCCTCCTAGCGGACGTGTAGGTAGGCGCCGGATCTTACCATCCAGCCAGGGATGATCACCGCCACCTGGAGAGGAAAACATGAATTATATCTAAAGACCTTAGCAGTTGTTGCGCCCGGGAACATGAAATATTCAATCAATCTGTTACTCAACTGTAGTCCCTTTAAGAACGGGGCCCCAGCGCGTTTAACGAGCCGCATGTTGCTCTTCTAGAATTCTTCTGTGGCTATTATTAGAGAGCTTTTGCACACCGACGCTTAAACATAAGCGGAACCGACTTTGCCTTGAGACGCCGGGAACACCAATCACGGCCTATGTAACAAACAAGCGTTAACCGTGCACGGTCCGCTTACGATTTGGTCGACGGTTATACTTTGTGGATCTATATAGAAGTGTGTGTGTATATATATATATATATATATATATATATATATATATATATATATATATATATATACTGTTTTGGGTTCTTACAAACTCGGAGAAAGGCCGATTGCAGTTTTCTGCAAAATCCAGTGTGCCACTGAAGGAAGTGTTGGCTTTCACTCTGTATGAGGATGGAAGCCAGTGAGGAGTATTGAAATTCTTGTGGTTTCACAAACGAGGAAGCTCTTTAAAATAAGAAGGAATCCAACGTTCCAAATTTTACAGACATTATAATTCCAGGTCGTCTTGGTTCTAAAATTTAGAGCAGAATTGCATTTTTCTATATCGTGAATATCATTATTCCCAAGTACACCTGCTTCAATTAATTCTTCCGTAGTAGGAAACAAAACAACCAGAGAGTAAAAACAAGTAAACGCCTAGCCACTCTTCAATCTCTTCTCAGCGTTGTTTGCCCGGAAACAATTAATTACCAAGTAAATAATCAAATAACATAATGGAAACCACAGCATACAAGATGAAGAAATCGATGACCGATATCGGAAATACGCCAAACGTATGTGTAACTTAATACTGTTGCTACCAGATGTCAACACCTTACAAGCGTAACCGTAAGCGTTGTGCAAAAACTCTTGCTTTGAACTTCACACAAGTTTCGACTTTACGTTTATTGTAACCGTTAACGTTAGCCGTTTCGGTTAAGTGCAAAAACTCTCTATTAATTTCTGAATTAACACTGAAAATTAGTACAGAGTTTGGACAAAATAATATATATAGCTGATCTATTCCAAATATTTTCTTTATTAATAAGGTGCTGGGCCTCCATTTGCTTGTAGAACAGTTGCAATTCGTCGCGAAATACATTTCTAGTGTGTCTAAATACTTTCCAATGGAATGTTCTCACATTCTTGTATCAAAACATTCGCCAATTGCTTCAACGTTGTTTGAACTGAAAATCTGATCGTCACTTTGTGCTCTAAAACGCCTCATAAGGGATCAATTATGTTCAGGTTTGTCGATTGTGCTGACCTGAGATGTTTTATTTTCTGATGCTCCGTAAACTACGACTGAGCCTTTTGTAGTGGCTATGGATGCATTATCATCTTGAATAATGGTAATGTTGGGCAACAATATGCTAGTCATTGTAAGCACTTGATTGTTGAAGATGTGGAGATTTTCATTGGCAGTAATCCGGTCGATGAGGATAAGAATGAAACCAAGTGAATACCACGATATAGGTGCCGAAATGACAACGCTTGCTTGACAGTAGGAGGCAGGCAGGTCGGTCAGATCTTGGGCTTACTTTGGAGTTCTCCGTCCAAACAATAAGCCCGGCCGTTTGAAGGGAGCACTGTAAACGGACTCATCGTACCACATCATCAAGTGTCCAGGCTTCCATTGCCAAGGGCTTTGCGAGTGCAGCTCTTCGACGACCGTGAAGCGCCCGCCGCGCTGTTGTGGGAAATGAGTTCCTCAGCTGAGGGGTGAATTCTGCTGTCACTTTTGACGCGATACTTTTTAATGTTCGTCGGTTTCTATCAGTTAACTTCGTCTTTCCCTCACTAATTCTCTTCGCCGATGATGTTCTGCCATGGTTTGTTTATGCTGTAATTACCGTGGTCACTGTCGCTCGTGAAAAGTTAAACAGTGCAGCTGTTTTCGGCGCAAATGCTCCCTCTAACCATGGACCAACGATTTGCCTTTGCGAAGTCAAAGAGAGCACACATTTCAATAGTCGCTTATGTTCACCGTCGCAGAGCAAAGCCTGTAATGCACTGCAATATAATCTTCATCGCGACCAGCTTTGTCAACAATGCAATGCAGCCATGTCGCATAGTTTACACGTCCGCAGTGTCGCCAACATGCAAATGTGTACTATTGCAGAATGTTCATATTTTGTCCAACCCTTGTATGTAATTCTGGCATCTCATAGTGCCATGTTATGCGAAAGTGAGTTCAGATTATAGGAAGGTGAAGTAGTATCGGGCTCTTCAAGTAGTAGGCACATCAAGAAGTATCGGGCACACGTTGTTTGTAAATTATGATGCTTGCCGACATTTGATGGAGCTTCAGTTTCCAGGCACCAGCCGCCACTGTCGTTGTCAAATTTAAGTGCTTTCAACCTTTTACTTCATTGATATTTGTTTCTCTTCCGAAAAGGGGGTTAAGCCTGGAGCCAAAATTGTTTTAGAAACTGAAAATCTACCTGAAAGAAGGGGCACGGAAGTCGTGCCCTCTCCTCCAATTTATAGTAAACAAAAATTTCATGATAATAATGTAATCAAAAATGTACTTCATGCTAACAATTTCTATCCCTCGTATTCATGAAAAGCGTTCTAGATCCGCCACTGCTTGCTCTTCAAATTTTATCCTTTAAACAAATTATTTCGATCTGTGTCCAAGTATGTGTCATTTGCCTTATTTTGGCTATCATTATTAATTTTATTCATCCGTGTATCGAGTGTCTCTCCATCTATGCCCCCCCCCTCCCCCGTAAGTTCTAGACGGTTCACGATCTCAAAATTCGAAATCGAATGCTCAACAATGCGGAATCATGGGGCAAGTATCAAGTCGCAAATTCTTTGTGATATTTTAGTTTTCAAAAAATTTAATAATCTTGGATATTTTAAATAGAGCTATTTATTTTTACTTTCTTGCCCCTTGTTCGTAAAAAGAGAAAGAATTCTAATCGTGCCCTGGAAAGAGGAGAATTTTCAACAGAAAAAGTTATTGCCGGGCCCTGGTAACGAAAAACTTGGAAGTTTTGGTTCATATATATATATATATATATATATATANNNNTATATATATATATATATAGTTTTTCTTCATCTATCACGTTGTGTAGTGAGAATAAATGTTTTGTTGGTTCTTGATATCGAAAATCAATTGATGGCAAAGTGGCTGTTTGTCCGTATGTGGTCAATGCTAGCGCCTAAACCGTTAAGTCGATTTTCTCGAAAATTGATATTTTCCGTTCGACTTAAAGACCTTTTTATGTGGACCAACGGGGCTACGAAATTGCTCTCTCAACTACACACCGTCCGACCAATAACCAGAGATTTCACTAGAGCTCGGAATTTCGAGAAGGCATCATCTCTATGAGCCTGATGTGAGGAAACTGAGGCGCTGTTTTACATGTTGCTTTCATTCTCATAACTATTCTTAAAATTTACTTACATTATCGATTTTGAAAATAAATTCGCATTTTATATTTTATTACGCTTTTCTGCCAAATTTGTTCTGCAATTTATTTTTTTGAAATTTTCAACATCATATTCGTAATCAGCGACCTCTCAAACCCTAAGAGAACCTTCCAATTAAACAAATTTTGAGCCAGCGTTTTGAAGTCTGACATCACTGACGATTGGCTCGACATTACTACACTTTATACAATTGTTCTGGCAGTATGGTGAGGGATTCGGCGGTCGTGTGGAAGGAACTAACCTCCTGCCCGACAAATTTCTGTTGGACAACTGACCTCCATACTATGTAAGTTGTTAAATTGGCTGGCCGCCAGACCGACAAATTGGTAGTGTATAGATGCCTTAAATCAGGCCTGCCAGAATTTTGCATTCTCATTGACCTCAGGAGTCTTGCGCGAGCCACTCCAGTGCAGATTTGGAAGGGCCAGAAAGGATGGGGATAAGGCTCATTCTAGGAGTGGGGATCACCAATGAGGAAGTGCAATTCCCACTGCTGCGCTTAAATTTGAAAGAGCAATCGGCAACAGAATGACTGACTTGTACATTCAGTTCAAGTAATATTGACTTTTGTATATATGAAAATGTTTGTAGTTGATCCATGACAATGTAAAATATGATAAACAAATGAATATGAAACAGAAATATGATATGAAATAAATAATCTAAAACAAATTAGATATACCCATTTGATTTGGATATCAAGTATTACAATTATCACACTTATCACCGTCCAAAGTGTTTTTTTAAGTGTTCTCAATTTTTTTGTTTTGTAATGGAAGAATCGAAATGTTACTTTAAGTATATTAAAGAAAAGTTAAAACTCGTGCTACACGGAAATTTTCGTAGCAAAATTTGGAGCCGTTTTTTAAGAAAACGGTGTTTAAGCGTTAGGTACGGTGAATGCGTAATTCGAAGCTCTTTTACATAGAAACCTTTTGAATTTTCGAAAAAATTCATTGAAAGCCATTTAAAGCACTTTTACTAATAAACGTAATAATGTTACAAATCGCTGGAAATGTTCATATTGACAGTGTGAGAGATATTTCAAGAAACTTACATTTGGGTAGTGTTTGAAAAAATAAAAGAATACAGCAAAATTACTTGTGTCATCTTAAAAAGTGTATTTAACGTTATCTGTACAAAAATTTCAAAGAAAACATTTAGAACCGTTTTGAAAATGAGGTATTTTGAGCCCATTTTTACATAAAAATTTTGAGTTTTCGAGGAACTTTAGAAGACACCAGAAGTACTTGTGAATGCAATAATGTAAACAAATCGCTGCTAATGTAAATATTAAAGACGTGAGAGACAAGTCCAAAATATTACATGTTTGTAATTTTTAAAATAAACAACAAAAGAATAGAGTAAAATAGCGTTTGTGCCGTCTTCTAGAGTACATTTAGAACTATGTCTAAAAAAAAGTTTAAAGAAAAAATTTGAGCTGGTTTTGAGAAAATATTGTTTTTGTTATTTTAATATTGCACATATTGCAGGCAATATGGTGCAAAAACTACTAAAATTTTGAAAAAAATGCACATGACCTTAACGAAAGAACTATGAAGAAAAAGATTTACTTAAACGAAAAATCTATATCATCAGTTATGTAATATAGAAGTAAGCTGAAAAAATTCAATCTTCTGAAATGTTCGCAAATTTAGTTTATTTTACTCTATTTTGTTCAAAAAAATGGGGTCATGTTTGAGAAAAGATTGAAAATGTTTCTGGGGCTTTATGTAAATCTTTGAAAATCGCCAAGCTTCGAGTGAAGCGCTATTGACGAGCAGTCGCAAGTGCTCGCGGGCGAGCGGGCGGATGGATGAGGAATAAACGACTTTTTCTGTATCGACTCGCCATTTTGGAATCTGACTAGACAACGAGTTAGAGGGAGTCATATCTAATTTTTCTGTATCAGGGCCTCAAAATACGAATTTTGTGTCGAAACATCGCCGTTTTATACTTTCTCGCCGCCGAGTAGAGTGAAATTCTTATAAATTGCAGAAGAGAATCATCATCTCTCCTTAGAGCATTATAGAGACGGGATTCGAACTCAATATCTAAAACCCTTTTAGCAGCATTTGCTCGCTTGCGTCTCGCCTTTCACTAAACTAGAGCCGACGGGCCTGAGAGTCTCCCCCCTCGTCGCCGTCTGGTTTTCTCCACGAGCAGCGGGCTGCACCGGTTGCCCGCACAAAAGCTCTGGGCCAGGACATGTCAAATAGTCCTCTTCTGCATTCCTGATTTAGTAAATTGAAGCAGCAATCGCATTTGTAGGAAAAACTATGTGCTACATTGCCGCAACATTAATTTATCTTAATTGCCGTTTAGGAGTGCAAATATCGTTGACCTTTGGCTTTAAGAATTATATTGCATATCAGGGAATTATAGCTTACACAAAAACCCGTATTTACCACAAAAGGGGTTTGTTAGTTCAAGAAGTTTAAAATCCTCTTCACGATGGTGTAAATTGATCTGCGCACGTGAACACAAATTGCGAAAAATCTGTTATTCTGTTGTTCTTCCAACAAGACTTTGCAATTGATAACTGAGTGTTGAAAATTACGCGTGGTCCAAAGAATGATGACTACTTTTTTTTTCAAAACACATTAACTTATAATAATTATTTTTAAGTACGGAAGTTATTAATAAAATGTAGAGAGTCATGAGGATAGGCCAATAAAAAATCGTTTTTTTTTACAGTTCCGGCCAAACCAACGTTTCGGCCGTTTATTTGGCGTGCTTCAGGGGTATAAATATACAATAACATTTTAGTGTTTCCATTGCTTTTTAATCCGGAAAGTCGTTTGATTTATTCTATAAAACTGAAAGTATTTACTCTTCACTGCTTCTGAAAATTTCCTTTCGAAGGCAGATGCTATCACGTGTATCGAGCTTTTGCTCCTTGGAGAGAAACTAACGCAAAGCATTTTAAATTATTAAATTGTACTCTTTATGTAATTTTCGATAATTTATGACCACTTAAATTCCATGGCAGGCTAGCAGGAAGGCACATATAAACCATTTTATGCTGAACGTTAAAATCTAATACGTATTGCACTGTACTTAATTTGCACCAATTCATAGATAAGCTCTGATAGAAGAAAATGTGTCTCAGCACATATGAGGAACATTCCTTAAGTTTTACGCAAGGGTTGGCGTATTGAGCTGTGGAGAAACAAGCTCGACCCAACGCTGTACCCTAACAAATGGGCATGGACATCGCGCTACGTCCTTCCTCTTCCTCACCCCTTCCTTAAACACATTTACACTGCCATACATTACACACATCGGGAGTCCAGTTGAGAGCTTAGAGCTGGTCCCGGCTGGGGCCGTGCCCCGCTGGTGCAAGATACCTGGTTGGGGAAACCCCGCAAGGCGACGTGCAGGTCGGCGCCGGAATAAAGCATGCTCCGAACATAGGGCCCCAATGAGGGAATCGTGGCGCGGGCGCACGGCGCCTCGACCGCGCGCTGCTGTGCGCAGGCGCGGTGTCTGGCGGGAGGGCCGGCGCTGCTGCCGCTGCTGCTGCTGGTGGCGGTGCCGCTGGGCGCCAACGCCGCTCCGCCGCCCTTCATCCTTCATCACCTGGCGCAACATCTCAAAGCCTCAGTTAGTATGCGCTTTTTTCTGCTACTGGTACATTTTACCTGAAAAAAGGTGGTAGTAAAAACTTTGATGTGAACTCTGTGCATTCGTACACTACTAAAAACCACAAGTTTTCCAACTCTCAGACCCTATGCTAGCTAACACCGGCCTTTTCAAGAATTAATCATTTACTCTCAATGTGATTATGTCGAAAGCGTCGCTTTGCACTATGGATTCGAGAACTCTCCTCCATCCATCAAGTGATCAAGACCAGGAGCAGTACCCAATCACACGGCTGCAAACCGCACACGATCTTTCTTTTACACTCCTGCACCTATACTTACCCCTTAATTACACACTCACATTTGCATGCACTACACTACGAGACATGTCGGGAGATCGGTCAGAAGCTTAGAGCTTGACCGGGGTAGAGTGATGTCCCAATGGTGGGAGATTCTTGTTGGGGAAAACCCCGCTAGCCCACGGTCGGTCGGCGCCGAATCTCCCCTTAGAGCGGGGGAAAGCTCAGCGCCACCCCCGCAATAACATTTATTACACTTACGGGACTAATGACCCTGGTAGTTGACGTGCCCGGAATCACTAAACAATCAATCAATTGTAGCCCACACAGGACATGGCCTTTGTTTCCGCAGTGAAACTGAGTGGCGTATGGTCATCAGTAAGGTCCCCATTCCAGGTCTGCTAACTTTACCTCAGAGAAGACTTCTTCGACCGTATTTTATTCAAGCTGCTTAGTGTTGAAATTTGTGGCACTGAGGTGACATAATCTTTTCCAGGAGGGAATTAAAGTCCAGAACGTGTTTCTAACGTTCATTATAACCGAGTTTCAGGTTCACTATAACCGAATCTTCTTATGCTTACTTGCAATGTAAATGAACAGTGACTTACGTTCACTATAACCGAGGGTTCACTAAATCCGATTTCACTCTAACCGGAGTCGACTGTAACGTGCACCTACCCCGATATTGAAGACTGAGCCCCGGTGTGATGCACTATCGCGTGGCCCTATGATGGCCGATACGCGCAACAAAAGAAAAAAGAAATGATTATTAAATTAGAAGCCGACGGTCGCGGCAGAGGCTCGAGTGAAGTGCCAACTGAATCAATCGATCCCACTCCACGAGCTCGCGCCCTAACCGTGGAGGCGTCTGAGACGGTTGTGGTGGTGCGCCGCAGGACAACCACCACGGCTCGCCCCCCACCGTGGTGATCGCGCAGCCCGCGGCGCCCATGTACGCGCAGAGCTCCTACTACGCGCCGCAGCTGCCCGAGCGCCTGGTGATCCAGGTGGAGCCCGCGCATCACCGCAACCTGCCCGTGGCGCTGTCGCAGGCGCGCCATGTCCACGTGGAGAACGACAGCCAGGTACGAATTTAACATATTTCATTCAAAATGTGAAGAAACAAAACAACCATTCACCACAGTGATTACACTAGTTTGTTATAAAGTCAGTGGCGGTCCTTGAAGGGGCCCCATACGAGTAACCGTACGAAGTCAAATGTTTTATCGGTCACAGAGTCTTTAACCCTTGTTAACATTCAACCCTATAAGTTTGTTAAGTGCACTTGTACCTACATGTAGGTTAAGAAATTTAAAATCCTTAGCAACGGAAATATACAACCATCGATTCATCGCAAGTCAAATGTTTATTAAAAACTGGCGATGCTTTGTACAAATCTGATTCATACAATTCAGAATAAAAGCAAATCATATCAGTTTTGGAGGTAATTATTGTGAATTTTAATATTAATAGTGTAATTAAAAATTGTGTATAAAGTTAATGAACCTCATTTTCCTGCCATTTCACCAAATGAAACTCTTTTACGGTTATCATATGTACTAACGATCTGAAGATGACGCCACTTGATGTCGACGCGCAAACTTCTGCATCGAACATCATTTATTTAAGTATCTTTAGGTTCAGGATAATTAATTGCATCCATCATTTCTAAAATGCTGAACATTCCACGAAATGTTACAGTGTTATTACTGCCTCGTCCAAATTAAAAATCTCGGCTCCGCCATGCTCCGCCTCGATTTTTAACTTTTGGCATCGGCAAAAATAACACTCATAACATTTCCAGGTATGTTAATAACAATTATTTTCTTATATTTCTTAAATCTTTGATTTTCTCTTTTTAACCGGAAAATTTGGGAAATTATATTATTTTTGTGGAAGAGCATATCCGGGCCATCTAAAAACCAAGTAAAATACTACAATGTATCATCAGTTGTATTTATTAATTGTACAACAGAGGTATATTTTAATTCTATTTCATTGTCACTACCAAAAGTTGAAAGAAAAAATTGGATCGGTTTTTGAGAAAATCTTGTTTTTATTATTTTTTTAAAAAAATAATTCCACATACGCAATATTTATCCATTGTTTATCCGCTGTTTATCCATTGGAACAGTTTGAATGAAACATTTGAAGAAACTTTTGAGAAAATGGCGTTTGAAATTTTCTGAAAATGCGGTATTTTGAGCTAATTTTCACAGAAAACTGTTCCGTTTTCGAGAAACTATGTGACATCATTTAAAGCACACGTACTCGAAAATGCAATAATGTGAAGATATCGTCACAAATGTAAATATTAACGAGGCGAGAAGCTACTCAAAAAAATTACATTTTCGTAATTTTTGGAAAGACAAAAGTACAAAGAAAAATATCGTTTACGTCATCTCAAAGAGTACCCACATCACTATCACTACCAAACGTTTAAATAAAAAAATTGGAGCTGCTTTTGAGAAAATCTTGATTTTGTTATTTTTTTGAATTGCACATATTGCACACAATATTCGCGAAAACTACTAGAAGTTTAAAAAAATGTACATTACCTCACTGAAAATAAACTAAATATAGAGAACAAATTTCATTTGTAGGGAAAAATCTCCATTTTCAATTTTGTAGTTGTAGAAAGACGCCAAATATTTCAAACTTATGAAATTTTCGAAAATTTAGAGTTAAACCTGAAAATCGGACCTATGCCTTTTAATATCGAATGATCTGTTTAGCAAGAAACTTTCAATTATATCTTGAAAATATTTGGGAATCCCTAGATGGTGGAATTTGTATTTCAGTCCTGTGTGCCAGACACGGCCGAACACTTAAGTAACATCTACCGTGTAGTTTTTCTCATGAAAGCCCTTCGCGATCAAATCAGTAAGAATGCTTATTGTCCAATCGAGTGATCTGCTCTAAAGCCGAATTGGGCATCTGGTTGGTATTCGTAGCGTATGAGAATTTATTTAAACGAGCTAAAATTAGTCTATCAAACAATTAAGCTAATGAAGGCATTAGGCTGATTGGTCTGTAATTGTCTAGTAGCTGTGAACATTTACTAGGTTTGTTTTTTTAGAAATAATTATTACTCAATTGCTTGAGTAATAACCAAGTCTTAAAGCTGTGTTGAATATTGCTGCTATTGCTGCAATTGTGAATTTTTGTAATTCTTTTAATATGTGACGTTATGAGGTCGCACCCAGCCACTTTTTGAGTCTGAAGTTTATGTTTTGAGTTCTACGGTGAATATAAACTTTGTTCTTATATCTGCGGAGTATACAATAGGTTGCTTCACGCTGTTTAAAATTTCCTCATTAAACATATGGTTCGCTATTGAATAGGGTATAAAAGTCTTTAAGAAGTGAACAGCAAAAACCTCCTCTTTTTCCTGATCTGTACAGAGGATGTTTGTGCCCGATTTTAATGCTGGTGTTCTAGATTGCTCTCTGGTAACCGTTTTAATAGCAGTCCGTAATGAACGTGAGTGGAGCTAATTTGCGCTAAAAATCGTTTGAATGAGCTATACCTGTGTTCATCGATTTGGAATTTTCCTTTTTTGCATAAAGAGTTCCATTTCTTTTTTAAGTGTGGCCGTCTATATAACTACCAGAGTCTGCTAATTCTCTGATTGTCTTTTATTAAGTCCACGATGTGTTCCGTTAGCCAGTAAGATGAATGTTTGTTTGATTGCACTGGTTGACATGATTCATTAAACGCAAAGCTTATTGCTTCTATTATATCATTAATTAGTAAATCAATATCTGCTTCATTTTTAAATATCTTTGTGGAACGAAAATTGCGTGGCCATTTTTATTCTAACGTGATCCCACATTACCATTTATTATTTTTCTTATATTGTTTACTTTGACGGTACTCTGAAATTATATTATTGTGGGGTTAATATCTGTATCGCGTTCAGGTATTACCGAGTGAAAAAAGGGACAATTTATGTTTGTAGTTAGACTGTGTCGAGACTGTTGGGGACGCATTTATTATTAAATGGACTCAGTGTGGGTGCAGGGGGAATATGAAATGACGTGATATTTTCTGAGCAAACTGTAAAAGTTTACGACCTGCTTCTGTTGTAATTCTGCAGTTCCATGCTTTATTTTTACTATTTAAGTCTCCTATAACAATAATTTTCTTAATATTATAGTACGCACTGTTATCGCTGAAGTTAAATATTTAATCCAAGATATTTTCTCCGAATTTCTTATTAGGTAGTTTGTAAACGGTTATTGTTATTATTTCTGAATCGTGTTTTCAGATTTATTGCTACCGTCTCCAGGATTAAAATCGCGTCCCTACCCTAGCTTTATGAGAAGGCCAATCATCTCTCTCTCTCTCTCTCTCTCTCTCTCTCTCTATATATATATATATATATATATATATATATATATATAGGGTGTATCTATTGAGCAACAAATTTCCGTGTAATTATTTGTTATTTACTATAGGTAATAACACTCGTGCTTTGGAAATTATCATATAAACCCCCTCCTTGCTTTGCGAGTCGGAATTTGGCGATAATTTTCAAAGCACAAATAATTACATTGGAAATTTGTTGCTTTTTTTGTTGCTCAATAGTTCCCCCAAAATAAATTTTGTTACTCTTTAATTCTAGGACTATTCCGCGAGTGAAATTATGTCCAATAGAGTTCCAAAATGCGCCAAATATTGAAAATAACTGAAAGCTATGTTAAAATCAAAGGGTTTATGTTATAGTCCATACGCTCTTTATTGGACATCGACATAGCGATCGATGTCTACTCGTACCGCCTCCGAAGATGAGTCGCAGTTAATGATTGGCCAGTAGGAGGAAGCAGTAAGAAAATGGGATAGGCAAAGCGATAACCTTTTAGAGATACACCGCCCTGATTGAGGAATTTTGTATGTTTAGTTAAACACTATTGGTTTTAATTTCACGAGTGGAATAGTCTATAATTTCTTGGTTTTCTTGACATTGCGGTGCTAACTTGATGTCAAGTTAGTGGAATGTTTAATATCAGCGTTAAATGAAGAGCGAAACATTGTATTTTTGCGTAACAAATTAGCAGCAAAAAAGCGACAAATGTTGAGTTTAATTTCGTTATTTGACTTGGCTACGCTGACTTCACGGGCCTCCTGGCAGTCTCTCGGGAGAGACGTGGTGGCCGAACAGCAGTGCAAAAAGCACGGCTCACCCGGATGTTGTGACTCGCTTCTTTTTAGGATTAGTTTGTCAATTTTGTTCTAAAATTAAGGAAGATCAACGACGTAACGTCTCTGATTTGCTTCTTCCGCCAGACGATGAATTTTATTCTATTTTAGTCCTTTTCTTGATTTTTGCCTCACTTTTGTTCCAAATAATCAATAAGTGCTTTTCCAGCCTACATACGTTTGACAGATACCCTTTACACTAAAAAAAGTTTAGTAGAAATGAAGAACCAGAAGAAAAACTCATTTTTATAACCGTTTTTTAAAATAATTTTCTTTTTTTGTAATATGTTGAACTCTTTTCGATTGACGGCAAAACGCCTGCCCGTCCGTCCGTTTGTCTGTGGCATGTCCTACATTGTTCTAACAATTTTCTCCAAAATCCATACTACCCTATCAATCTGGCCAAACTCAAGACCCTGTGAATTCAAAACGGATAAATTGATCGAGATCAAACGGTAAATTGATTTTGAGGGGTCGTAATAACAATTTCAATTTTTTCTCAAAAAGGCTTCTAATTTTTGGATTATTTTTTTTCTTCAGATAGAAAAAATGGCACGGGTCTCGTTTTTGTTGAACTCTCTAAATTTTCAAAGATTGTAAAAGTTGAATTTTTTTTCGTCGTCTTCAATTACAAATGGAAGATGAAATGTAAAGAATCGTGAGGGTAGGTCAATAAAAGGTCGTTGTTTGTACATTGCCAGCGTTTTGGCTACTTATTTGGCCTGCTTCAGGACTTTAGGCAAGAGTATGTTAAGCGACATATGTTTTAAATTTTATATAATTTTAACATATATCGCTAAACAAACCCTTGACTACAGTCCTGAATCTAACCAAAGAAATGACCGAAACATTGGTACTGTAAAAAAATGACTTGTTACCTACTCTCTTTCTTTTAATTATATTTACAATTCGAGGTCAAGATCAGCAAAAAATTGGGATTTTTTCGTTAATGAAACTTCTTCAAATGCTGATCTTTCAATCGGGTTATGAACAAATTTTCGAAAATATGAGTACTGTAGAACTACGGTAATTCGAACTAAATAGATTTGTGATCTGTTCGGATTCGGAAATGTTCGGGTTATCCGAAAAAATATACCACACATATAGAAATTCATATTTGATATTAATAAATATTGCAAAGTCGCGAGCGATGTGAGAACTGTGCAACGCAGAATCATCACATTATTACATCGCTTCATCAAGCAGATTCAGTTTCTAACGGCAAAAGATTATCAATTTTGCTAAGTGAAAATTACTGCTACATATACATGTGATATACATCGTTGTTACCAGTGTATTAAACGTTTCTTTTCTGCAACTTGTGTTTTAATAATTAGTTCTTCCGTTTTGCAGTAATTATAAAATCCTTTCTGTACACTACAAATAAGCATTTTTTTAATTTTCCCATTTTCCCTTTTCCGAATTTTGTTCGAATTATACGAAATTTCGGATTTGCGGGACTCGAATTAGCTAAGGTTCTTGCGGGACTCGAAGAGTTCAACTAGAGTTTTCAAATCAGTTTGCTTAAAACGAAGGCAAATTGTACAAAATTATTTTCTCAAAAACAGCTTAAAATTATTCTTTAATTTCTTTCCTGAGCTAGAACAAAGGATGCTAAAAATGGCGCAGGTCTAATTTTCGTTAAACAATCTGAATTTTCGAAAATTACAAAAGGTACAAATAATGCGAGAAAGTATGTGCTGTTAGAGCCCCGCTTCTTTACTATTAACGTAAACGTATTATCTAGGTAAACTAAATACTCCCAACGATACTCTTCAAAGCCTTCCCACCAGAAGATTAGATGGCGCTCCCAATATGAGAGGAGCTTGTTCCCTTCGAAGACTGAAACTACACTAAGAAACAAAAATATTTAATAATGTATCATTTGCCGATCACACCAAGAACATGTTGAACTTTTCTCAACCTGGACGAGTTATCAGTCAGATTTACTGCAGACAGGGACCGTCGCAGACTCGGTCGAATCAGCATTATAAACATAGAAGTATTTAAGAACGGCCCTATGACCCGAGCCTCGCTAAATAAATAAAGCCGTTGTTAAGATACGTTAAGATAATTCAGTACCGCAGATGACAATATGACTATCTGAAGTGACAATTTTTTCGCCTTGAATAGTTTTCTAATTTTATTGTCAACGGACAATTATTGAATTTATGGATAGCTGCGCCATACTTTGTTAAACTTGAATAAATGAATAAAGAATTGTGTCTTAAACGAAACTTCCCCGGAAGCACAATCGCTCTGTTTGCCCCTTGCCACGCCCCTTGCCGCGCGGGCGCTGCTGCTGCTGCTGCTAATGGGTTTGTTTGCGCCGCTCTGCCTCTCGACCGAAGTCCGACTCGCCCCGACTCGCCCCGGCCAAGGCTTCCTCCGCGAGTGGCAGGCAACGGCGACGCCACGCGCTTCTGCCGCGGGAAAGGGAGGCGTTTTCTTACTGAAGGCTGCTTTGCATTATTCCACATACGGCCTCTGCACACGACCTCTGTTCTATCGTTTGTCCTTCGAAAGTTTACCTCTATATTACAGTTACTATTACTTAATTTTGAGATGTGATGTTATTGGGGTTTTTACTTCTCGGAAATGTCGATTTTCTTTATTTCTCCGTTCAAACAATTACTTAATTAGAAATTGACATTATAAATTGTGTCGCCTTAAAGGTCTTTCTTTGTAACTACTGCCATCTCTTATACAGACATGGACCAAGGTATTAATACCTAGTCGTTTTTCGGATACAACTTTGCGACTTATCGTGTAATAATGTTTCATGAAAGTTATCTTAAAATAGCTTACTTAAGTTTTGATGTAAGCGTATTACTATGTGAATTAAATAACCGAACAATAAAACCTACAAGCCAAAGATTTATACATATGTAAGTCAGACAATGACTCCCAAAGCGCTCACACTCTTGAAAGATGAAGAAGAAAAGATACCACTCTTAGCCTCACACTGTACATACAAATACCTGGGGTTTAGACAACCCCTTAAAATAAATCACAAATTCACCAACAGTGTTGAGAAAATGTTCAAATTATGCCTCCGAAAAATTGTGGAAACGGAGCTAATTTCAAGAACTTCAACAATAAATTTTGGAAACAAGATCAAGGCCATTAATTCGTGGTGTGTGCTAACCCTTACGTATTCCTTTGGGGTAATACACTGGTCTCAAAACCGATCACGAAAACCACAACATGACGGTACGAAGAACATGAACAAAGTACAGAATGCACCATCCTATCGTCAGTGGGGCGGCTCTACATCCCGAGAGGAGCAAGTGGATTGGATTTGAAATCTCTTTGCAAGAGGCAGACAACGATGAAGTAGTTTTCAGCTGGGTCTGAAACGTCGGCTTTGCACAATGCCATGGTTGTGTCCGATGAAGGTTGCTCTCCCCTAAATCTCAAAGACAAAAATACGTATCACAATCACATCCCAGTTAACGATAGGATACAAACATGAAAATCTAAAGTTCTCTACAATAGATTTCCACATTCTCTCGACAGCGCTGATAAAGACGCGTTACTCAGAATCTACGCGTTGACTCAGACATGGGTTTCTGTTTGCACAAACTAAAGGTTTTATCCGTGCCATACAAGACCGAGTTATTGCCAGGAATAACTATAAGAAGTACATACAAAAACACGATATCCAAGACAAATCAGGATATGCCACCAGGATCAGAAACAATTGATCATCTTATAACAGCTTGTACAAATATGGCCAATACAGAGTATCTTCATCATAATCTCACTACAAACATCGTTCACCAGATCTTAGCATTAAAACTCGAACTTCTCTCAGACGAACAGACTTGTCCATAGTATGAATATATACTAGACCTACAATGGAAAACAAACATTACAAACTGTACTACGATATTCCAATTTACTCAAATAAGTGTATTGCCATCAAAAGACCCGATATTGTATTGCACAGTTTAAGCGAAAAAAATTCAATTTTCAATGATGTCACTCATCACAGCAAAATATGAACAACTATCTAAATACGAATACCTCACTTGCAATAGAATATAAAGAAATGTATAAACTCAATTCAGAAGAAATAATTCCAATAGTAATCACAACAATTAGTTTGGTCAACAAAACTTTTTAAAGAAATATTTGGAAACAGTTCGTCTAGCCCTAATATAATTCCTAAAGCCCAAAAATCTGATATTCTGGAAACGTAGAATTGTTCGCACTATGTTAAATCAACACTAGCATTGGTTGAAATAGGCCTTTTTGGTCTCTCAAAGAGTAAACACCAGAGATAAAATCTGAGACAAAGAAATAATAATTTTATTATTATTATATAATTATTATAATTTTATTATTATAATATATTATTATTATATTATAAAAAGATGAATGTGTGTGTTCGTATTCCATCTTAACTCTTCAACATGAGAACAATACCATTTGAAAACTAGTGGTGCTACAGAATGGCACAGCCTTTCCCGTATTCGTTTTCTATTTCCTTTGGTTTCGGCTAGCTACTCGGCCTTGCAACATACTCTTGCCAGTTACCATCTATCGCCACCCAAAGTACATTTTTTGAAATGTTATTAATTTTTAGGTTTTATAATACAAGAACGGAAATTTTATTTTAAAAATATTAAAGAACAGTAAAACCTGGCCCCCAAGAGAAATTTTCTTTGAAAAATTTGGAGCCGTTTTTAAGGGAATTACGTTTAAGCGTCACTGTGAATGCGAAATTTGGACCTCATTTCACAGGACACAATCGTTTCCAAAAAACTTCATATGTAGTCATTTTAAGCACTTCCGATCACAAATGCAATAGTGTTTAGAAATCGCTGGAAATGTGCAAATTAAAGCCGCGAGAGATATTTTTGAAAAAATATTTGTGTGTTTTTTTTGTTTTTTTTTTTTAAGAAATGAACATTACGTCGTATTAAAAAGTGCAATTAGAGCTATCTCTTCTAAAAGTTTGAAAATAAAAAAATTATAACCGTTTTGGAGAAAATGGCGTTTGAGCGTTTCTGAAAATGTAAAAGTTTGAGCTAGTTTTCACCGAAAATGGTTGATTTCTCGAGAAACAGTACATTATATTTAGAGCAGACGTACTCATAAATATAAAAGTGTGAACAAATTGCCACTAATAGAAATATTTAAGACGCGAGACAAGTCAAAATATTAAATTTTTGTGATATTTGAAAAAAACAACAACAAAGAAGAGCGCAAAATGGCGTTTATGTCATATTACGGAATACATTAAGAACTATCCTTACCAAACGTTTAAAGAAAAAAATTGGAGCCGTTTTTGAGAAAATTTTGTTTATGTATTTTTTCAATATTGCCCATATTGTGCGAAGACTACTAAAATTTTCAAAAAATTGTACATCACCTTAATGTGAAAGAACTCACTATGGACAACAAATTTTATTTGAAAGAAAAATCTATTTCTTTAATTTATTAGTTGTAAGAAGACACCGAAAAAAATCATGCTTTTGAAATTTTCGAAAATTTAGAGTTAACGGTGAAAATCGGACCTATGCCACGTTTATAAGTGTATATTTATCCCTTCTTACACAAAATTTAATGAAAAAAAATGGAGCCGTTTTTAAGAAAATTTTGAAAATGTTTGGAGGGCTTCGTGAAAAGTACCTTCAAATTTTTGAAGAATATTTTTCAAAATCTCAGTGTTTTGACTCGAGCCAGATGTACAGGGATTTCTTCAATTTGGAAAAAAATCTACGCAAAGTTTAGTCGCTAGTAGTGTTCACAGGCACCAGACGAACAGACGGACAAACACAGATGGACGGACGGACGGACGGACGGACGGTTATGGGGCGGGCTAAAAAACAGTTCAAAAATATTTTTTTAATGTTAAAGTGTAACTACTCGTATGTCATTTGGTTTTAGGGAACTTTTTACTATCTTTTCTGGGGTTTTCGTCATAATATAATGATGTTCAATGTTGAAATTAGGGGCTTTAACTACAAAATGATTCTGTTAATTCTGTTTTGCCTCCGCAATACACTTGTGACTTGGCTTATTGTTATGTGATAAAAAGTTACATATCTTAGGAACTATGTATTCTTCCCAGTCATTCCAGCTGACATCTTATCTCAACTACCCATAAATAAGGTGAGAAGGCCGTTTTTGTACTTCAATTCCTACTATCTGCCAATTTTTTCTTAACGCTCAAATACAAGAACCATCTGTGTTCACATTTTTGTATTGCAATTTCAAAATATTTGTAAAAATCTGTTCCACAATCTTTTTTATTTTTTATGCTTACTCATTTTTACACAACCATGTTTATGAAATTTAGAAAAGAGAGGTACCGTATGTGTCGAATTTACTCGTCCACCGGGCAGATCCTGAATGACAAATTCATGACATTTTAAGAGTAAAATCATAAGTGTTATAAAAGGAAGTACTACTTTTAAAATTATATCTTCCTCATTGTAATAAAAAACAGATAAAATATGTTTCTCTAAGTATGTCTTCAATGTATTGTGCCTGTTGTGCTTTACACCAGAAGGGACGAAATTGGGGTCTAAGGAACGATAAATGTTTTAATTCTCTACATTCTCATAAGGGGGTTGTAAAATAAAAGTATGAGATTCATATAATTATACAGTATTTCAACCACAATTCTGTATTGCTTGTTTTTTCTGTAAACCTTTCTCCGAATGTGTAAATAGACTCTCGTTCAGCTGTGTAGAAAATCGACTTACGCCTTCAGCCGTTGCGCTTACTTAGTGCGGATGAAGTTATCATGTTGAAATAAAATGTGATTTGATATTATGGACGGAAATAAAGCCTTCAAAAGACGTTTACAGAGAACCGACATTCGGAAAGGCTATAACGGCATGTACCAAGAGTACAAGTTGCAAACTGTTTACCGATTAATTTTTGAAGATTTTACATAAACGGTTTTATGTTCACAAAACGAACATATCAAGAAACTCACTCGGGCATCATAGAACGATGTTTTATTTGAAACGCGCTCTAAGCGGTTCATTTTCTTGAAAGGTTTAGGACATTCTTACGGTAACAGTTTCTGCCAGGTACGAGCTGGGGAAGAGTCCGGGAATTTTCTAAGGAACCGCATTATTCTTGGTCCGAACCAAACTGGGTCGCCTTTAGAAAGAAACGGCTTAGAAGTAATTATACGACGCCCTACAAGAGTGACAGGGAAAAATTTTGTAACTCCTTGCGAGCATAGATACTTTCACTTTTCGCCCTCGAGAAGGCTCGCTTTGTCCCGATAGGTAACGTAGATCTTCTAAAATGCAAAGTAAGGGTGAATGTAGGAAAACATAAGTGTACTTGGTGTAATGTTCAATGCGTTTGATGTCCCCTCTACAGTGACGAGGTGTTTTCCTGATTCTCTCTACCAATTTCATCCCATTTTACCATAAAAATTAGATGAAAGTTAGTTATTTTTAACTCTTTTTAGGACGTTTCATAAATGTAAATTGTTGAGAGGGTTTAGACGTTACTCACCCTGACGTGATCTGAATGGCAAGCCCTCTGAAGATAATTGGAACAATCGCGAACTCGCTTCTTTATTTCGCCGAAGCGCGACAAAAGTGCGAAGTGCGAAGCCGCAATTTTTTTCGAAATGTAACACATGATATGGTGATGCGAACTATAATATGGGAACCGCCATATCGTGATATGATATCGGATCCCCATGATATGGGGACCGAAAATAACATTTATTTTTCACAAATGTACGAGGTAAATATGTAAAATTAAAATTTAATCACTTCATCGTTCGCAGATTCACTAACATCGCTCCCCTGATTCGTTGTCACTTTCAAAATCGTTGGAAGCTTTCCATAACACATTGTCCTCGCTCTCGTCCATCTTATTTGAAATGCAGCGACTTAAAAGTTTTCGCGCCCTGTTCGCCTGAAATCCACTGGGAAATGTCGGTCACGTGGCTTCTTTCGAGACGCCGGCCGAAGCCGTGTCTGCAGCTCGCGCCCACGTTCGGTACCCATGTTGCCAGTGCGCTCTGAATGGCAGGCTGATAGCCACGTCTAAAGGTTGCAGCGTCCCGGCCATGCAGCCTGGTATCACTGCTACTGTTCTCCTGTTTACTTCTTATCCTCTCGGTTGTGAGAGCCCGGAAACTGCCCAAAACTAGCATGGGCCGATGTTTCAACAGCGCACCCGCTGTTGCCGCTGCAACCCCACGTTCTTCATTCAGTCCAGGGCGAGGTCTTCATCCATGCTGGAAACGTCTCCTTCGGCATCGCTTCCCTTCTGAAAGCACGTGGCGGCAACCTCCGCCCGTCCGCCGTTAGAGCAGAGCAGCAACAGCAGAGCTGCGTTGCTGCTCTGCTCCTCAAGTTGTGACGGGGGCCCTTCGCTCGCATGAAACCGTTGGCACAGGGGATTCGAGTACAGCGTTTCCTGGCGATCTTGCTGTCCTCGAACTGCAGCAGTCCTCGCAAAACAGCAAAACTATTACAATGTCCTCAGCGTATTCCATCAGTTCTTCAACGGCTGAATATTTTCATTTCTTGCCTCGAAGTGCACATTTATTGCAATAGGTATTTTCCAACACGGTTTTGTCTTGAATCCATCGCTTCGTATCGTTCCCGTATCGTTCGGCAAACTTCACTGTGGCTTTTACACGATTTTCTTCTTCAAATTTGGCTATTGTGATCGTTAATGTGCCTATATACTGACGCGCCCAATGCACCCACAAATACGGTGACCTACTGATTCAAAGAACACGGAGCTTTCTTAGCTTTCGAAGAAGCTACTGCAAGTTGTCGCAGTTACTACTTTCCACAGAGGAAACTACAACGTTTCAAAATCTTGCATTTTAGTATAGATTGCTCAAATGCGTAGAAGAACGACATTAACTCTTCAGTGCCAAACTGCATTCACAATGAGGTGAACTTAAGAGCCAAGACCGATTTTAATGACCAAGACCGACTGTTATGCAACAAATTCATTATTGGAAAAAACACACAAAATCTCCGAAAACATTAATTCTATGAACTTTCATAATATTCTTAATAATACATAGTTTCTTTGCTTCCGTACCACATACTAGTTGTGTATCAGGTGGAATATTTGTGGACAACGGGCAATGTTTTTGATGTACTGATGTTTTGTTGCTGAATGAATGTTTTAGATCAAGAAAATGTGCAAAGGTTTTACGTCACCCCAAATAACTTAGAGGTTTTGCTGCTTTTGGCAATAAATGAAATAAAATATATTTTTTCACAGTAGTTACCGTTTCTCCTTTACGTAATTGAAGTCAAAATATTGATATATTTCTCCCCTGTCATATACCATTCTAGCGCTAGTTTAATATTCAAATCGTTAATAATTAATGGCATCATCTTGATAAAACATTACTCAGGAATGGATCAATGCATACTGAAATTACGCATATAATAGGAACCCCTCAAAAATACATAAAAATCCCCCAAAAATATTAAGCAAAATTGTATATGACTTCATAGATTTGTACTAGTCGTAAAGGCGTGGCTCATTATATTAGGCGCTTTCATTGCATATGTCATCTACACTATTTGTGCGTCCTCGGGCCGCGCTTAGGGCCCCCAAGCCGCTAATCCGGCACGGAATGTTCATTTGCTCAGGGGCCCGGAGAGGCCGTCAGGCCAGCTCGCGTGCGCTCGCAGGCGGTGAAGGGCAGCGCCCTGCCGCCGCATCAGACCTTCGTGCAAGTGAAGGTGGCGGACCCTCGCAGGCTGCCAGGCAGCGCCCCCGCGCCCGCCCACACCGACGCCAGCGCCGCCGCCGCCCCCGCCGCCAGCGCCGCCTCCGCCTCCGCCGCCGCCGCCTCCGCCAACGCGCTCCAGCACTTCGGCGGCCTCCTGGGGGCCTCTGGCGAGGTGAGCCCCGGCGCGCAGGCGAAGAATAAAATAGTGGAAGGGGGCTGCCTTGGGGCCCGAAGCGCGTGTTTACTCTGGGAGTGCATTAGTCCGCCCTGAGAAGAGGAACAAATACCGGGCGTGGGCTGCAACAGTGATACAACTCAGAAAATCAGGTGTTGAGATAAGCGAGTTTGAAGTTTTCAACTCGAACTGAAATGCATCATTATTGCATTTACACTTCTGCCATTTGTTGATGGAATACTGTTCTGTAAGATATGGTGCTGTTGCAGCTGGAACGTACTACATCAATCTGTATCTGGAGAGTACATGAACTCAAAATTTGTATTTTTTGAGTTGTGGCACTATTGCAGCTCACGAACGATATCATCAGCGTGACACACAAAAACTCTCCATTTTTAGTTAAGTAAAGAAAGTTTAAGTTTAGAAAATATAATATTTTTACTTTTACTAATCTGGAAAAATGGAAAAAGTTTAGAACACAGAAACCAGACACGAGATATCTCCAGAGAATCCATGAGTATCCAGGTTCGAGATGTCTTCGCTCTATAATTATAATGCCAGCCGTTGTATGTAATCTAAAATTCCTGTGACGCATATCAGCGCCATTGTCGGTTTGGCCGATTTCGGGATAACTAAAGAGGGATATTTCCTGAAAAAGAACAGTCCAAACCAAAACTTTGCAACGTGAGTTCACCTGATCAAAAGGAAGAAGCCTCGATTACATCAGTAACATATCCAACAGCTTGAATTGTTCACCTCAATTGTGTTTGATAAAATTTTTTACGTAATTTTTCTTTGCTTTTAGGGCACTTTAAGGACATGTCAAGAGCATTTTATTGCTTAATTTTGGCGATGTTTTCAGTGATCAAAATCAGCCCCCTAAGTGTGATTATGAAAAAAAATCAAATTTAAAGATATCCAAACCTCAATAAACCATGTCCATTTCCTCATTTAGGAATATCGAGTATACCGAAAATACATAAAATTCAATATCGTTTCATGTTTGTGTCAAACTTCATGTAGCTATATGTAATATACACAGGTGTCCCACCGACCTTGGGACATCCATTTAACTGCTAAACAGTTCGCGATATTGAAATGCAGTTTAGTTTCGGCTCTACATTGTCGAATTATGCGACAAGACATATGCCGTAGAGAATTCTTTCAAATATTTTTTTTTCGAGACATTTTTACTATCTTTGATTTTTTAACTGGAACTATTTTTTTTCTCACTAGCAACGGCTAGATCAAAGAAAGAGGATTACGTTCGTACAATGATGTATCATATGTTAATGTTTTAGAGTAATTTTAGTATAAAATTATACTTTTTTTTTCATTGATTCATTAGAATTTAATTTTTCTTCTCCTGACGTAAATTGTATTCATAACGCCACAATGCAATACAGTCAGTTCGCCGGATCTCGCACACACGACTGCAATGTGCATTGCTGTCGATGGACCGCAGATCTGAGTAAATAATTTATTTAGTACATATTTGTATTCTGTCTGTCTATAGTTATCTATGACTCATTTTATTTTTATAACTTAACAATGAAAAGTTGAGTAACAGTAATTAATAACACAATGCCCAACTATCTAAAACCGGATAAATAATGGAGAGGTGTTACAGTGACAATATTCACCCACTCATTCCCTTCCCTTGTATTGAAATGTTTTAACATGCTACATTGTTGTTACAGCCCCTAGACATTCAGCTCGAGTCTTGTTAAGTTTGAAAGTAACCTTCGTTAGCATCTTCTTTGTATTACAAATTTCTTTACATTGTTCATTTCCATGATCGATGCTTTGGAATGTCAGTCAGTAGAAGAAACGTTCAATGCTGATGAATCAATGGAAAAATACTTCATTCTATGGAGGAATTATTTCATTACTATGGCATAGTGGCTAATAAAGTCTGTTAATAAAATAAATATCGTTGCTGAGTGTAGTGTCTATTAGTGTGTCGCGAAGTGTATTGTCATCTATCAAATAAGTCATTTTGTGGAAGATATAATAACAAACAAAGAAGGGGCCACAATTTAATGTGTAAAAAACGAATAATGAATTTAAAATTGTAAGTTGTGTTGGGACAAACTATTTCCTTACGTACGTTATGTACTTTCCTATTTCCTTTTGCATTCAGATACACTCTTGCTCCTTGCTTATATCCCCACATTCACAAGAGGGTGTACAGGTAGCATGTGTCTCTCATTGGTCAGAGAAAGCCCTCGCGAAGATAGGGGATTTCAATATTTCTTCTACCCTTCTCATATTGTCTCATGCTCCCTAAGCAGGAAGCAACCGCTTCAGGAAACTCGCATGTTGTCCCTGTTCGTTGAACGTGTTCTTTGATTAGTTCCTTGTTGAGTCAGTGCTCCGCCGGGTTAAATGATCGTGTTTTTATGAATTAATTGTTTCATTCATCATAATCAATACATTAATAAAAAGTTTGGCTCCAATTAATTTATTTATTTATCCTCCTCAATCTTTTGTTCAAACAAAACCTGCTCGATTTAATCTTAAGAATTTAATATTATAATTAATTATAGTACAGTATTCTAATTCACTGTAAATAAAAGGTATAAAATAGAAAGAATTTTAGCAAAGCAGTTATGTTGAAATCATCTAAAAAGTATTATTATAGTCTTTCACAATTAAAAAAAAAAGTTCTTATGAGGTCTCGAAAAAACTAGCTGCAAGTAAACGAGAACGTAGATCAGACTGAGGTTAATAGCAGCCTTTTTGTTGTTTATAACTTTAAAAACAGTATATTTTTCGCATCGTCGGGAAATTTAAGCAGGAACAGGAGGAAATAAAACAAAAAATTAAATTTCAAAATCACATAGTTTCTCGATATCTCTATCACGGAGTCAAATTTCCTTGAAATAAAACTTTGAACCGAGATCGAGTATAAATTCGTATAGTTTCTTTATGTTACATTTTAAATTTAAAAAAGAATGTTCATTTCGTGAAGATCGCTTGGATAATTAATACTTGTACATGAAATTGAAGCATGCACACTGCATCGTTGTCTTCTTTCAGCATTGTGAAAGGGTGCGTTCAATGTTTCTGCGGACTTATCATCTTTCTTGGATCGATTGATGATTCCGGGCGCGGCAACTGCTAAGGTCATTAAGTAATCTCCCGGCAGTGCAGGTTTTTATCGAGGGTAGTCGTGATTTTCCCCTGCAGGATCGCGAGTTCGGCGCCGACCTACGTCAGGTTCAGGGATTTCCCTCAAGCAGGTGCCACCCACCAGCGTGGCACCGCCCCACCCACCCGGGACGAGCTCGGAGCTCACGCGCGCTCCACATCCCGTATGTTAGGGGGTTGCTCCGATATTTGCCGGGTTTTGATCGGAGAACTTTTTTGAAAATTCAGACGGACGGTTCAGAGCAGTCGGCCGCTGGCATGCTCCTCCAGACAGCGACTGAGCCCCACCGAACTATGCAGCTAGAGTCGAAAATCCTGCCACGTCCCGTTCAGAGGCACTGAGCCACCCTTGCCGGTCATCTTTCCTGAAGGATCTAGCTAATGAACGCATTGCATACACTGAACCAATGCATGTAGGTTTGTACGTGTACTATAAGTCCAGGCTCTTCGTATCCCACGCAATAAACTATCATTAAATAAATTTAACAAAATTAATTCTGAACATTAACTGTGCTTTGATAAACTTATAACACTTTCTCACATGTGATGTCAACGTGAATCGAAATAGGAATCTCGGAGGAAAGAGATGGTGAGCTATTGCGCTTCGTATTCCTCCTCAGCCAATGAGCTGCAGGCACCATTTTGCGTCACAATATTAGCGGAAAGTTTAAATATAGCCAGATACCAAAAATGTCACCTTGTTACAAGTCATTGAAGCCGATTTATGAAGTATTTCTTTTAAATATTGCATCTCGAACACCTACACCATTTTGTTTTTGATTGACGACTATTGACAATTGTCACTTTATGCCTTATGGCGAATCCAAAGACAAATTTTGGGAAGGGAAATTAAAAAAATGTTTTGGTCCAGTGTCATATTACGATTTTGTAAAATGTCGCAGATTACACTTAGCGATACGATTTTAATCGTTTTAATGATTATCCGAAAATAATTTTTCTTCAAAGTTTCGTAACAAGTTAAAATTAATAGTTACTGAAAAAAATTAGGGGGGATTTCCCTATCCATGGATTCGCGTTATAAGTATCCAATATTGTTCTCATTTTCCTTATTTTTTTTAAATATCAAAACTAAGAAATGTACTGTCTACTTTATAAAACAGGAATATTGTTTTAATTTTTTGTAAAATAGCTATGTCGAATGTATGTTAATGTACAGGAATGGCTGTCGGAACTGCCTGCGCCTGCTCTGCATGGCTTCTCCTCTCCTCACAGTATGACAGGGGTCTTTCAACCACCCGCCGACGTCCCATCTCTTCTGTAGCCGCAGTAAAGAAGCTCCGACAAGATTGCGTCGCATACTTGCCATGTATTTCTGAAGTGTGAATTAAAACCTACTCTTTTTCAAAAGACTCTTTTCAAAATAATTGTCTACTATCCCATTAATCATCAATCCCATTAATTATCAATCCGAAAATTGTAATTGCAAAATGCAATTGTAATTTTGCGACTTTTTCTAGCTACTATCTTTTAGTAATAATTTTCCCCCTTAAGAATTACATCTGCCTGAAAACGTCCAGAATAAGGATTTGCACTACTTCAAAAAGCAATTTACCGCTCTTAAAATTTTGGATGCGAGAGTAATCGATAGTAATTCAAGATTTGCTCACCAGAAGCGCTGTAAGCGCTTGGATTAGCGCGGGAGACGGGGTCAGTGCCTTTCATTTATTTTTAGGAATCATTTTCCTCGTTTTCTACGTATAATGAAATGAAAATAGTTATATAAATGGTATTACATCCCAATACTGAGCGTAAATATACAGTATTTAACCAAAAATATAGAAACAAAAACTGAATAAGAAAACAAAATCCGCGCGTTTGACGTAAATAACCAATAGGAGCTCAGATAAGGCGGGGCATAGACCGGATGTGAAGAACCTGGGCGTCTGCGCTGGTAGCGGTTTGTAGCGTTGAAATTGTCATAACTTCCGGTACTTTGTTGGTGGAGTCCAGGAATTGCTATTTTGCATCCCGGGCAGACCTGGTCCAGGGTCGTGCCAGGTCTGCGTCGCCTTGTCAGCAAAGGAATTCCTGGGGAAAGTTGCGATATATCATCGCAAGAGGCACGCCTCCATCCCAACGGGAGAAATCATGGCCCATAATTGTTAAACAATCTAAATTCTTATGACAAAAGTGCGCGTAAAGAAGGAATGGGGTGTAGTACTAGTCTCCTGACTTCAACTGCCAGCCTTCATTGGCTGCGGTGTGGTCGTTTGTATGCAGGTAAGACTTTTTGTGAAATGTTTCCTTTGTAACTCTTTAAAAGTATCTTTACACTTTGTAATTCAGTATAACTGCGAGGTTTGTGTTGAGACGTGATCTGACAAAGTCAACGCCATGCAGTAAACGAAGTATTAGCATTCGTGAGACAGTATTTTACGTCAAGAATTCATTGCTTCATGGGTATGGGACGTTCTTTTTGCAAATTTATTCATCAAATCGCAGCCGAATTTAATGAAAGCGAGTGTAAATAAAGCGAATTGTGATCTGAACAACCTCTGGGTTTTTGTGTTGCAATGGCAGCTATTTTTTCTCTGCATGTTGAAGTTTTTGTGTTGCTTTGTTCCATGCGTACATTAAATTACTTTTTAAAAGTGAAGAATAGTTGCAGGGTAGGAACGTGAATACAAAATTCCAGAGATTTGGAATAACTTTGAATATTGTATAATTCCAGTAGTATGTGTTGTCAGAGTATTATCCAAATTTATTTACAAGTTATGTAATTATTGTAATGTGAAAATTTAAGTATAAAGGACAATTATTGAAGATATGTTTATTTTATGTTTCAGGTTTCTAAAATAATGGAGGCCGCATACATACAGATCTCATGTGAAAATATATAATGTTGAAGAAAAATAATTCAAGTGCTTAGTAGAACTTCTCATCATGCATGAATGTTAATAAGTGCCTGAATTTCCCTGCTCAAATGTATTGCAACCTGTAGTTTATTTATGTCATGTTATGTTTTTTCTGTTAATTTTTTTTGGAAGCAAACGTTTTCATTAGTCAAAGAGTGCAGACCAAATTTAAAGTTTGACTTACACATACGTCAATTTTAAACTTGGACATGAAGAACAAGCACAAATTCGTAGATATAGAGCTTCCCCTATTTACAGTCATAGATCGCCAAGAAGATAAAACTTCTCGTGAACTACATTGGATACTCTATGCATTTTGTGGGATGTTTAAACTTTGAGGTGAGTACGTTGTCATTTAATTGCACCTGTGTGTTATAGAATTTTGGTAACAGTGTTTCATGATACCCTCATTTCTTGCTTGTATGAAATCTGAGATTTCAATATTAGATCTTCCTTATTTATGTTATTGTACGAGAAAAGTAAATAATTCTTTGAAACGAAACAATTATGTTGTGTGATACAATTGAAATAAGTGTCCTGAAATAAATGTAAGACAGTAGGATAATGTAGTGTAAATGTAGAGGTTGTGTTTACAGAGGAAGCATTTTTTCATATTGCTTATTATTAAATGATTTTGTATTTATTATTCCTCTTGCTTTGTGCAAGAAATGTACCATGTCAATAATGAAAAGGTCAGGCAGTGGTGGTTCTTGCATCCAGCCATAGAACTATATATTGGGTTTTCATTGTGTTCTTTTTTTCACTGACAACAAAAGTTATGGGATTCTGTGTAATTTTAATTTGGTTTTTAATGTGTTGGAAATAAAATGACCAAGTTGTTTGAATTAATATTTATTTGAAATTACAAAAGCTAATAGGAAAACTTGATCATTTGAGTTTTATGGTCTTGCCAGATGTTGCATTTTATAGTTCTGTTTCTGAAACATTAGAAATGCATTCTAAATATTTTGAGGTGAGTAAAGGAAAAATTAAATCATTGTTCAAAAAATAATCTTCAGTGTGTATATCAATGCTTAAAATTGAAATTAGTTAATTTGTATATTCATTATGTGTAAGTTACAGATGTAGTTGTCTAATGAGTCTATTGTAAAATTATATTCGTAAACTTTGAAGTTCTGTTTCAGTTAATCTTTCAGGTAATTTCTTAATATCCAATAAACTGAGTAAACTGTTGGATCTTAACATATCGTATTAACCAATTTGATAGATTGCATTTGTAAGATTATGGTATAATGTTGGCTGTCAATGATTTTTAATTGTAGTGTGAAATTTATTATATAATGTTAAAATGTCGATTTAATTATGATTAGGAACTGTTCATAAATTACATAATGCATGTTTGGTGCATTTTGAATACCCCCTTCCCTCCCTGTTACACACCCATAAAGCATGCTTGAACTCATCTAAATCAGTATGTAACGATTGCAACCACCTCCTTACTAGAAGTAAAAATAATTGTATCACAATGAAAGCAATTTATATTAATTTTATGTGCTATAAATTAAAATTTATGATTATTAAAGTCCGAATTAGCTGTCGATGCTGACTGCATCTAACAACAAGATTGGTGGCAATTATTTATATAATTTTAGATTGAATTAGTTTATATTTTTAGGTTTTAATATAAGACAAAAAAGGAATTACATCAGCAAATTTTGATGTATGTGGTGGTGGGAATGCATTACATAATACAGTCAACTCTGGTTATGGTGAACTTCAGGGAACTCAACATTTTTGGTTCACTATATCGAAGGAACAAGAATTTCTCCACAGAAATTCATTTTATACAAGTGAAATACAGCAAAATATATTGACAGCACAAACTGAAAATTTCAATATCTTTATTGGTCTTATAAAAATAATATATTTTCATTTGTTTGCTTCATACATTTTTCATTAGCAATTTCTCTAGATCCTTCTCCAGAGTTTATGCTTTCTCCATACTCGATTCTGCATTGTCAGCTGTCTGTTAAGTATTGTAATGAAGTCTTGACACCCATCAGTTGAGGGAATTAATTTCCAAGACCAATTTCCGAAGTTCACAACAGCCAAGGTTCAGGTTCACTATAAATGAATCTCCTTATGCTTATTTGTAATGTAAGTGAAACAGGACCATTAATCTAAGTTCACTATATCCGAAATCTAAACTATGACCCCATGTAACACAGTGTATCTGCCTCAAACCCACTCCCCCTTTAGTATTATATTAATTTTGGGTTGTGAAATGCTTTAGCTTAGAGTTCATTAGAATTTTACTTCTTTACAGGACCCTTGTAGCATGAAGTACCCACCAGTTGTATCGACCCTGGAGGAGTGGCTTGATGGGAAACTTGGAATTCAAGGAATTGATGCGGTGTCTTGTGCATTCTATGTTCTGAGTCTCTTGCAGAGAGACGAAACAAATGAACCAGAATCCTATTATCAATTTCCTTGTTCCAAAGTGAGAAAATGATATCCATTTAAATTGATACTAATTATACAATTAAATACATAATGTTTAAAATTCATTTCTCTTTCTAGATTGTGGATGATCAGGGCCTTTCATATTGGCCTCAGAATAGTTGGAGTAATTGGGGATTCGATTGTTATGAAAACTCATTGGCTGCCAAGTGTGTCTCTGCACCTGTTCAAGTAAGGAATTATTTTTATTAATTTTCTCTTTCCTTATACCTTTCAGTAATTAATTTATTGTGACATCTTAATTAATCTTTTTTAATATCACTTTGTGCTGAGTTCATACATTTTTATGGTTTGATCAGTTTAATGATTCAATGAACTGTAAGTATGCTGATTGTGAACACCAGATCAGATCATTTGAATCATTGACTTAGTGTAATCTAAAGTATCAGTTGTTCAATGAAAAGGCTTGAGGCAGTAACAAGGTAAGCCACACTAGCTACATATAGGTATTGTGGTGATTTTTTGTTGGCATTTTCAATGAAATAATCATATGAGTTGGCATTGCCAACAATATTATTTATTAAAAAAGCAGCTTTCGATGGCTTAGCCATCATCAGTTTTCTGCTGTTTAGAAGCCAGCGGTAGCCGTTTTTGTAGCTTCCATACAGCAGAAAACTGATGATGATGGCTAAGCCATCGAAAGCTGCTTTTTTAATAAATAATATTGTTTGCAATGACAACGCATATAATTATTTCACACTAGGTACAGCAAGTTTCCTGCTATTTCTGGAAGTTAATATCGTGATTTCAAAGGAAGTGTCTCGTCTTGTTACAGATAATGCCCTTCCTAAATATGAACTAGACTGAAAAAAGATAAGCCAGAGTTTCACCAAAATAAAGATATTAACATTGAATTGTGGGGGGCTTGCTGTTCCTGATGTAGCTTATCTTGTGGTTGCCACAAAGTCCTTCAATTGAATGAAATATATTGCAAAACATTTAACCACATATTATGAATATGTAAACAAAACCCTTTTTTAGAGCAAATAAAAAGTTGTTCATACTTAAATTATTTGTTTGTTCTTTGTCAAATCCATAGCAGTTTCTGGCACTTGTAGATAATTGCATTTGTTTCTGTTCATTGAGAATTTTGTTTGTATAATTCAAACATGAAACTGAATTTTTGTTGTTTTCTTTTAGAGATATGAAATTGAACATCTGGGGAATGATCTTAGCCCAAGTTTGAAAAGCATTAAAAGTGAAGGTAAATATGTCTTGCACGAGTGATTATTTTGATTTGAAGTGCATGTGTTGAATATTGGCTTCTTGTTTGATTTTTATGTACATGATTGAGATAAAAGTACACACTTTGTAATTGAACCTTAAATATCTTTTTAACATTTCTTCAGACTTTAATGAAGACAGTTTGCTCTTAACTGCAAAAAAAAATTACGGGCATTGTGTGTGCTATAAATATTAATTTTTTTAATACAACTATTTTTATTTGGTCATTATCTTCACACATTATAGGAACATGTTTCTGCTGTTGATTTCAATGTTTTGATGGGGGTTAACTGTATTGAAATTTTCTCTCGGAAGTAAAATTGTTACACGATCACCATTTAAGGTTTCTATCTCGGTTCATTGCAATCTTCATAATTGATCAATTGAGGTGTGTGAAACAGTCGAATGGCTGAATACATCTGTTTTATTTATTATATTTTTCCATGCAAATGTGCCATTTTTAATGAACTGATGACCAGTTATAAAAATGTGCTCTACAACTTTCATTTGTATATGAACTTGAACGTAACACTACTAAACCGTAATTAAATGCTTTAATGGACGATGTTAAATTTCACTTTTTACCTTATTTTTCTCAGAAACTGCTGTATAATATTGTGAACTTTTTATTGTATGTATATTGATGTGTGTGCTGGTAAAGAATGCTTGTGAAAAGCAAATTTATTTATTTATACATGAACTAAGGTCCTTTTTACAATATAAATGTAAGACCAGCTGAGTAGTGCACAACGTAGGATACAGAACATAATTATATAAACTTTAATATCACACATTTAAATTAAGCAGCTAAGTTTGCATCATTCGCTGATACTACATATATGTTATGTTCATTAGCATAGCCACACATTCAGGTTAATGGTTTGTTTGATGTACACAATGTTGAGAATCTAACAATTGCAAAGACTGGAGTTTGACTAGAAGTTACTGATGGTATTTTTTAATTTTATTTTACTTCATAGATAAGGGCATAAAGTATCTCCATTAACCTAACTAAAAATTTAATATCAATAAGTGTTCTTGGTGATTTCAGTGTAGGAATATTTAACGGATAGGAGGAAGATGCCCATACGATCAAATCGATTTTTCTATTGCACATTTTTACAAATAAGTTTTTGACGTTTTTGGAATGTAACTGAAAACTTTAATGATAGCCGTCAAAAATAAATACTACTCTGCCACCTCTCACATACTGACTGTTATTCCTTTTATTTCTGTATATATCAAAATTCAGGAGCTTACATTCAGAATTTGAAGTATCAAGGCACAGCCAAGTGTCTGTAAATATAATTAGGCCATATTTGTTTAGTATATAATAATTTTTTTCAATATCTTTAAATTTGGATTTCATTCTTCGATTTTCTGATAGTAACTTTTCAACTTATCCCATTCTGTTACTTTTTTGACTTGTTGTTCAAGCTGCCCTCTGAATTGTTGATGTCTACAATTGTTGGGTCAGTGATGGTCCCATCTTTCATATTAATATTCATTTTTGAGTTTGAATAAAGGCAATTGCATATTTTCTTGAATTTAAGGAGTTATTTTCCTTATATCTTGTTCCAAAAGTAGAGGGTCCTCTTATATTCGTAGTTTAAGCCTAGTCAGTGGGGATTTTCGTTTTTACATTGACTTTCCATGTAACAAAACACACAAATGTTGACAATAAGCTGTTAACAAATCTCTCATATCTGTACTATTTATTATATTCAGACATTTTCAGCATCCACCGTAAATTTGGGGAGTGAATCAACGAACAATAAGAAAATAGGTAAATTCGTTTTATTGCCTTTCAGTAACACACTCCAACATGTACCGTAACGTCCGGTACCCTGTCATATCTGGGAAGTGTTTCGAATGTTCTTTAACAATTGGTCTCTTGTTAAACTGCAAATGCAATTTACATTGGTATCAAGAACCCTGTAGTTCTGTGAAAAGTTTGTGCAAGTGATGCAAAAGGTTGAAACAGGCTACCTTAACACTCGTTGTTTGGTAAAAGTGAAATATATTTTTGCATGAGGAAGAGCTGTGTACTGTGTAAGTCATTATTTAGCTTTATTATTTTCATATTTCAATTTCTGTTTGTCTGACAAATCTAAATTTACGAGTGTCTTAGTACTTGGTAGGATAAATCCGATCATGGTGAGAGTTATTTAAGAGGTCCTGGTCGGAAACAAAAGTAGGTTATAGAATACCTAAGTAAATAAATATAAAATTGAAGGGCTTAGTGCATGAAGGAGTTAACTCAAAATTATGATTTTTATTTTTATCATCAAAACAACTTCTGGGAGTTTCCTATTACTTGCTTTGCTTATGTCGTGTTAATGATAAGCACAATATTTTTCAAAATATTTGATGTGAAGGAGGTGTTGCCTCAGAGTTTACAAGCACAAGTGTTAACTCAACTGTTTTGCACCTGATTATAAATGGGGTAAAAGTTGGCTCCACTGTATTGATGGCGTCGCTGGAATCAGCGAGTTCGGGATTCGTTCAATTGCTGTTCAAGGAGCATGTGTGTGGTTGGCAAATACTGAGTGTTTTTCAGGATTATACCAGTCGCTGGAGAGGGATAATTAATTTTTTTATTAATTAGTACTGTGTGGATGAATAAAGTATTGAATAAATTGTTCTTTTATTTCTACCAAAAAATTCAAGCAAGAGGAGTTGTAATATTAGTGTGCGAAAGAAGAAACATGAATAATAATTATTGTGCAATATTTAACATGAGGTCTAATTTCATCAAAAAATAATCAATTAGTATTCTAAATAACTCATTAATGCTCAGAACTTTTTTGGTTCAAAATAGGTTTTTTGACTGGATTGTACTACAGTTTGCTAAAAATCAACACTTGATTGTGAATTTTGCATTGTTTGCTTCTAGATTTCTAGATAATGGTCAATTCTTTTGCCACCAAGCACTTACATGTAAAATTCAATTATCACTTACATTTTTTTTAAATGCTTCCAATCTTTTTCAATTGATTATACTTATAGTTTAGACAATTTACACTTCTTCACTTTTCATTAATTATTCAGAAATTATATATTTATTATGTGATTATAGAAAATTAAAAATTGTTGTTTTACAAACTCTCTTTGAATGTTTACTCTGCAAGTGAGATGTTTAGGAATAGAATGTTTCAAAACACTTAGGATGGAGAGCTATCATACATTTCTTGTAGGAGAGCTATAAAAAGAATTGAATTGAATTAATGCCTTATTTTATGTGGCGAGACTCGGGCCCGCTCTTCCGTCTGACCACGCAAATTTCGTTACGCTCCTTTCATCAACTAGAAGAGAAAGAAGGTATTTCTAGGGCGAGAAACAGGTGATTTGAATTTAGCTCAGAGGCGTCATTTAGGCTTGAGGATCTTTTACATGCAAGTAAATCTACTAACATGGGACAGCCGGCTTTACTTCCCCTCCGAAGGAAGGTGTACGAAGGATTTTTTCGCCCTTAAAAATCCATGGCTTTGATTGGGTTTGAACCCGCAAACTTGGGTACAACAGTCCGGTACGCTAACCGTTACACCATTGCCGCCATTGTCGCCATCGCAAGAATGTCCTGCCCTGACACACCGTGCATCTTTTAAAAGCCTCATCTTCTTTGATTAGAACATGATCTTTTCAATAGAGTGCACAGACAGCAATGGATGCAAGCGATGGAGGAGCGCTTGGCCCTGGTCTACACTTTGGTGTCCCATAAGTCTGTAGAAGTAATGGTGTGAAAAGATGTCAGAACTGTAGGAAAGGCATATCATTCCCAATGCACCTAAATAAAAGTTATTCGTGACGAAAATAGCAAGATTCCTACAAAACAAAGCATTTAATCTGTTGTAATGCTTAGGGAATGATACTTTTCTGAAATGCATATAAATTAGTTTGAAGAACTAATATTGAATTAAAATTTTGGTAAAATAGGTTGAAAAATCATGAATTGGATCTTTAACAATCTTTCAAAAAGTCCTCTGATTCTGGTTTGAAAGTTTCTTCAAAATTTGCAACACTAAATTTAGGATTTCTATCTAGCCATTTTTCTGTATAAAATTATAGAGGTAATATTTCTCGTACGGATACATATACAACATAAGTTTTTTTAAGGGTGGCTTCCATTTAACAATACACCGCCCAATACCAAGAAATTAAAGACACTTAGGCATCCAAACAATAGGGCCAATTAATGCCAAAAATGGTTTCTAATAAAGATGCAAGATATAAATTTCCATTGTTCTATTTTTTCTGTTCTAATCTTTATATATATTTGCCAACATTATTGTTGTAGTGGGAAATTATTTTGCCACCAAGCACTAGTGGGTTAATTCAGATGATAATTAATACATACATACTATACAATAATACATACATAATTTAATTTTTAATATAAGCACTGGTTTCATATAACTTTCCATCAGGAAATATTCCCACAGTAGAGTAACACCTTTGTCTCCATACTGGCAATAGATGACAACTCTGCCATCTCCATAAACAATCTCTGCAATCTCCATATTTTGTAGTAATATTAGGTAAGAGCACAGATGATACACCAAATAGTTTAGACCCGGGAAAGAAAGAAAATTAATAAAAAATAGATAATTTCCAATAATATAAAGATAAGTTTCGAGCAAGTGTACTAAACCTCCAATAACTCCTTTGGCTCTTTTCTGAGTTAATGTCTTTGTACATGAAACCCTACAATTCAAAATAGGTAGACAGTTTGCATTATTGTCTCATTAAGAAGTGCAAATAACTGAGGTATTAAATCAATGTGTAAAGTGGTGTTTCCCTTTGAGAAGTCTTGATGTGTGCAATGTAATTGAAGAACATTGAAATATTTCTGATAAAATTGAAAAATGGTTCAAGCATTGGTTCAGAATGGGTAAAGAGGTTTCCGAGTCTGAATTCATCAACTGAAGAATAATCTAAACTTGTTAGGAACTAAAGAAGTTTACTTTCATGACACTATACTTAATCTCACAGTCAATTAAATTTTAATCTTGGAATTAAGAATGTAAATTGCATTTTTTAATAAGAAAGTTTTAATGGGTACTTTTCTTTCATTCTAGCTACATAAATGTTTAGAAATCATGTGATAATTCTCCTAATGACAAATGTCAGAAATGAGTATAATGGTTCAAGCACAATCTAACCAACATAAATAAATGTGAATTGTTTTTGTATATTAATCAACAATCTTCTCCATTTGATTTGGCTTCAAAGAGTGTCAAAAAGATATCTTGCATAACTCAACAGAGAATAGCTCCTGCTGTGCATTGTTAGCATCTTCAACAAAGATACGTTAAAAATATTTGTGGAAGACAATGAATTATCAATTCTTATTGCATATTTAATGCAGAGTTCAGTGTGAGGGGGGATTTTTAATTATTAGTTTTAGAATCCTTCATTTTTTGCTGATTAATGAAGATTACAATTTTATAACCAGGGAGTTTATTACACAAATTTTGCTGAACAAATCCCAGAGCTCTGATGACTGTTGGTATGACCTGTGCTTTTACGCCCCTACATTTGCTGATCTCAATTTCCAAACACTTGTATTTAAGGAAAGAGGGCACCAACCTTTTCTAGAAAATAGTTAAAAATAAATTTTTAAAATTTTCACACTTAAGGGTACAGCCTTTGTTATTATTTAGACATTTTTTTGTGTTGATTAAAAAATTAATTAGTTTTTTCAATGATAACTTGCCCTAATTGTTTTCAACAGTTTTGAACAAACATTATTTTTTTGTATTTTTATTTTTGAATGTTTATATAAAAATGCCAGTTTATTGCCAATACTATAAAGAATGTAACTTGTAAATTTTAATAAATTGCGGATAGTTTCTGAGAAATGGTGCATTAACTATAATACATTTTCATCAATCATTTGAAGTCTGTACAGATGACTGCTCTACCAGAGCATTCCGGTGCAATGTTCTGGATCATCTTCTTCAGTAGAAAGACCAATGCTAACAACATATAAACAAGAGCACCTCAGTAACTCATTAACAATCCAACATGCATGCAAAATTTCAAAAAAGTAGCCATATTTGTATGCAGTGTTAAAAAAGGAGACATGGCTCCAGGATATTTAAACAAGAATTGAAGGGACTTCCAGATGTCCCAAAAGAAGTGTTAATATATCCAGAAAGAGCAAAGTTGGAATTATTTCACAAAAGAAATAGATAATTTGACACTTCATGGTACCCTCCCCCTTAGGATGTTTCTCTGTTTCCTTGGTTGCAACATTTTGATTGTCTACAATAGACTGTTTTTTCCCTCCAAATCCTCAATATCAATTTCCAGTTTCTCTGTGTCTATCATGCCATCAGTTTGAAATTTGTCGATCATACAGTAATGCACACTGTCCAACAAACGTCACTGGTTTTGGTGAGTGTTCGTACTACTTGGAGCATGTGTTTGGAACTCTACAGGCATTACTGATCTGCCAGTTACACCCCCCCATTGTGTCTTTTCAAGTCTTCGATTTTTCCTAGAATTTGACTTGCTGGGATGTGATAAATGGTTTCTACTTGTTCCTGGCGGTAAATGCAGTGTTTATCATCTTGAAAAGGGAGAACTGCTTTATCATAAAGTCATGTTTTCAGTGCCTGATCATAGGCAGCCATTACACTGGCTTTTCAATTCTGTCTTTTTTCTTCCCCTTTAAGCCACATAAATTATTATGCACTTAATCTATTCTTATTAGCTATTATACATAGAGTGGTTTGTCTCTCCAAGATTTGTTTAACATTTTTTGTCTCACATTTAATGTTGACTGGCATCTGAAGTTCAGTGTCTTGTGTTATTCTGCATGTCTTGCATAGTCTTCTTCACAATGCTTCTAACTGCATTTACAATGCCTCTATTTCCCTTCTTTGGTGAGATTTAATGACCTCTGTTATTAGTGGGTGATCTTGATTACTGACTAGATAATATACTTTCCCATCCCAACTATTGCATTGTGCCACATGGTACCAATTTGTCTGAGACCTTTTCCTCCTCCCTTTTACGACATTCTATGTGCATCAGCATTATTGGCAAATTATTATTATTATTTTTACTACTACTACTACTACTACTTTGCCGTATACATGCATATATATATACAGAGTGATATACGTAGTATAGGTTAAATTATGATATACTGTGAAAAATTGATTTCAAGATTTCAATGGAAATACATGTTTTTATAAAAATTAAAGATATAGATTTTTCCTTCAAATACAATTTGTTCTCCACAGTGAGTTATTTTATTAAGGACATGTACATCTCTTTTTTGAAGATTTTAGCCTTCGTGCAATATTGCATGATAAATGCGCAATTTTCCAAAGTTAAAAAAACAAGATTTTCTCAAAAATGGCTCCAAATTTTTTCTTTATCGTTTTGGTAGGGATAGTACCAAATGTACTCTATAAGATGACATAACCACCTTACTGCTCTATTCTGTTGTTCCTTCTTAAATTACAATAATGTAATTTTTTGACTTCTCCCATGTTATACTAGTGGCAATATGTTCACATATTTATGAGTACATGTGCTTTAAATAATATCATATAAAGTTTCATGAAAACTCAACTGTTTTTGGTAAAACTTTTTATAAGGAAATGGAATGAATCTGTTTTTAGTGAAATAAATAAATTCACTATTTAGAAAAATTGTGGGTGATGGTGCAAATCTGAATGCAAAAGTGTAATCTGTGTTAAAACTTAATTAGGAAATAATGCCTGTATGTGATTATAACAAGTTCAATTTTTTAGATCTCTGGTAGGGATTACAAAACCTGGAATGCCTATTTACCTGAATATGACAAGGTTTTTTTCCCCAAATAAATCACCCCTCAAAAAAAAATTAATTGCTGAGGCAATAAGTCAAAATATATTCATCCACAAATCGATTTGCAATTTAATTTTGAGTAAATGGTAAGAATTAGTTAAAAATGTTTAACATTCTTGGGAGGCCTCTTCGAAAATTAGGTTGTAGTCTTATATTAGGATAAATATGGTAAGTTCGGGAGATTGTTTTTTGGAATTTTATGTTTTAATTTGTGTGTTGCATTTAGGTTTTGCTTAGTTTTGTGTAACGTGTTTACTGTTAAATAGATCATACATGATGCACACATTCTTTGTATAAAGTTCAATCAACATTTAGGTTTTTTTGATGTATACATTGTATTATTATTGCCTAGACTTAGAAGAATCGGTGTAAATCTTATGTAGGGATAGTGAACACCCTTCTCCCTCACTCACTCTCTCCCCCTCACTCTCTCCCCCTCACTCTCTCCCCCTCACTCTCTCCCCCTCACTCTCACTCCCCCTCACT
>BOPP01000383.1:145933-180332 GCA_017312745.1 Gryllus bimaculatus | reverse complement strand
CCCTCACTCTCGCTCTCCCCCTCACCTCTCGCTCTCTCCCCTCACTCTCGCTCTCTCCCCTCACTCTCGCTCTCTCCCCTCACTCTCGCTCTCTCCCTCACTCTCCTCTCTCCCCTCACTCTCGCTCTTCTCTCCCCTCACTCCGCCTCTCCCCCTCCCTCGACTCTCTCCCTCACTCTCGCTCTCTCCCCCTTCACTCTCGCTTCTCTCCCCCTCACCTCTCGCCTCGTTCTCTCCCCTCACTCTCGCTCTCTCGCGCGCTCTCACTCTCCTCTCTCTCCCCCTCCTCTCCTCTTCTCTCCCCCCTCACTCTCGCTCTCCCCCTCACTCGCGCTCTCTCCCCTCACTCTCGCCTCTTCCCCCTCACTCTCCTCTCTCCCCCTACCCTCGCTCTCTCCCCCTCACTCTCGCTCGCTCTCCCCCTCACTCTCGCTCTCTCCCCTCACTCTCGCTCCTCTCTCCCCCTCATCTCGCTCTCTCCCCCTCACTCTCGCTCTCTCCCCCTCACTCTCGCTCTCTCTCCCGCCTCTCCCCCTCTCTCTCGCTCCTCTCCCCCTCTCTTCTCGCCCCCTCTCACTCCTCCTCTCCCCCTTCTCTCTCCCTCTCCCCCTACCTCTCGCTCTCTCCCCCCTCATCTCGCTCTCTCCCCTACTCTCCGCTCTCCTTTCCCGCTCACTGCTTCTCCCGCTACTCTCTGTCCTCCCGCTCTCTCCTCTCCTACTCTCGACTCTCTTCCCCCATCTCTCTCCCTCCCTCCCTCCTCTCTGCTCGCTCCTCTCCCCTCGTCTCGTTCCCCGCCTTCCCGTCTGCTCTCCGCCCTCGTTCGCCCCCTTCTCCTCTCTCCCCCTCGTCCCCTCTCGCTCTTGCTTCTCGTCCTCTCTCCCGTCTCCCCTTTGCCCTCTCTCTCGTCTCTCCCCCGTCGCTCTCTCCCCCTCGCTTCTCTCTGCTCTCCTCCTCCCGCTCTCTCTCTCTCTCCCCCCTCGCTCTCTCCCCCCCACTCGCTCTCGGCCCTTTCCCCCCACCTTGTTCTGTTCTTACATGTCCAATTTTAGAAGAATTAACATTAAAAATGTTCTGTAACCAAAGTGTGTGTGTGTGTTTTTTTTTTTCTTTCTTTTCTTCTTCTTTCTTTCTTTTCACCTAACGCAAGGAATCTAACATTTGAATGTTTTAATTTTTCAAGGTGGTGATTGCATGACCCAAGGGTGCCTTTGTGACAAGCAGTGCTTTTCTTTGCCAGTAGAGGATCAAGTGAAAAGGTAACTTTGAGCTGAAGTAGCCATTTGAACCATTAGTTTGCATGCATTCTACATTCAGTTTGCAATATAACATTTTGCTTTAATTTAAGTAATTATAAGACTAATAATAATTTTGGAGTAACATTTTTGCGATTTATTAATTTTATTTGGAAATGTATGTATGTTATAAATACGTTTGTTAAAATTGAAAAATGGAAAAACCTTGTCTATTTTATAGGCCTTCACATATGTAATTTCACCAATAAAAATTTCAGAGTAATCTAGGTGAACTTAATCTGTTGTAATTGATTAGAAATTATACTTTTATACTCCTTTAATACATTTGAATTTCTTGGTGGGTGAGGCATTTGATTAACTTGTTAAGTTTGATATCATTGTATGTGGTCCTGAACCCCAGAAATTGCAGAATAGGAATATATTGCATATAATAAGCATATAATGTATTGCACAAGAATGAAATGTGTACATGACACAGTCATTTTCTTCTTATTTCTGAATTTGCATTTTGAATTGATGTATGTAGTTAATATATTGTTTAATAATGTAATGTAGCAATAAAAGTTTTTCTATTTAATTCGTGTTCTCATGAAAGATACCTTTGGAATTGAATCTACATTAAAAACTACAATATTGCTATCTTAACCTTGTGGCACACATGCTGGTAAAATTTATTGGAGTTCATATGGTGGTCTCACAGACAAATTTTTTGATATTATCTCATCTTGGATGATGTAGCCTCAAAAGCACAATAATATCCTGCCAGCATTATTCAAATTTTCATTAAACTACAGTGTTCAACAATAATAAGAATAAGATGTTATAACACGTTGTGAATTGAGCTATTATACACTGGACTGCGGAATGCAGCATTGCTTGTGGTGTGATTGATTGTTCTGGTGACAACACCACCACGTTTATTGGAATGAACAAAATACAAAATTGTCTACAGTTTGTATAGCTTATTCTTCCTGCCATTTTTTAAAGAGCATTTCGATTTGTATTAATGAAACACACTGATGGTTCCTGTTTTTTCAGGTGCCAAAAAGTATTTTCTGTTGGAGGTCAGCGTCTGAATGAAGAAGAAAAGTGCAAAGAAAATTCAGTAGCAGTGTGTAAAAATACACTTTGGGCCAATGAAAGTGCTTGTGTTGGTTTTTTTAAACACAAGCTGGAGGGAGGAGGGTTAGAAGAGAAGAATAATTTTTCCTTTATGGCTGAGAAACCTGTTCATGAAAAAGGGGAAGGATTTTGGATGGCTGATACAACAGAAACTGGAAACAATCTGTTCTTACATGATGAGAAGCTGCTGTGGGATAAAAAAGATGAAGGTTTCTTTTCTTGGAAAACCTTAGATGATAAGTCATCTACAGGTGTGGAAGAGATCTTCAAACATGATGAATATTCTGATGGAATTCAGGATGTGTGGGAGCCTGATCTATTTGGTAAACAGGCAAAAAGTCGAGCTACAGTTAGCATGCCACATGTGGGAGCAGGTGCCAAGTATGCTATCCAGGGCCTGTCTGAAAGTTCTGATGAAGATGTCAACTTGGCTCAGTTAATTGCCAAGTTTGATCACAGTATCGAAGCCATTTGGAACCTTGGCAGTACTCGCCCTTTGTCGTATGGTGCAACTGATGAGCAACAGAATCTTCCCTGGAGTTTTCACAACTTTGTATCCCCTTCCCAAGATGCCGTAAAAATGGATCAGAATAGTTTTGAAAACAATTTGGATTCCAGTTCGGAGGAAAATTCTTTTATACATTCAGGCACCAATATTGTAAATTCAATTTGGTCTGACCAACCTTTTTTAAGCAATTCCACAAGTCAAGAATCTGGGGTAAAATATGTAGGTGGAGGGGTCAGCGATTTTAATAATTCTATAAATGATGATCATTCAGATCTATGTTGTAAATTGAAAGTTTTGTTAACAACTGATGAAATATTGCATAATGAATTTAATTTGTTTGAATGGAATTCTGGAACTTCTGAAACTCGAATTGAAGTACCCAAACATACTAATGAAAATTGCCTGCAAGAAGTTCCTGAATGTTCCAATGTTTTATGGGATAAAATTCAATCGTTTCCTACTCTCTTCTCTAATGTTAACTTTCAAGAGCAGTTTTGTCGTATGGAAAATTTTCAAGATGCTGACTGTGAAAATCAGCAAAATGAGAATTCATGCATGATAAGTTGTTCATCCCCTTCCATCTCATGCTTTCAGGGTAGTTGTCAGGATAATGTTCAGGATACTGCTGATAATGGGAAAAGAAATTTCAGTACATTGAATCATAACCGAGAGGACAGCAGCTTCACTGAAGTTTTACCTCGGCATGCTGGATCAAACAAGCTGTATCAAGAAATAAAAATCGGAAATTCATGTACAAGTGAGAGCGGACCTGTTAATGATGCTACTGATCAATCCTGTGATGAGAACAAAAGTAATTTAGACACCACAGGAAAAGAAGAAGAAGAAGATTTGTTAACATCTGCTCGTACACATTTCCGACCCATTCAGCAAGAAAATCAAGAACCTCATAACAACCCTGCTAGCTCTTACGCTGATGGAACAGAATTTACAATTTCAGGCATTGTTGCAGAAGTGCCGTTTAAACGGAGTGAAAGTGGAACCTTGTATCTGGATAGTGATGATGTTCCTGGCACACCAAAGAAGTACATGGAATATAAAGAAGATAGGTCTGGTGACCTGATAAAGTGTGTGCATATTTCCAAGGATAATTTAGGGAACAAAGAAGCCTTTATTCCAAAGTTTTGTGTTCGTCAGATTGAAAAGTGCTGCCAGACGGATGAAAGCGATGAAAGTTCTGATGAATTGAATTTTAAAAGAGTGAAGCGTGATTGTGCTGAGAAAGAAAGGAAATCTAATTTATTTTTTTCGGGAGATGAAATTGTCAAAAGTGTAGCTAATTATTTAGATGAAGACAACAGTAAATTTTCTTCAAATGAAATTGGATGTAAGGATAATTTTGATGATGAAAGAATGGATATTTCAATGCAAAATGCAAAGAATGATTCAGTTTCAAGAAGTTTGGAGGCAGAAATGTATATTTGGAATAGAGCTGGTTGCAAATGCAACAATAACTATATGTTTTCTTCGAAGAGCGACTCACTCAGAGGTTTTGGGGCTAGCTTTCTGGGTGAGAAAGAAGGATTGTGGGAGCCGGCTTCAGCAGCCCGACTGTGCCAATCTCGGTAAGTTTTTTCAAGATAACTGAAATTTATTTTATTTTAGAATTGATTATTAACAATAGAATCCTAACCATTGGTTGTACCAAGAATGTCTGCAGTGTGTCATTCTGATGAATCGTGGATTTTAAAGGCAATTCTTAAAGGCAAGGCATTTCTATTTTGAGGAATTTGATTACAGTTAGAAAGAATTTAAACTTCAATAAGAAATTTCTTATCAGTAGCCTTGTAAATGAAATAGGATTGTATATTAATTAATTAATTCAATATGAATAATAAACACTAAAGAACAAACTTTACCAATGTACAAAGAAAGTTTCCACTTTAAAGATTGGTTATATGTAGCACGTTTCTTACACTTGTTTTAAAGATTTTGCTTCAGCCCCTGGTCTTGACATGGTTTATTTTCTGGTTCATCTTTAATTTTGAATCCTTTTCCAATTCTTTTGCTTATATAAATGACAATTTGTATGTTTATTTGAAAATATTGGTTACAATCTGTTCTGAGAAACTTCCTCAGTTGAATAGTTTATTTCAGAAACCTGTCAAACTCCAAATTCCTTATTTCTAGAAAACAGAGAATAAGTCTCTCAATATCTCAGATTTTGATTTTTTGTTTCTGTAAAAGAAGTTAATAAATGAATATTTTTCATATAAGTTATGCCCAAAATGATGCATCTATCCTCTTGGAACGATAATACATCGCTAAAGTGTGTTATAGATTTTGGCGTTTAATGGGTTTCTGAAATAAATGATTCAAAAAGCCAATAGTGTTTTGAAATAATAATTTGGGTTAATAATAAATGTAAAAACATACTTATTTTTCAATAAATATTAAAAAACAGTTGCATTGGCCATCTCTTAGAACAATATTGTATGTCATAATCAAATCATACTATCATTAATATTCACTAAACTTTCTCGCTATACTTGTTTCTGAAAGCTTTTCATGATAAACAATATTTTAGTTACATTTCTTTGCATGTTGATTAGCATCAGATCATTTTTTAGTGTGGGTTATGACTATTTGTTACCATTTTTGCTTTCTCACTACCACTTGCGCAAGAGAAATGCTATGGGGGGAAAAGTGGCGAATTTTCAGTAGAAAAACTCTTTGTGGATAAATCCAGTGGGGATTTTCCCTGGTAAATTTCCAAACTTTTCAAAAAAATGGCTCCAACAATTTTTATTATTTTTTTTTGTTTGATCGTGTGAAGGACGTTTAAGAGAATGGTGCATATATCATTATTTTTTGAAAATTGGAAAAATTCAATTTTTTTTCAGCATCTTCCTGTCACAAAAATTGCAAAGATACAGTTCCTTTTCTTAATGAAATGTGTTCATCAAAAACGTCTTCAGATAAGGTCGTGTAGAATTTTTCGAAAATATGAAATTTTTTTGAGTAATTTGTCATCAAGCATAATCGTCCACATCGAATTTGCTGCACTTAGGGAACGAAATTTGAAATGTGGTTCTAGACAGTTGGATGCTACACAAGTTAGAATTGGTGTATTATTTCGTACCTAACTTTTGGTAGGGTTAGTGTTAACTGTATTGTAACTTGACATAAATACCATTTTGCTTCCCAAATTTTTTTAAATCTCAAGTTAGTAATTACATATCTGGTATACACTAATGAATATATGTGTGTTCAAATAATGTCCTATAATGTTACTGGAAAACACGAAAGATTTTTGTGAAAATGAGCGCAAAATTCCGGATTTTCAGAATTGTTCAAAACCATTTTTTTTTCGAAAATAAAAGTATCGTACTTAAAATATTTTTGTCGCCAAGACCGCTCATGTGCAGTTTTGAATAAGATACGGTGTTAATCTAGGACGTGCGTTACAAGACTCGTATGAGCAGGCATAGACCCACGTCATCAGCGTTAGGTGAGGTGCAGCAACGCAACGCTCATGTGACGCAGGCCCAAAGGGGCTGGCTGCATATAGTGTGAATATTAATGCCATCTTTCCCATCGGACGTGCCTGTCTGTCCGCCGTGTCTTCTAAGTACCAAGTAATGTTCTTTAAGTTTCCGATTTCGATCAGGTGTTTGCCCAGTTTCCCTAAACCATTGAGCAAATGCCGAGAGAGACCCTTGTTTTGCTTCCAGATATTCTAGCTTCTTATTGCACAAGTTGTCGTCACTTTTTGCTACTAGTGCTAAGAGTTGAGCCATGAGGTATTACTATTTTGTTAGCAGGAAAAAAAATCTGCAGTTCATTTACTGATGCAAATAAGTTTTTTATATAACTTGGGAGCGAAAATGTCTAGTTTTCAAAAGTAATTACTTTTGCCTTTTTTTGTAACTTTGATTCGTCATTCAACTATTTAAAGTTTTAATGTTGGAAAGAGATTCTGGAGCTCAAGAAAACGTGTGCAGATGGTACTTCTCCTCCATAATTTTACTTATGTCCTCATAGGTTTTGGTTGATCAGTCTTGTGTAGAAGTTTGTTAGTTCTGTCAGTCATAATGATCATGGAGAATTTTGAAGCTTTTGATAAAATCTATGCATTGTCTTTTATAACATAAAGGTGGAATATTTAGTTTGCTTAATCGTTCTTCGTAAGATATATTCCAAATATCGGGAATTGTCTTTGTGGCTCTATTTTGGTCTCCTTCAAGTAGTGACATCCTCGATAAAATATGGACTCGAGACAGAAGAAGCGTATTTTAGCAGTGACAGAACATAAGTTTTACTAAGTGTTGTGAAAGATGATATGCAAAGAAATCAAAAAGCATTTTGAATCGGGAATAATACTCAATTTGCCATCTTACAACATTGTTGTAGTGGGCTTCCCATTTGAAATTGTTTTTATGACACCCTTATGATGAGGCTTTTTATCCAATTGGAAGGTTGCCGATGGTGTAACGATTAGCTTACTGGACGGTTATTCTCAAGTTGGCGAGTTCAAACCCGATCAAGCTGTGGATTTTTAAGGGTGAAAAAATCCTTTGTACACCTTCCTTCGGAAGGGAAGTAAAGCCGGCTGTCCCATGTTAGTAGATTTACTTGTGTGTAAAAGATTCTTAAGCCTAAATGACACCTGAGCTAAATTCAAATCGCCTGCTTGTTGCCCAAGAAATATCTTTTTTCTTCGTTAGTGGGTGAAAGGAGCGTAGCGAAATTTTGCGTGGTCAGACGAAGAGCGGCCCTGATGGCCCGAGTCTTATCACGTAAAATAAGGCATAAATTGAATTCAATTCAATTGCTTGACCATGGATTATGTACTGATGTGTTGGAATTGGTGTTTCTTTCTTTCTTTCTTCAAATGGAGAGTCTGCTTTGTGATTCATTGAGTGGCATCAGTCATCTCCTGATCCAGTCTTTTAAGTCCATCTGTAGGTGATCAGGGTTTTCAAGAGTATTGATCTATATTTTTGAATCCTCAGCGTACCTGGAGAAGTTGGACTTTAAGATGAACATGATTTCACTTGCAAAGAGGATGTGTAGTGTAGGTCCATGTCAACGCCACTAATGACTAGATGGGGAAGTTGACAAATTTTTCCCAACTTTCACTTAGAATATCCGCCCCAACAAGAAAGATTCCACCCACTTGCTTCTATGCTTGCATGGTTACCAGAAGATTATTAGTTGTGGATCTGTTGGGAACAAACCCGTGCTGATGTTGAAAAATAATCTCTTGACATTGAGCAAAATCAAACAAATTATTCATAACAATGCATTCTATGACCTTACAAGTAGAGCTTGTTTTTATGAGTTTCCTGTCTTGAGACATATTTTCTGAACCAATTGAGTTTTGAAAAATAGGTGCAGAGGAGAAGCTATTTCTGTTTCCCAATTCTTCAACAATATATGGGAATAGTTTCTGGTTTGGGGGATAAATTTGGATCCAGATGTAATAGAATGTTCGTAATGGCTTCTGCCCGAAAAAAAATTAGACATTAAGGAACACAGTTATGGGGGACCACTGCACAGTGAAGGTAGAGGACTATTATTTTCAGTTGAATTGAATCTCAGGAATTCTTTCGAAAGTTCTATTTTTGCTTAATCCAAATGAATTCTGTGACCAAACAGAGAGTTTGCAGGACATCTACAGTAGAGGAGATCTGATGGTGAATGTAAGCAAGCAGTTTGCAGTTTGTCATGCTATGTTTTTGTCATAAAACATTTTATCTGATGTAGGGTTTTGTTTATTCCATTGCATAGGCTTTTCTATTTGTTGTGGAAGTAAGGAGAAGTCGGCTTTTAATGTAGCCTCCTGATATTGTAGTTGTGTTGTATTTTCTTAAGAACTAATTGTTTAATCCAGGGTTTGGATTGATGGGGCAATTTTGTCTGATTGAATATTAAGAAACAATTATTTAATCCAAGGATTAAATTAGTTGGGTGGGTTTTTCTTGTTCGGGGAGTGGTAGAGAAGGTTCTACATACGATTTAATCTGAAAGTGGCTCCACAATTCATAGAGATCTAAAGCAGCTTCTGGTAGCAGAAATTGTTGGAGATTAGTTTTTGTAGATTTGCTTACCAGTGGTTCTTCGTCAGTCAGAGCAAATGGAGCTTTGAGGATGACACATTTATAAATTGATGGTGGGTACTGTGCGATCACTATTCCCAGTTGGTGTACAAGCTGTGAGAATATCAAGGTAGTAAATGTGTCAAAGTACTTGCAATCAGCTGGTGATACTTTCATTGTAGTTGGGTAAGGGCATGGTAATATTGGTAAGTTAAAATCACCGAAAATAATAGTCTCATCGTTATGGGATATCATGAACTGTTCTCAGTTCCCGCAGAATGTTAATATCATGGTCAGTTATGGTATTTGAAGGCAGGTGATATATAGCACTTATTTCCTTAATTATTGTCCATGTTGTACTTTTACCAATAGGATCTCAGGTCATTGATGTGAGAGAATGTAAGAGGGATATTGTCATTGCACAGTTGGCGTATTGCAACTCTGCCTCTACTCTCTTGTTTTGTTTATCTGTCTGTATATACAGTCCTTATACATGAACATAAAGGGCAATCATGTTATCAGGAATATTCTAATTGTATGCATTGTCTCAGTTAGGATTAAGATGCGTAGCTTATGTTCTTCAACGTTGATGTTGAATTTGGATAAGAGACTGGCAATAGTAGTATAATGAAATTTGCTGCTGGCATGCTCTAGTGTTAAAATGTTTCTTTTCTTTAATGGAAAAGTTTCCTAAAATGTTTGTTTGTAAGTTCGGACTTAATCTATTATCCTTCATTTAGATTTTTAGGTTTGATGAATGTGTTTTTATTAAAATTTCCTGTTGCTGGTTCCTCACGCTTAAGCATTCAAAAACATTGTTCAGCAAAGATTCTGCAGGATTTAGTTTTATATCTATTTTTTGGAAGTCTGCTTTCTTAAATAATTTGAAATTGATTTGTATTTTTCCTACCCTAACTAGAATGATGAAAATGATTAAGATGATAGTTTTCCTTCTTTTTATGTTTATGGTTTTATGTATGTGCACATTTGTAAAGATGTGAAATAAAGTGTTGCACCAAAAACTTTTGTTGCAGGTATAGCATCTGGAGCTGCAGCCCGGGCCCACAAACAGAGCCCTGCCCTGTGTGCGAGACACTGACCCAAGACAAGACGATGCAGTACAGCCAGCTGCGCGAGGAGCTGAGTGAAGATGGAGAGCAGCTTCTCTCCGACCTTAGCTCCCTGCAGCCCTTGCAGCTGAGTAGCGGCTGGCTGGACGATGCACTGGACCAGAGCGGCTGGGGCACTGAGCCCAACCTGCTGACTCGTGTAAGCAGTCGCCGTCGTTTGGTCTCTTGGGGGCAATGTGGAGAAGGATAAGCTATCGATTACTGGATTAAGATTTGGTGTACGGTTATTCTGATGACAGATGAGGATATTATATTGGTACCCTTAATGTATAGTAGGAAGGAGTGTAAACTGAAAACTGGAAAGGTATTAAAAGGACTATATAAAATTAAACTTTTTACGGAATATTAAAATTTGAATTTTGCCTTGCACGTTCTAGCTGTGGAAACAACTTTTTCATCTCTTGCTTTTCCCCCTTTCCCTATAAAATCTAGACTTGTATCAATGTCTGACTTTCTGTCTTTTCAGTTTACACTCCAGTTGACACAGTCTTTAGATGTCTTGAAGAAGACATTTCGATTCATTGCTCGTTATGCTGTTGCATGGCGTAATGAGCAACATTGCAGAGAGGCTATGTCAATATAAACTTCAATTTTTTAAACTTGTAAAATCAAGCTATTAACTTAATGCCAGTTTGTTCACGACAAAAAGAAAAAATAACAAAAATAAGTTGTGCTAGTGAAAATACTGCATTTCATCAGTTTCTTCCTTTCATGTACATTTTGATATTGTCTGCTGTAAATAGGCCACAAGTGAGCATTTTGGGATGCAATTCTATTTGAATGTATTGCTTTTTGTGGTTTATTGCTTAATTGACAATATCATAGTTTCATGTTGCTTTTGGAAGCAAAAGAAAGAAGAAAAAAAATCAGAAATTTTGGCATCTTGAAATTCTACATTCGTGTGAATGCAGATAGTTCGTTCCTGCGAGAGAGGATGGGAGGATAAGAGTGAGTGTGTTCAGTTGAGAAGTAGAGATTTACAGGAGCCCCATTGTTCTTCTCCAGGGATGACGTCCCCGCCACAACTTGGGTTCTGCATCATTTCATTTTGTCAGTTGGGTAGCGATGACCCGGAAGAAGTTGGAGTCAAGGTACTTGCAATTTTAAAATAATGTTTGGTTTCTCTTTCATAAAACAAAAAAAAATTATTTCTGAACATTTTATCTGAATATTTTAATTTCAGCATGCATATTGCCCACTCTTTAAACTTTGTAACCCCCATTCCATTGTAACATGTTTTTCTGGTTACAACATTTTATTCGTAGAATCCATTAATCAGATGTTTAGTATGTTTGATTTGATTCATTCTCAGTGTGGCAAGTAAACATTATGCTATGTTGACGAGTTTTAGCACTTCAACTAATAACATATTTGAGAGTAGGTTCAGTCATTCTATCATTGAAGAACACCACACATACACATTTCATCATTGTATGTAGGTGAATTTAAAGTCACATGTAACATCATTCTATGTGCTAAATTAAAGAAGAATTATAAAAGTAAAGGAAAAAAAGGAAAAAAAATCCCCATATACTTGTTTTGCAAGCACATATTACACAAAAATTAAAAAAATGTGTGTGACCTTAGAAAAATTGTATTTGTTTTGGAATTTCTTAATATAATTACAAATTTACTCATTCAATATATCCATGAGCACATATAAGAGCTTAAAAGTATTCTGGAAATTGGATTATAGGTGCAGTGATATCTAGTAGATGAAGTATTGTGCTATTTATTGCAATAACATTAAAGTATTGTTTGGAAACCTAAATTGAAAAAAAAAATGCTTATGATACATTTGGTCAGTTGGGGACAAATTAAGGAAATTGTGATCAACACACTCAATGCCCATTTCTGGTAAGAAATGGCAATCTTACTGTAATACATACTTTGAAATCTTTGTTCATTGTGAAGGGTAGTCTGTGCTTTTTTTCTTGTTAGCAGTTCTTTGGGTTGGAGATAGACAATTTTAACAATGTTATAGTTTATTTTGCTTGCTCTTTGATCATCTTCAGAGCCTGTGTAGATTAGTATTTCCCTTTCTTTCTTGATTATTTGACCTGCTGTCATACGCAGAATTCTGTGAAAAGGAATGGAGATTTCACTGTATGTAAATTATAAAAATAATAAAATAGTAAAGCAACTTGTGAAATTGATCTGTGTTTGGACAGAACATTGATCAAGTGTTGTTGATATTTTATGTTAAATTTTTGTTTGTGTTGACTTCAAAACATGCTGCAGAACTGCACAATTATTGTTTTCTGATGTACTGTTACTTGTGAATTTTGTTACAGAAATTTAAATTAAATAAAATGCATTAGTTATTAGCTGTGTTTTTGTGTGACCAAAGAGTTTGATGAACTAACTGTTTTGAAAATAATTGACTTGTATGCATGCTTGTATGGTTGGTTGGCTGTCTCTTATGAATGAAAGAATGAAAAATTGAAATAAAAGGCAGAGTATCCCAATTCAACATGATTTGAAAGTTGTTTATTTACTCATAAAATTTACTGAGAAAAAAATTCACCTAGATAACTTCAGGAAGTGGAGACATATATAAACACATCTGTGCTTAACGTCAGTGTTAGAGACGATAAACAAATGGGGAAAAGGAAACTAGTTTTCATTGGGATATTGAAGTAAAGAACATTTTTTCTGACTATAGGAAAACATGAAAAGGAAGGTTTTCAGTTTTGTTTTTGGTGAGAACTAAATAGAATTGTATGAAATGTGAATACTATATAAATACTTGAGGAACACTGGTATTTAGATTAGAGGAGAACTGGATGTTCTATGAAAAACAAAACAATTCAGTGACTTAGGGATTGTTTTTTTAACTTCAGTTATTTTAAAAGGAAACGAGTGGTCAAGAAGCAAGTATTTCCACTATAAGAAATATGAATATTATTTCCCTTTCTGTCCGGGAATGAATATTTGGTAGATTTCTTTTGGAAGGAAAAATGGTTTCAGATTATACAAACCTGATAATTTGATAAGATGTTTTTTCCAATGAAGGTGTTTAGTGTTTAATTGTGTAGCTATTATTATTCTTGCACAGAAAGATATAAGGCCAAAATTGGTTTTGAAAATAATAGATGTTGGTGTGTCAGATTAAATATTTTCTAATGTCTTGGCCCTGAATTTGGGTTTGAACTTATTCTGGTTTTATGTCCATGTTGCAAAATATTTTTAATTGTGCTAACATCCACAAATTCTGTAAGGTTTTAAAATCTTTTATTTCGACAGTAAAACATGTAAAAAAGCCTTATGTAAGTCAAGGTACAGGACTTGCATTAGGAAGTAGTGTGGGAATTTGTTTTTATTTTAGTGTTTTGAATAGCTGTTAAATTTGTTTTATTACTCACTTGCCTGCTTTTTTAATCTGTGGAATACTGAAGAACTCTTCAATGTAAATTTTTCACATCCTATGTCGTAATGTAAAGCACAGTGCTTTGTCATTTGGGATTAACTGAACATAAGAAAGAAGTTTTACCCATGGGGAATTTGAAAGTCTAGTTTTCATTGTTCGGTGTTGTATTAGCTAGTATTGCATAATTTATGAATTATTATTTATGCTCTGAAAACTGGAGAAACAATAACACCCTGTCCTGCGTGTGTTTTATTTATATATATATATATAAATAAAACACACGCATATATATACATATATATATTTAGCTACCAGTGTTGTTCACAGGCAACAGATATCAAATACGCAAGAATCATCCAATATGTCATCTTAAACGGGACATTTTGCAATATTCGTGAGAGAAAAAAAATTGAGATATTTTTCAGAATGTGACAATAATTAAATTATTTAATGATATATTGATAATACCTATAATTATATTAAGTTATAATAAATATATTTAAAAATGGAATATAAAACATAACTTCTCATTACAGTTTTACCTTCATGTATACGTATGTACATATAGGAATAATATATGTAGTATAGAGAAATTATATAATGCTGCAAAAAATGTATTGTGACCTGAACTGAAAAAAGTAGAAAACGTGTTATGTTGTCAAATTTTAGAAGTTACAAGTTCTTGATACTAAAAAAGTGTATTTTTTATCTTTTCTTTTTTTCAAAACTATCAGTCTGTTTGTTGTCTGTGAACAACACTAGCATCTAAACTATGCATAAGATTTTTTCCAAACTGAATAAACCCCTGAAGATTGCCCTCACTGTGATTTTGAAAAACGTTCATTAATTTTTTGGGGTATTTTATATGAAGCCACTGGAATATTTTCAAAATTTTCTCAAAAATTGCCTCAAATTTTTTTCTTTAAATTTCTGGCAAGAATAGAGTATAATACTTTTATAAAGTTGGGATGATTTTTTGATAGAGATAGTGCTATGTGTACTGTGTAAGATGACATTATTGCCATTTGTTACCTCTCTTTTTGTTTTTTAAAAAATTACACAAATGTATTTTTGACTTTGCTCTTACTTTAATATTTACATTATCAGCGATTTGTTCACATTATTGCATTTATAAGTACATGAACTTCAAACAATGTTATATAAAGTTTCGTAAAGACCTACAAGTTATACGCGATATTCAGCTCAAATTTCACTTTTTCAGAAACGCCCAAATGCCATATTCTGAAATACGGCACCAAACTTGTTTGGACTAATATTGCAAAATGTCCTGTTTAAGATGACATAAATAATTTTTCTGTATTCTTTTATTTTTACAAAAATTATGCAAATGTAATTTGTTTTAAATGTTTCTCACGCCATTGATATGCCCATTTACAGCGATTTGTATACATTATCGCATTTGTGAGTGGAAGTGCTTCAAATAACGATCAATGAAGTTTTTTGAAAACTTGAGTATTCTGTGAAAAATAATCAAATTTCGCATTTACACTGATGCATAAACAATATTTTCACATCGTCTCCAAATATATCAATGAAAATTTCCATATCATGAGGTTTTACTCTTGTATAATTTTCTTAAAGTAATAGTTTGATTCTACTATAGGAAACAGAAAAAATGCAATTTAAAAAAAAAAAAATGTAATAGATGGTAGCTGGTAGGAGGATGGGGCAAAACTGTAAAGCTAGGTCAAGCCAAAGAAATTAGAAAATCAACTAGTAAGAGTGTGCTGATATACAGCACCACTATTTAAAACTTAAAAATTTGGATTGAAAAAAAAATTAATTTTACAGAAACTTAAATTGCATGACATAATGGAATTCTTGAAATATAGAATTCTGAGATCAGTGAACTAACTTCAAAGCATTGGGGAGCCTCAGCTATTGCAAGAGTAATAATGTATTAAATTAAGTTTTGAAGTAAAGAGCACTTCACTATTTTTTTAAAATTTCTTTATTTAAGTTCACTTTATAACATTAGGTTATCAGCAACCCCCTACCATTATACAACTAATAAACATGGTTTTCAGTTTTAACAAGAAAAAACATTGTCAGATTTATTTACATGTTCATAAATTACATAGTATGTTTAAGCTTGCTTGTGTACTATTACAATATTCAGTAGTTACATAAGAGTTCAGTTTTCTAGTTTCTAAGGGTTTTAATATCTTGATACACTTGTCTAGGGAATTAAGCAATAATTTTAGAAAAAAATAATTGAATTTCGTTGTATATAACTTACATAGCATGTGCAATGGTTATAATTATATTTTTATTTTTTTATTGTGAGCGGAAAAAATTGGTTCAAATATAGACAAATCTGTTTTGGCTAGGGCTTGAACTACTGTAGATGGTGTTCATTTAAAATACCACCTTATACCAGTAATGGAAAAATAAGATTTTTAATTCAAATGTGACTATATTCTAAAATTCATTATAAGTTGAAAACAGTCTATATATTATCTGAATATCTTTTGTAAAATAACATTGGTACGTTTGTGACAACCATACAGGTTAGATTTCCCCACAAATATTCTAAGACGAAGGTAGGCAAAAGGTGAGACTTAAGCCAGAAGAGTTTCTATTTTTGGTATTTGGCATTACACCTTCGACAATCGCCTCCACGATCAGAATCAACAATTTGATAATCGGCCAATACAGAGACAAAGGGCAAATATGATGTAAATTTCCGTCTGCACGTCCTGTTTCTGGTAATTCATAGAAATATCAGTAATGTTTCATCCACCTGAAAGTTGATCGTGTCTCCTTGGTTTGGATCACAGGAATTTTGGTTAAGGGCTCCGTGGGCGATGCGCTGATCGGTTGTGCTTGTCAATGCGTCACTTGCGTGGGAGGACGAGCGGGAGTTTTGCGAGCCAAGAGAGCGAGATAATATGAAATTTTTAGAATTGACACAGCTTGCAACAAATTGAGTTATGGATATATCAGTTAAAAGATTTTTCAATTCTAGCTGACAATTAGTATTTTGCATTAATTTATTGGCGATTTCTTTCTTGGTAATTATAATAAAGCCATGTAATTTACTACTATCAGGGTAGGAACGCCAATTTGAGTAACATAAAATGGACTACCTTGCATAAAAAAGAAACCTCCCTAAACCAGAATATTAAGTCCGTATCGATTCCGGCTTAGATTTTACTGTAACTATTTAGCCATAAATTAAATGAGGTTCGTGAATATTGTAAACGGCACTCATGTTATCTAGACATTGCATGGACCCTCATTCATTTTTGATGTTACACTACTTTTACAAAAACCTAATAAGAACCCTTCAGTTTCGCTACTATGCTCTGTTTTCTTTGCATTATTAATTCTATTTTCGATTCTATAAAATTAATATAATTAATTATTAACATTAATTAAATGAATGCCGTAACACTTTAGATTTAAGGAATGTTCACAATATCGTCTCCAGTGTTATGATTTTAGCTCGTCCACTCAAAATGGCTGCAAAGTCACGTTTCACGTGGATGGTGGTCAGTTAATTGACTACCATTTCAATAAGTAAAGCCTCTCAAACAAAGTTAACGAAAAGTGAACTCTTAAGCAACCACTTATCAATTCAGGAACGCATATTCTGTTATGGAAGTGCAGTTTTCAATATAAAAAGCAAACTGTTCAGAACTTATGGCAGGTGGTTAATAAATTGACCATGTATACAGGATTAAATTATCACCAGAGAATTCAAGCCAGGTGGGAGGTTGAGACTACTGCATCACACTGGATGGGGTTCTGGATCTGACCTCTTGAATAAATGGCAGACGTTAAGATTGAAATGACCTACCCTTAGTCTTGTAATTATAACCTTCCTAATTTCTTAGACAGACGGGTGTAAACGTGATGGAATTGCATGTTGCGCCATATTCCAGACATCAATTAATAAAATTGATTCTCACTGCCTTCTGGATTACTTCATAGCTGCTCGTGAAGTGTGGGCAGTTATTCAAGCCACTATACACAAGATCTAGAATAAACATGAAGTCAACATACAATATCTTCTATCTTTTTCTCTGGAAAATATGTCTTCGTGATCAGGGTGTAGTTTTGACAGTGGAGTGTCATTTCTGGATCATCTCGATTACATTATAACTAAATCAAACAATACGTGACTGTAAAACATGTGAAGAAATCTATTCAGTACAAATCTTGAGATCCCTTTACATTATGCTCGTCAAACCTATTCTATCTTGTGCCTCCCTGATTTGGTCGCCATATCAAATTTTGTCATATAAAACGTCTTGAAGCCATCCAACACAGGGTGTTTTTTTAGAATGGCTGCCTTTAAACTCAACTTACCTGATCCTTATATGATGAAACATGAATAAACAGCAATAGCTCGGTCACCCAACATCGCTGCACTCGAGTCTTGTAGAAACTATACATCTCTAATTTTCTTATATAAATTAATTCATGGAATCAGAGAGCCCTCTTCTGCTCCAGCAACTATGCTTCAGAGTCCCTGCTACCCACATTAGAACTACAAATGTTTTTACACTAATATGTTCAGCGCATCATATGCCAGCAATAACCCTATAAATAGAACTTGTTAGTCAGCGCTCATGAAATTGATATTTCGAACCATCGTATGCGACATTCAGAAATCACTCTGAGCGAGAAATGCATGATTTCATTATTCTATTTACTTATATAAACTCCAACTGCTTTTTTACACTGCTTGTGAGTTCATAAAACACACATTGTAACAATTGTATGTTTTTATTGTATTTTTCTACTGTTTCATTGTATCTAGTTTGGCTAGAAAAGGATTTATTAAAAATAAAATAACATACAATATTAGTCCAGTCACTAGGTATCCAATCCAGGCGGAACAATTCTAAGATTTTTTTCTTTCCGCTTTTACATGTCTTAGGGGAGGTGGATTTGAATTTGAAGATTGCCACGATACATGATTTCACAAAGAAAATTGTAATAATCATAAATTTTTTCATACTTCCGCCTTTGTCAGGACAACTATGCTGTGCATCGAAATAACCTTGCGACACAAAATTAAAGTGGACAAAATTCTCTACAAATTACATCTTTTAACTTTTTTAAAAAAATAATTCGTTTAGGCACTAGATCACACTGAAAAAGTGGTCACTTTTGGGCCATCTTGTCAAAACCGTAGAAAAACGCATTCTCCCACCCTATTATCGCACAGTGGCGCTTTCATTCACTACCTTATACTTGAAAATGACTATGACTAATGAATACATTTGTTAAATGACGAACACTCCGTTACTAGTAGGAAGAAGAAGGAACACATTAACTCAGGCGGGGTATTTGTATACCCCTGCCTCAGATAATCAAAATATGATGGAAACGAGAGAAATAGAAGATACACTATGTTAATACAATATTTTTACCAGCAATATGATCCGATCGAGCAATATGAGCCAAATTATGTTGGGAAAGAAACTAAAACTGAAGAGGTAAGTAGTATTTAGTATGAAACAATACAGGATCAGATTAGATCATAAATATTTCGTAGATTAAGTTTTAGGATAATAATAAGTAGAGTATCACTACAGGATAATACGAAGGTAAGTTTTTGCCTGACATTACTCTTACCATCTGTTTTTTGAAAGAATGTGATTTGCTATAGTATTCTTCATGATCAGTTGTGTCACTATTTGCTAATCGCTGACGTAGACGAAAGACATCTACATTTTTGACACGTCAAAAGAACCTCATAACCTATATAGACTTATTGAATGTTAGATGAGTTTCATGTAAGACGTGACCTGCAATACCAACCTCCCGTAAACCACCCGGCTTACTTTTTACATTGGCTTAAGGACTTTCGATTACAAATTAAGTTGGAGGAAGTAAGTGCCAACCGTAACGTACCCCCACATAATGAGAGTATTGTGGCCAGGAACTTCGTCTTCAGTGGATATTGGCATTCATGCTGACAAAGTAAGTGTGTGCGAACTTCAATCGTTTGAGCGGCAAAACGCTCTGTGAAACGCTATAGACATAGGCAACGCGAGTGAGCAGGATCCAACACTAGCGTATTTAAAAGCGTTTTCATTGCGTTTCCAGTGCACGATTTGTTTCCAAAGATAACTTATATTGTGTTGTGTTTGGCATTGTTATAAATATCTTGTAATACAAGAAACAACTCTCCAGTTAAAATGAAGAGGTGACGATTCACAATGTATATCAATATAAAAGCGAGAAAATTCTCGCATTAAAAAAAAAAAAAAAAAAAAAAAAAAAAAAAAAAAAAAAAAAAGTGAAACTACCTCAGCTTTTGCAATTGCCAAAGTAGTTGTAATTGTGGGGTAAGCTGCAATTATGAATTAATGTAACAATACTTATTGACTTTATTTTATAATAATTAGTCTTTATGATGAACATGTATATTTGAATGATAATTATTTTATTGAAATATATTTCTATATTATAGAGACCTTATACAATGCTGACAAACGTAAAGGATTACAAGGCAGGAAAGCCTATTAAAACTTCTTTTGGATCTGACTGCTCTGGAAAAGGTATGGCTTAAATTTACTCGATTGTGGATGTGTGATCATTTCAAATTATTACATAAATATTTTTTCATTCCCGTCAATTGTATCTATCAGGGTTTCAGTTAACATGTTTAGATCAAGTACGGTTGCAAAATTAAATAAGTTAGTATGTGTTAATAGATAGGTGCCATATTCTGAGTAAACTTCTGCCTTCTCAATGCAACATAAAAAAACTAGTTACCATTAGTTTACCATTAATTAATCAAATATTTTATGGTTAATCAATTTCTTTTACATTATTCTCATAATACAGTTAATTGTTACTGCTAGTGCCGGAGATTTTTTATTCAGTTGAAGTATGGTTGCTAAGGGACTTGAATTTTATACACTTCAAAGAGTTAAATGGTGTACATTTATTCAGATGGATGATATTCCCAGCTATTTAAAAGGCAAATGTAAGGAAAGTGACAGATGTAAGATAGCCAGTTATAGGCTTGGTAGTGAAATGAAAGCGAGTAAATATTGGCTGAATAGTGAGAGGGAAAATGCAGAATCCGCAAGAAGGGAGAAGAAGATTGGGAACATACTGTGGAGAGATGTCTGGTTTTTGAGAAAGTATGAATGTGGGATAGATGGAATATACAGTGTAAGGTGAGGTAGTTGTGAGAGGACAAAGGTGAAAGGTTCTGTGTATTTGATAAATACAGAAAAGGGCTTAGTTTGTAGAGTAGTATTTGTGTATCTTATGAACGAGTATGTTGTTATTCAAATATAGTATATATAAAGTTAAATAAAATGCTTTCATTCATTCATCGCTTCAAAGAGTTGAAATGTGAGTGAATCATACGTTACACTACTAAATGTTTCACATATGCAATTGCGAAGTTCTGACAATGCATAATTTTATTTACATGTTTTCTTCAAATGGAAATCAGTTTTGAAGTGAAATTAGTGAGTAAAATTTAATGTTCATGCCTGATGTGCTATGTTATTTATTAATATTTAATTCATGAGAATCATGATTAATATTTCGTTTAAAGTGAATTTTCTACTAATGTTTGTAAATTTTATGGGTTTTGTACGTAAATTTTATTGATACATATAATTTTGAATACTGTAATATGAAGTTATCAATATATGTAAAATTTTCAAGTAGTTTATTAATTCATGTGGTCAGCCAAATTTCACGATGTTGATTTTTAATGATAATATTTTAAAAATACAATAGACGATTAATGAAATTTGTTATCCAATTTATTTTATGTATATTCTTATTGTATATACTTATTTCTTTGTTTCCAGTGGTTTTCCCCATTTGAGTAAGGTAAATTCTGGGATGTTTTGTAATGTTTGTAAACCCGGGAGCATTAGGCTCTAAAATTGTTTTAAAATTCAATAATTGATGTAAATATAATTTGCTGGGGGCCATCAGAGTTCAAGAAATTTTAATAACTTCTTCTACAATTTGCTATTTTAATCTGACAAAACATGGTGCTTAAGCCTATTCTTACTGAACCTTTAAATTATATAAAATCATATTTTATTTTTTTAAAATTATTTTAAGTCACACAAACTACTCAGGTCATGAATGACTAATACTTTAATAAAGTGCAATTACAAATCTGTGAAAAGGACAATATTTTTACGAAATGTGATCCCTTTTTCTTAATAACTTGGCAATGATAAAATTGCATTAAAATTTTCATTTCCTAGGCATTGTTTTGTTTTCATTGTGGATGGGGCATTCCAGAAGGATGTGCTTTATTGACAGAATAATATTGCAGATGGTTCAAGTAGGTTGTGGAACTTTTTCAATTAAAAATTTATGAGAGAATTGAGTATGATTTGGTAGATTTTTTTGCAGAGCAACTTGTTCTTGATGATTAATTGAGGGATTTGTTTCAGGTCCAAAGAAGTTAGTTATATTTTTATGAAGTTTGTTGAATTTTTCACTTAGCCATGATTCATGCCTTTGTATATTTTATGTATACAAATTGGTAATAGTCAATTCTGTATTTGGTAACCACATTATGTTTATCAGCTGTTAGTTTGATATTGTCTTTGTGCTCTTTTATTCATTGTTTTAGTGTGTGTTTGGTCGTACCAACATACATGGAATTACATCCCATTGCTTTGCAGTTAATTTTGTAAATAAGATTGTGTCTTAGTTCCAAGGTTGTGAGATCTTTACCTTTTGTGATGAATTAACTTATTATATTACAATTTTTTTAAAACACCAGTACTCCAAATTGATTCAATCAAGTGATCCTTCTGTCTTTGGTAGGGTAAAAAGGTATCATTACATAGGGTTACCTTCCAGTGGAATCTTGTACAGCATGTGATGTGGGATTGAAATTTGATTTCAGTTTATTAATCCTTTTTAGAAATTATCAGAGTGATGTTTATCAGCGCAAAAATAAATGTTCTTCTTACGGATTCATTCGCTATTCTTGCATACGGATGAATTTTTGGTTTTTGCGTTTCGAAGCGCTGGGTCACGGTGACTGCATTACCGTGCTAGGACGCTTACGAATTACGCTTTAGAAATCCAAACTTTGAATGCAGCCAATACGCGTATTACATAGCTTCTTTACACGAGCGAGGCGGGTCGCCCCGAAACTGCTCGGCTCCAGGTACTGAAACAATGCGATCCCGTCGCGTCTTAGTAGGAAAGGTGTTTGTTTCTGTGAATCTGCCGACAATGTGCCAAGATGCTTGGCCGGGAGGTGGCACAATCTTCCGATTACCTTTGAAAGCAGTTCAAAAAATCCGTTCTGAAGTCTCATTCGAACAAAGTAATTTCTTTCCTCTTTGAAAGTTAACCGTCGGATTTAAGCGAAAAAAAATAATCTCGGGCGCGACAGGTTTGGAGTGTATGTTCTTTGCTCTTCATTAACCCCAAAGAATTGTTAAAATGATTGAATTTGAAGTACGGCACCAACTATGAATTAATTTAGCCGCGAATGTGCTAACAATTCCTTAACTCATAACCGTAAAAATATATTTTGATGTTTGCTGCTTTTTGTATTTGGAATTTGATAACAGAGACGATCTCGGTCTCTTCCGTGTTTTTCAAACTGCTGACGTAGCCGCCCTGTTGAGAGCTCAGGTACCGCCAGCGAGCGTCTGGATGCAAAGCGATGACTTAAGTCACTTGACTGATTGCTTGGTGATTACGAACGCGTCAACTGCTAAGATCATTAATTCCATAACTGTCGCGCATGTTTTAATCTCCCCCCGCTGGAAGGCGGGGTTCGGCACCAACCTACCCTGGATTGCGGGCTTTCGCCTAACCAGGCATCTCCCGCCAGCCGGGCAAGCTCTCAGATCCCGACCGGTCTCCCGGCATACATGGTAGTGTTGTGCACGGTGGCGTGTATGAGGATAGGACAAGGAAGAGGTAGGCCAGATAGCGCGCGCTCCGTGGCCCTTTTGTAAGGGTATTGCTTCGGCATTCGCTTGGTGCTGATCGGAGAAACCACGGAAAACTACCGATCAGAGTTGCCGACCGCTAGATTTCTCCTCGAGACAGCGGTTGAATTTTACCTATGTAGGTAGTGTCGAACCCTAGGACCTCTCGTTCAGAGGCACTGGAAAGCCACTCGAAATCTCGGTACTCTTCGAACCCCGCAGCTCACACTCAAGTATGCCATATAGAGCTCTGTTCTGCAGGCTTGTTCTAGACACCTGGCACGACCATGTAGGATACATTTCTAGAATGTTGATTGGAATTGTACCACCCAAATAGCGACTTCTCGTTGAAAGTTCTGTTTGTATAATTTTATTTCTGTACTATAATAAAAGCGTGATAATAGAAAATTTAATGAAAATATTGTTTATATATTATTATTTAAATGAGTTGATATTTGAATACATAAAACTATTTTTCTCGATTTTACCAAATGCAGTACCATCGTGTAGACCTCCATTACGTTATGAAAGAAACAATACTTTTGAAGACTCAATCGCGGTGGGGCAGTCGACTTCAGTGGACCCAACCAATATAACTTGTCACAATATCTCAAATTTGAAATCACCGAGTAAATGCCAAAAGATGTAGATGATGTTGATTTGTTAATCAATTGAGCTAATATTTTCCCGTCGCGATTGGCGTGAGTATTCAAACCTAAGAATATTCACTCCCATCCAGCCAACGTATTATCTACACGGTTGCATTCGTAAATCGGACATCCTTGGCATATGCATTACACATTCTAATATACATTTCCACACAAAACCCAATTTTGAATTCGACTCAGACTGTATCTCTGTAATAATTACTACACATCAACTTATGTCGCAATATGTCCCCACCCGTAAACTAAAACTCTTTTAAAAACTGACTGACGTAAATTTCAAGAATTAATAAGTTACTTTTTACCGAAAATAAAAATCCTGATAAGCTTATTAGAAATAGATCAACCCGTTTCTTACCTTACCGAACTAGTACACTCCAGAATAAAAGAAAAAAAACACTATTAACTTTACCAGCCAACTCAAATAAAAAAAGACATTTAAAAAAACACCTTAAGATATTTTAATGCAATTACTGTAAAAAAAACATAAAAAAGTATTCTAAGACCTTTATTTGTTGTACGCGTTCCCAATCTGTACAAACGCCCCAAAAAACAATCTAAACAAAATACAAATCATTCAGAACCAGTTCCTTGGAACTATCCAATGCACTGTGGTTTGTCATCGATCATCAACTTCAAAAAGAATTCAACCTAGCACCATAGAACATTACATCACAAATGTTTTTCCTACTTTTCCCAAATTCCCTCTCTTGCAACATTCAGACTCACCAAAAACCCAAACAACACCAGAATGAAAAATAAATGCACTTACAACATATTCTTGACAATAATCCGAAATAAAATGTAACTATATGACCCAATATGTCATCCTCAGCCATAAATTAGATTGAAGTATAATATGTGTTAGCAAGAGTTCTTCAAAATACCTGCAAAGTTAGTGAAAATGGAAATATGTGCAACGAACAAAAAATAAAAAAAGAGAAATCCTCGTAAGAATTCTTAGTTTTGGAGGAGAAAAACGATTGTGCCAACGAATGAGTCAGATATAAATGATAGACGTAGTATTTTAGTATAATTACACTGGTCGGCGACAGAGATTTTGTTAAATGGCTAACTCTAGCTCTTTCTTATGTAACTACCTACTCTATAGCCGAATACAACCACAAACTTTGCCCATCGGGCTCAGGTTTCGTATAATCGCACATATACTAAAACTATATAATATTTCGCAGATAACCACGTGTCGTTTATGTTGAAAAGCTTGTAGCTTGCAGGGTGTTTACAAGACGGTATTGATGTACGATATTGTAGATTCCACTCCGGACACGGAATAGATAGCAAACCGGTGAAATGAGTTGAGCACCTTCGGGCCTTGTGAAGGGAAGTGCAGTGAGCCACGCGAACGACGGCCCGACTCGGCGCTTTGTGTACGTGGCCCACTTCTTGTTGGTTGCGCCCTGTGAGTCGAGCGAGAGACAAGTTGATATTTCTGTAACGCAATACCACGGCAGTGAGTGAACGTTGCAAACAATTCGTGTTTATGTATGTGGAGAGGTAACTTTGAGGGGCCAAAAGCGTACTATTACTTCCTTAAGAAGAAGCGCATAAAAATTGAATGTTGGGTGTCAAATCGAAGATCAGTACAAATTAATGGGCCCTTCATATTTGCTCTGCGCCTTACGTAACATTACTTAGTGGTTGGCTTCACGGAAATTCGCGACAAATATCATTTGAAATTCCCGTAGCATGGTGGGAACCAAAGGACCACCGCATTGACTGTTATTTTTGAATTACGAAAGTTGCTGGAATCACAAGCAATCTAAGTGCCACCGGACAATTGGAGTTTGCATTTCGAAAACTCTGGCGATGAAGATTTAAACGTAAGTACAGAAAATAACGACATTGAAGGTGGAAGAAGGTATTTCGGTGGTATATCTACAGAATGTCGTAGAAACAGACGGGAAAAAGATCTAGTTTTGACCAACGCGGTGAGTGATTCCACCAAGCCATTGCAACTACGGAATGATTTTACAAGGGAAAGTGGAATCAAAATATGCTTGTCGGTTATTGCTGGGCACTAAAATAAGTATATACTCAAATGAAATAAATAATAGTTCAAAATCACATTTTGATTGAGATTATTATAGATCAATGAAGTAAAGAGAAGCAATAACTTAACGACAGTGTGTAGTTTTTAATTGCTTATTACAAAGAAACCTTGCCCGTTACAAATAAATGCTCAACAAATTCGAAATCAGAGCAGCATTTTGCATAAGAAACTGCCATTATAATCCATTTACCATACAAAAAGTTAAATTTTGTCGATCAGTGTTACAAAGCATACGTTAATTCGCAATGCAAATAAGCGCTTGTAAATGCCTGCTCAGAAGGGAGAGTGCAGCAGGCTCCTCAGCCGTGGCCGTAGGGCACCGGAAACCAGGTCAGGTGTAATCTCCGGGGCGCTGCACTCTCGCCCCCCGTGCCTCCCGGCGCCCGCGCTGCCGCGCGTGGCAAAACCCCAAGCCATATTTATTGCTCGTAATCCGTCGCGTGACTTAAGCCCGCGGCGCGCGCTCCACGCCCTGCCCCCTTCCTGCCCCGGAGCGTGACGTTCCGCGACGGCGGGGGGGGGGGGGGAGCCGCCTGCGCCACCAAAAAGCGCTCTCCGCCTCGTAATGGGTCTAAAACGAAGCGCTTACTCATCGGGTTATGGTCTTTTAAGCGCGAGCCCTTCGTATCGGCGTCATTGCTTCCCGCGCTCCCCGCTTTTTTAGCTTCTGAAACGCGCTTGGGCCACAACAGGCTCGAGCCTCCAGTTGGCTGAGAGGTTTCGTTTGTCGTTTCCAGGACTTCACGCTATTGTCAAGTGAAGTTGAAATGAATTACAATTTCATTAACCATGTGTTGTAGAGCGGCGCATGCTACTAGTTCAATGGTTCACAACGCCACCTGGGAATAAGAGATTTAATTTAGTTTATTCTCTGGGAGTAAATATTTATAATATTAATTTTGGGTGGGACACTAGTAGAGAGCGCGTATGGTTTAGGCGCTAGTGCTCTTCACAGACGGACGGACTTTTTGCCGTTAATTGATTTTTCGCTATCAAGGACTCATTAAACGGGGATTCTGGCTATGCTACGTGTTAGAGAATTTTGTCATAATTAAGCAACTGGATTAGCCCACTTTTGCGTTTTAAGGGCCCGGTAATGAAATTTTGTATACCGAAAATCCGCCGGTGTTTTGCACAGCATCACACAACGTTCCATACACTACGTATATTACTCCGGGAATGTGAATTAAGAAAATGAAGTTTTTTATATTTTCCCAAAGAAGAATTTTTGGATTAGTTCTTCAAACGACAGATCAGCAGTATAAAGAAGGGAACTAATCGAATCAATTGAATTATTTATTATACCATTTTTATTATCATATTGCACATAGCTGTAAATAAGATACATTTTGCGCAAATGGTTTGCATTCTTTGTCTTGTTCACGCTTGTCTACTTTTTGTTCTTTACGCAGGTTATGTAGAAATCGCAAAAAATCCAAGTCTCTGCGAGAATGTTTTTTACGGTAACGAATAAAATGGCAATCATTTTGAAAAGGATACGAAAAATGACCAACAGACACAAGTGGAAAGCTACGCACAGAATTTGCCTTTTTTGTAATTAAACAAAGTATATTTCAAACACTTTAATTCACTTTCTCTGTCATACCTAGAACTTCGTCAACACACCAAACTAAAAGTGCCTTTTATATCCTTCTCTACGTGTCCTTGAATCATATGAAATGAAAGTAACATTACCAGAAATGCAGAGTTCTTTTTTAGAAATCGTTTCTACATAAGTCAGATAGTTCACACCTAAACAGCTTAAAAAAAGCTAAGTGGAAGGTGATAAATGTAATCACCATACTTGCATCAGTGTCCGTTAGAAAGTAACTTAGCCAAATGGTAAAATAATAAAACCTGAGAAAGACACAAGGTCAGATCAACAGAAAACTGAGGACAATGGCGGATCCAGGGGGGGGGGGCTCAAAAAAGGCTTAGAGTTTTCGTTTGTTTTTATTTGAAAATGGATTTAAGTCTTTATGTTAGAACTATGGATTATTTAAAAATAAAATTGTCCAACTTCATATGTACACACAAAAATAATATACTATATAATAAAAAATGTTTAGTATTTAACAAAAGTCTATGATGGCCCCACTCCAAAATGATCGGCTGGATCCGTCCCTGACTGATGACATCAAAGGATTGTTAAATTAAATTAAGTTAGTCTAATTTTCTCATTAGTAAACAAAACGTTCTTGTCATACAAGACAGAAACTACCAACTTCGCTTAACATAATTCCAAACAATAAGTCATAGCGTGGCGCTGTTCATGTAAAAACTTTTCTTTGTTCTTTGGAAGTTGATAATAAAAACAAATTTTAAACAGTTTACGGTTACCCGGCTTGTCCATTTTCGGGCATGTTTGTTTTCTTTTACTTGAAAAAACGATAACAAACAAACATGGATTAAAATTCTGTTTAATTTTTTGTATAATGACAAAACTAGTCAGCATATAAAAGTCGGAAAGAGTGTACAGTAACTCACATTTATTCACGATTGTACTAGTAGATGCACCGAAACCCGGAAAAACAAGTGTTTTTCTAAAATTAATCCAGGATATCCAAGATGGAACCGGCTAAGAATTGTGCAAATCGATTTATCTTGTCGAGGAGATTAGAATGGACTGTTGAACACCTCTGTAGGTTCAGTAAGTTATTCAGCAAGCATTTCAGTTTTGTATTTATTGAGGCAGCAGTACAGAGTCATCTACGACAAATTTTTGTTTTACAACGTTTTTTGCTTTACAGGACATTGGTTACCTTATAATGAACTAGGCTCTTTTCAAATTACTAATTTTTATGTAATTTACATTTTTCATAATGTACATCATAACATTTTATATAATTTACATTTTTCATAATTTACATCATAACATTTTTTATAATTTACAATTACATATTAATGATTTATACTTAATATGCTTGTAACAAATAATGCACTTCAGCTTCTGGGTCAATGGCCACCATCTCGATCAGGCTTTTGTCCAGTTTCCGTGATGCATTGAGCAAATGCTGAGATGGCCCCTTGTTTTGCTTCTGGACGTAAATGTATCTTCCCTATGGGCACGTTTTGTTGACCTTATCTTTTGCTTGTAGCGGTAGGAGTAGAGGTAAGGGCGAGTTGCTATTCATGTACCGATGCTGAAAAATCAAATTGTAGTTCGTTTACTGTTACAAATAAGTTTTCTATGACTCGGAAACGAAAATGTCTGATGTGTTTTCAAATGTTGCTAATATTGCGCATTTTTAAATTTTATTTTTATTTATCTTTAACTTTTACTCATATTTCATCTATTTACAGTTAAAGGGAAGGGATTCTGGAACTCAAGAAAACGTGCGCGAATGATCTTTTCCCCCTTTTGTCACATATAGCTTTTACTTTTTTTTTAACTAAAATGTATTACTAATTTTATCTTGTATCCTATTGTAGAGCGAGGGAATCGAGGGCTCTTCATATGGAGATTCGTGTACTTACGTTAGAAATGATATTGACTCTACCTTCTTGTCATAATTCAATTGAAAATGTTTTTTAAATAACAGTTGTACTTCTTACTATGTTCAATTTTTTTCTTTGCATCTACAGACTTCCGACAAAGCGAACTACGGATTATTTTACTTCCCAAAAATATTGTGATGGCTCTGAACAAAATTAATACTTTTTTTTTGTATTGTATGCGGAGCTTTAGGTCAACATTAATTTTCTGGGCGAATCTTTGAAAAAAAAATAGCATTTTCTCAATTTAATTCATTATTTTAATTTAAGCACCACAGTGAATGTATCTATGCGGTTAAATGAAAGAAAGCAATAGATCAAATGATAATTAACAAAACCACAAGTAGATATAAAATTACGAATGGTGTATATTGAAGAAGTCACGATACACAAATTTTTACAATGATTAGAAACTTGAATACTGAATATTACATGTATGTGTAGATTATTTACTAATTGTAAAATATGAATGCATATTTTCAGACTACTCGCTGCAAGAATCACGGGACGCTGTTGATAAATTGTCGTGTCGAGTGTTGATAAATTCCCGACTCGCGAAGCGAGGAATATTGAAAATAACTGAAAACTAAGTGAAAATGAAAGAGGTTCATACGCCACTTATTGAACGTGGACATAGCGATCAATGTTTACCGCCTCCTAAGAGAGATGAGTCACAGTTTATGATTTGACACTAGGAGGAAGCAGTAAGAAAATGGGATAGGCAAAGCGATAAACTTTTTGAGACACACCGCCCTGATTGGGGCATTTTGGATGTATAATTAAACACTATTGGTTTTAATTTTGCGAGTGGAATAGTCTTTTTAAAGCTTTCATTTTCCACACTTTGCTCTAAAAAGAGAAAATTAAATATTTGACAGAAAATCATTACTTTGGATATCACAAATAAATAGAATAACTTTGCAAAAACAAACGTATTCTTACATTTCTAAACATCATAAAGTATCTCTCGATTGTCATATCTATTTCCGAAAATACAAAAGCAGTTGAAGGAAGGAAATAACGCAGTCAAAAATAATGTAAAATGATTAAGATATTTTGAACATCAATAACAAAACTAAAGCAAGGTGGAAATTTTGAAAAAAAATGCGACCACGACATCTGGAATTTTTCAGAGAAAATTGTTTTAAAGGATATTGCCAGAGGTGACAAAAGTTACAAGCATCTTTCAACAACGCTTTTGGAGAATTGCGTTTAATCTCAAGAAGAGACTAAAACCACAAAATTCAACATCACACGTTTCCCCAATAAGGTTCGACACGGCGTTTCCGAAACTTCTTCCAGTGAAATCCTCACAAAAGTCAGTAAGCTAAAATATATTTGATACGAGTAGAATTTCATTTTGCGAGTAGAAATGTTGGGCCGATTGTGGAGTGGCGTAATTTTTTTAGCAAGATAAAATCACTTTCACCACGTATTCCGCACACTATTTTTTAGACGGGCTTACTGATTTCCTTTTTCTTTTAATTCGAGTATATAATTCACTTCATTGGGTACCGCGTTTCATTAAGATCAGTGGTCGCTAGGGTTGCCAGATCGAAAAGATAGGGAACTAGTTGAGCAACAACAGCTCCACTAGTCTCGCATTATTTGCAACACATTATTCTGACAAGCAAGGATAATTTCACATATAAATTGAACATCATAACTTAAGACCATTCAATATATTGCTTTATGAATGCTCACAAAAGAACGATATCATTGCGTAATGTCTAGCTTATGTACTTGTGCATCTGTAATAAATTCTTCAATTCCCAATATTGCAGAAGGTCTTAGGTAGTAATATCAAATTATCGTAATAAAAATTCGTACAAAAGTATACTACTGATTTTTTCAGTTTTTTTGTTACATTTAATTCGTATTTTTAAGAGAGAAAACCTAATTAGTCTAATTACAATTAAGGTTTGTGGGTTCGTTGAAAGAAAATAAACAAAACATTGTGAATACAAATTGTAGAGTAATAATCGAATTAATATTGTGATTATCAATAGTAAGCTATAATTAAAATAATTATTTTTCATTTCCTTTTCATTAATTCCTGTTCTTGGAGACTTTCTCTCATGGCTATAAATCTTGATGGATAGACATTAGAATGGTCTTAAGGCTTTGAATGAAACGCTCAAAGCAATAAATATTCCAACTTAAGCACTTCGGTATCACACTCTTCGAGCAAATAAAAAAACACGTTGTTCGCAATATTTTTAGTGTTTACGTAATATGAATTTACATTGCAACTTAATATAGATATAACTTTTCGAAGCTAATTTTTCACAATTTGTAATATTGAGTTAATAAAGTTAATTTATTAAGTTAGTTAATTTTAAGTTAAACAATGAGAGGAGATTTTTTGAATATCCAACTGCCCTCAAACACTTCTCAAATTACTTTCACGAAGCACGAGAAATTCGAATTTACTATTTCGATTTTTCCCCCCCAATTTTCGGAAACACAGAGAGTGCACCAAAAATGACCCAGTTCCACTTTCTTTATCGTTCTTTGTTACATATGTTGAAAAAATGTAAAGAAAAACCGAGATGTTTTAAGAAAATAATTATTCAAAACTTAAAAATTACCTGTGTTTCACGCAAAGTTACGCAAAAAGTACTCATATTTTCGAAACTTTGTACATGAACTTTTTCCAAAGTGTCTTTAAAAACAGAATTAATTAAGGGAAACATCTCTATGTTCAATGTTTTAGGTGAAGGAAGACGCCGAAAAGAATTGAAATTTATAAAAAGTTCTTGATGGTGTAATTGTTACTGTTGTCTGTTGTTCGTTTGGATTTGGGCAAAAGTTCTCATGTTGCTATTCTGAGAAGATTGCCTTAGGGTGGGGAAGGTTGCTCTGTCGATGCCTTGTCCGTCATTCGAGGAGATGTCGCTCTCTGGTGTCAGAGTGTTGAACTATGAAACTGGGATAAGTTATACGGTTTCAGTTACAGTTGTAACATTGTTTTTTCGGGGTTACTGCAAGTCATGGTTCTGCGAGACCCAGCGCAACGTCTCCAGGTGCAGGGGAGGGTTGGGAATTCTCAATTATGATTCTCTCCGCAGCCGCGCCCGCGCGAGCTCCTTGCCCGCCTGGGAAGCCCGGCGCTCCTGCGAGCACAGGCAACTTCCCCTCACTCCGCGCACGTTTCCCTTACAAGCCCAGGGAGGGGCGTTGCATGCACTAGCTGAAGCGCGTAATTTAAATGCAAAATATGCGTGTATCGCAAAGAATGGTGGCTTCATACGAAAACATGTTAGCAATTTTTTTTATAAATTACAGAGATTTGGATTATGTTTCATCCTTTACTATTTCATGTTCATTTTCTTTTTAATATCTGCCTTGCAAAAACAGTTGACAAGAGACAGGAATATGATTGAATAAAATACAAGTATTATTGGCTTGTTTTCATTCCGTGTTATGTTTTATTAAATCATTCATTTATTTATTGTAAAAGCAATATTTTGAAATAAATAATTAAGTTTATATCAATTAACAATTCTTGCCTCACCTCTAAGAGTTGTCAAACTGAATGAGCTCCAAGCGTGGCGTCAAATTTGAATTAATTCGGCCGCCTCTGTGTCAACAGGCGGACACGATTAACAGGCAAGAATCTGTCTGTTAAATCTTCTAACTTGAACATAGGAAGTTAATGCAATTATTAGACTCTCAGTTATGCAAGATTACAAAATGAAGAAATTTTCAATTCAGAATATTTAATTTTACACTCTCTTGACAATTTTTAATCTGATCTGATGATTGCATTTTAATGGATCATATCTTTGCTTTAATAGAGGAAATGGGACTTAATATAGGTAAATTTGGGGCAATACCTGTCACCTGACTTCCTCAAAAGACTGTCGTGGGGCAGGTACGCAGTGATGAGCCGCCACTCCGGAGAAATTCGTACAGCCCTTGCTTGTAAATCTCTAATTTACGTACCATGCCGGCGACCTTGACGTGCCTGTTTTATAGGGATACGTATTGAAATGTGTCTTTAAATGTCGGTACCAGTGTTATATTAGTATCAGAAAGATACTGTCCCAGGTGTTTAATTGTTTTGTCAGGGTTTTATTTTGTGCATTTACGACATACGGTAAGGTGGAAGAGTGCCTCGTTTCGATTTCTTGCAGACATTTGCAGATATTACAGACTTACTTGCAGACCAAGCACTTACAGACAATGAAAGAACATCAATGAGTTTCTAAATTCACTTCATTCTAATGTACATTTCACTGACGAAGAAGAAAACGACGACCTTCTAGACGTCTTCACTTTTTTGAACGACAGGCATAATTTTGACTTGAATACAAAAGAACCACACACACTGAAACAGTCATACATAACACATCACAACAACCACACACTCACTAACACACAGTATTCCTTACTGTGATTCACATATTAATGATTAGAGATTCAAACAACAAATAGCTTTCGACAGTGGTTAGAATAGTTCATTGATTGACAGTTTAATCGAAAGGAACACTCCACACATACACACACACACACACACACACACACACACACACACAAGTAACTCCCCACACCCCTTCCGGGAACACTTTACTGAACATTACTATAGATTTGAGACAATCTCCAAACACCCAATAACAATCCGTTTTCTGAGTATCTACCATGTGGTGTTTACTCCCTTTCCTGTGGCAATTGAATCGGGCAAATAATTCGGGCGGAGGGGGCGTGGCGCGGTGCACGCGCCGCGGGAGCCGCTTCCGCTGGCGGCGGCGCCGGGCAGCGGCGGGAGGTGCGCCTCCCACGCGGCGCGGACGC
>BOPP01000383.1:133997-145918 GCA_017312745.1 Gryllus bimaculatus | reverse complement strand
CCCGCCCCCGCCCAGCCCCGGACGCAGGCCAGCGATCCTCAGCCGCTAGCAGAGCTTGTCTTCGGGAGGAATCCAACGGAGAGGCTTAGGAACGCCTATGGCTAAGCACTCGCTGCATTTTTCGTCTTATCCACGCGGAGAGGATGCCAGTGGTCAGGCTACCTACAGCATTGTAGTAGTCAAGAATTTACAACAGGAGGAATTATTGTTGATTTGTTCTGGAGAAGGTCAATTCGCCTTGCGGAATTAACCTTTTAAACGGTCGAAGTCGTTCGTTTTGTATAGGAAACTATGTAATGGAGTGAAGTGTGCACAGGATGGTCGAAATATTAATAACTAGCCGTTGGAACTCATTATCGAAGGCATCCCTAAGTTGTTCTGCCGATTGGTGTTTCTCCAGATGCGAGTCCCATCCAAGCACCTAGGAATTTCTCAGCGAGCGGGGACCCGCACTGCGGTTTCTGCCGTTGCTATTCTGGACTTCCATTAAGGCCTAGTGCGCTAAGATGTTTCGGCAGAATTCTGAGCAGAGCTCCTTGAGCACCAGTTACTATTGGGACAAACGTGCCTCTTCACTTCCAGAGTCTTTCTACTTCTGTCACAGTATTTCGTTATTTGTTCGATCTCTCTCTGATCCACAATGTAACCAGCACGATTCTTCACGTCCTCAAACAATACCCGTTCCTCTTCAACGCCGGAAAGCACTGGGATGCCAAGATTCAGTCGATGGTGCGTCTTTATCTTGAAATCCCACGGAATATTTCAATTTACTCCTTACACATGACCAGAATAGAGATTTAATGAATTTTTGCGAAAAATTGGTAATGCTCGCGTTCACTGTTGGTAAATTTTAAAAGTGAATAATAATTCTATTGCATATCGTCAGTGAGATTTACTTTTATGTATTCCAATAAAAGTGCACTCGATGTCTTAACTGAAGTGTGGCCGGTCATTAGACGGAGGGCGTACATCATGGAAACGTCGCAGTTCTAATGACAATACGCTTTATCATTGTAAGGTTTACTAGGGTGTCGGAGAGATGAGATTACTTGCGATGTATTGATTCATGATGAGACATTAATTTTCAAAGAATGCGAATGATGTGAAACTTCACTAAGGCACTCGTCCTTTTCTTTTCGTAAGATCGTTTGAAAGAATATGAAACAGTTTCATTGGCATGTATCGTGCGAATGTGTGTGTTCATTGACGAACATTAGTTAGATCTATTCAAGTGAGTGATCTGCCTCTCACAAGAATTTCATTGAATTATTAACAAAATTCTTTTTTTTCTTCTATTCGCTTGAATATAATAAAGAGTTGCAGTCAATAATGGTTTTCAGAGAATATTGATGTACAATAACGAAAAACCGAATAAGCTCGGCTGCAAAAAGACTACTATACTCTTTTCGTATACATACCCCACGTCTGAAATAAACAGTATACCATAATTACCACATTTTCTTTCCAAGAGATGGGAAAACTTTACATTTTCGTTCTAATAACAATAGCATAACGGAACGACACACCCTTTGAAGTTTCGATTTTACTGAGTCCATACCGACTGTTTGTGTTTAACAAAGTTTTATTTGAATTAGGATTCTAGAGTGTTGATGCTATAATAACTTTTATTTATTTATTTTCCAACCCATTCCAGGTGCTTGCAAGTGGAGTACTATAACAAGAGCCACATACGAGTTTCTTTTCTCGCCCTTCTTACACTCCAAGGCCTGTGATGAAACGGTCCCAATTAACTTTCTTGCAAACGTCACGATTAGTATTGTTCCTTATCATAAAGGTTAATTCGATTGAAATAGTTAATTAAATTACTCAAATAGTTCTACCCTTGCTATAACTCTACTAAATATATCTGAGCATCCGTATTATCCATTAGTAGAATATCTCACAAACGTCGTTCAGTTTAGAGGAATGTCCATTTGACAAGAAGGATATGAATGTAATTCTTAGGTCATTTATAAGGGAAGTTAAGTTAAAGTTATGATTATTGGGTTTCAATTCATTTGTGAATTCTTAAGAACTATTCCTCACAGTATACCGATTCATTGGGACACACTTAGAAGTAATTCTTCTGAGGAAGTACATCAACGTCAGATATGACATTGAAGTTTTTGCCATTTTTTGCTGCGTTCTATGAAGCGCAGTTACATGCAACATGCTCGACAGATGGCTTTTCAATCTTTCACGCTGCACATTTCTTGTCCAAGCTTATCCCTCGCCTTTATTGCAAATCGGTGATAACATCGGCCATCGTTTCCTGCATCTTCCCTATTTAAGCGTTCAGGATGATTCAGCGAAACGTTCTTTGCTCGATAAAACATGTAAATCCGCACGTGTGTAACGAACTCAATACCGGAAACGATCTAGGAATGCAAAGTCTTTGCGCACACAGCATCGACGGAGGACGACAAAAACCTTCATGCTCTGATGTGAATAGGCAACGGCTGACGGCAGAGTTATTAAAAGTACTGGTACACGATTCAGATGGTACATGGCGAGACGAATTTGGTGCAATATATTTTGCTATTGTCTATAAAATAGAGGTAAAAATTGCTATAATTCAAACTTACACATTATGAATTCAATTTTGCCAGTAAATTGTTTTACTTTTCGTGAGAAATAATGTTGTGGCTTACAACGTATCTTACTTCACTGCTACTATAAAGCAAAGTATATGACGTAATAAAGGCAGAAATATATTTTATTTTATAACGCAATTGAGGCCAACAGACAATAAGATTTTAAAATATTTACAATAGTTCATAAAAATTAGGGTGTTGTTGAATTTAGTCTGATCTTGGAAGGATGATACTAAAAGTGTTAATAATGAGTATTTCAGTTATTTCTTTAATTGGAGACACAAACGAGCATATCGGGGAAGCACCGCACCAAAATTGGATACCAGTGACTGTCACCCACCATTCTCCAGTTCCCTCCTGCAGAGGAATTTACTGCTCAACACTGTGGTGATGAAATAAATAATACAGTTCAGAAATAAATAGGGTAGTTTAGAAATTAACAATACCTCTCCGCATTAGATTTGTAATTTTGTTCTTTCCGACGCCAGTCAAAACCCTCGAATCAATCTTGATCGTGCTTGCTTGGTTCCAACTCGTGCAGCGCAGCTTCCTCTGTAATTGATGGCGCCAGGATGAGCCGGCGCAGTGGGTTAACACAATTTGTTGACCCCCAATGTCGAAATGGTTAGTACCAACATAAACACGTTTCAGACTGTGAGCGAAGGGTACTCGTCATGGAATGACATGCAGATAAGGAGCGAACATCCACTCTGTATATGTCCTGTGCTTTTTATTTTAAAAAATGTCCACATTCCCATAATGAGCTATACAATTAATGTAAAAAAATAACATACGCATTAAAACTTCCCAAAACTGAAAAGGAAATGCGCTAGATTTCTTTAAAGCTAAAGTTCCAACAATACATTTCGAGTGATCTAATTTAATTTTCAAAAATCTCAGTGATTATCTCTGGAATCTTGTAAAAGTCAAACTAGATGGGTAAATAAATATATTCTTCCACAAAAAGCATTGTTATATACACGTCCAAAATTATTTTTGTCATAAATGACGGGAAGTGGTTGCTTTGGAATAGTCAATGTTCTTTCAACCAGGCCGAGTACATACATCTTTGGAAATCCACTCCTTTTATAATTCAGGAACCTTCATAATCACCTACACGGGCTCGCTACAAAGATTCTGCACCGCCAACTTCCTCCGTTTTTCTGGTGACAAAGAAATTGTATCACTTACCACATGTTTTGCGTCATGTATAAAAATGGTTCAATACACGCTCTATAAACAGTCCGTAAAATTTAACTTTAGATGTTAGTGGGCACAAATCCATTTTTACGACACGAGTGGTAAAACTGACATTTTATTTTCTGAGTAGATGCTGCTAGACGAGACTGATAGGTCAAGTGGCACACTCCTACGAGCAAAATAAAATCTCTTTAACAACATTTGTCATACACAATTTTTAGTCAGCCGTACCGACGTTCATTTTATTTTAATTTATTATTTTAATAACAACAAAAAATTCAATACGAAAATAATATGAATTAAATAACATATTTTATAAAATATTTTAAACCCAAATCTAAGAAACTAGATAAGCTGCAACAGCACAAACATTCTCTCATAATTCCTAAATTTGCAATTTTAGAAGATATAGAAAGTACAACAAAAACGAGACCCATGCTATTCTTTTAAGCACCTTCTATTGGTGGAAAAAGTTTGAAAAAAAGTAGAAATATCATAAATTTGAGACACACATTACGCGAAATCTACCTGCATTTTCAAAAAAAATGTACATGACTTTCTTCAAGAGCTGCTTTTTTACAACAGGCTTTGTCTGAAGGAAAAATCTCTATCTTTAATTTTATGGTTTTAAAATGTTAACTTTTTGCAATTTTTGAAAAAAATAGAGTTTTCAGAAAATGGGACTAGCGCCATATATTTTATGGGACAACTTCCATATTTCGTAAAAGAAGAAAATTTAAAGAAAAATGTTGATGCTTCGAGAAAAAATGCTTAAAAATTTAAAAAGTGCTTATATTTTGCGCAGAGTTACAGAGAAACTACTGATATTTTCGAAAAATTGAACAAGAACGTATTTCAAGATCTGTCGGGGCGACGCCGCGTCGTTGGCTTAGATGCCAAGATTTGAAGGTATGTCTTTAAGGAACCGATTTCATTAAGGAAAAAATCTTTCTTCAATATCATAGTTGTAGGAAGGCGCTCCAAAAAATTGCCGTTTGGGATTTTTTTTTAAAATAAGGGATTACAAGGAACATGAGACGTGCACCATTATCTTAAGCGACCTTGGCGTTATCAGAGTACAAAGTTTAATCAAAAAAATTGGAGCCATATTGAAAAAATGTTGAAAATGTTTTTGAGGCTTAATTTAAAGTACCGTTAAAAATAAAAATTACCGTTTGGAGCTCCCACATCCTCGACTTCGTTGCGATCGGTCGGGGAATTCAATGTTTGAGAAAATCGGCGGAACGGATTAAGCGCTAGCATTGACCGCAGACACAGAGACGTCTCTCTGGCAATCGAGACATGCATTCTGCGCCACGTGTTAGAGGAAGTAATTTACTATGAACAGGAATCCCCTGTTTCGTTACCAGGGCCCGGCAATATGAGTTTTAGTGGTGAAAATTTGCTTTTTCCGGTGTACGATCACATAACTATCTCTTTTTACAAAATAAACGCTAGAAAGTAATAAAAAGGCATACATGAAAAACGGTGAAAATTGAAATATTTAGAAAACTGACCTACTTGTGGAAAAATAGCAGTCAAATTCACTGTGGTTTGTGGAGACTCTAATGCCAGAGTATGTAAGTAACCCACAAGAGGTGAGGATTGAATATTATGAATTATAAATATGAAGAAGTATATTAAATGACCCTTGTATGACCATACCAGATTTCGTGATTTTGGCATGAAATGGATTCAAAGGCGATATTACTCCTGGAAAAACATTTTCACTTTTTCCTTCGTTATAACTTTCTCGCCCTTACGGCCGTAAGAAGACGGTAATCCTCTGACGCGTGTAATCCTGCATGCAAAAGGATTGTAATCGTGCGCCGGAAAACCGCGAATTTTCGACAGAGCGACTCTCGTTGTCAGGCTCTGCTAACGAAAAAGTGGATAATCCTGTTCGTAAATATAGTAAATTACTTCATCTAACACGTGTAGCCACAATACCTGTTTTGTCTTTGATACGGTGATCGAGTGAGGCAAAACGTCTGTCTATCCTTTCATTTGTCTCTGTCTTTCCGTCTGTGGTCAACTAAGGCGCGGAACCGCTCAGCCGATTTTCTCCATAATTGATGTTCCCTGATCGATCAGAACGAACTCGAGGCTGTGGGAGTCTCAAGCGGATATTTTGTTTTTTGAAGGAACTTCACATGAAGGCCAAAAACATTTTCAAAATTTTCTTAAAAATCGCACATTTTTTGATTAAACTTAGTCCGTATAAAGAAAACGACGATTAAGAGAATGAAGCACGTCTCGTGTTCGTTGAAATCCCGGATTTTCCGAAAATTGCGAAAGTGCAAGGTTCTACGGCATCTTCATACAGCTACAACATCGAAAATAGATATGTTTTCCTCCATGAAATCTGCTCTTTAAAGTCGTCTTGAAACAACTACCGGGAGACGTGGCTCATGTAACAAACGTGTTCTTCCGTCCACACTGCACCGTCTCCTGATCCGTATGATTTGCTTGGGACGGAGCGGGGTCATAGGTTGAGAAGGGCGAATGAAGGTTCTGGGGAGAGAGAGAGGAGAGGGAGAGAACGATACTGAGTGAAGGCGTGTCTGGAATGCACGAGTTATTTGCATTTTACACTTGATAGACTTGCATTTTGACAATACAATCGCGCAGTGAGTGCTGTCGATTTCGCTATAAATAGATTTGATCTCGATTTGGTTGTGATTTTCCAGTGCAACCTAGAATATTCAGGTTGCCATAGTCTGATTTAATTATTGTTGAAATATTGCTCAAGAACACAAGTCTTCATACAATTGTTCCCTTCTCCATGTATCTCCCTAATCACTGCTCTAATGGGATCGAGCTAGTATGTGCTTACAAGTGGTCTCCCATGATGTGTATTAGTGTACTATAGTGCAACTAAGCATATGTATATTTTTGTAAAGGAATAAAAGTTGACAAGAATGAGGAAGGAAATATCGCGCGCGTTTAGTGTCACGTTTGTGAAAGTACTCGACTGGCATTCGCTTGATATTGATGGGATCGGAAACCGTGGAAAATTATCAATATGAGTAACCGGACACTGGAATTCTCTAGGCAATAGTTGAATTGGACGCATATATTGTGAAGCTAGTGTCGAAAATCCGACGCCGTTGGGCTTCGAGCCGAGGCCCTCCCGGTCAGCAACGCTGCGGAGGCACCGGCGTTTCCTCTGAACCATCGAAACTGGACTTAGGGGCGCCGAACGATTGATTTTTCCGAACACGTGTTCCGCTATGATAATTAATCCCGTTAGTGTAGTGAATGTTTTATTCCGGGTGACGGTGGGGGCGGAGTGCCTCCCCCTGGGTGATGGGGCGGCGCCGATCCAAAGGACGCTTGCGGGAGAGTTGGCCTTCCTGGTCTCTCCCCCAGCGGGCCACCGCCCAGCCGGGGCCAGCTGTCGGCTGCCGTCTGGCCTCCCATTTAGACACACGTGGCAGGGGAGGGCATGTAAGTGTAAATGTGCGTAAGGGGAGAGGATAGGAGAAGGAAGGGGGCGAAGTGATACTGCCCGGGCATTGTTTGGTGTTGAAAGGAGAAACAACGGGAAACTATCGACCAGAGTAACCGGCCGCTACAATTATCCTCCCGACAGCCAATGAATTTGACCCAGCTGGGTCATACTGGCTCCGAGCGAAACTCAGCGGAACGCGGTTTTATTATTATTTAAGGTCGCATCAACATGTAGGTCGTTCGCGACCACCGTTGCATTTAACGGTATGGTAACTGTGATGATAAGGGGTGAAAGGATGGACAGACACCAGTACTACCATGCCCGGGGCGAAACTCGACCCCGCGATCCTTGGGTCCGAGATCAGTAAGGCAGTCCTGCCTTAACGATCTCGGCCATCCGGCCCGGCGGAACGCGCGTTTGGAGCTTGCGGGTTTCGCAGCGCCAGCTGAACCGTTCGCCCTCGCCCTCGCCTCGCCACGGCCGGCGCCTCGCGCCAGCGACGCCACAGCGATGCTCTCAGACTGGAACAGTTCCCTCGGACATGCAATTCGTGCGCAATCAAATGGAATTTGACAGAGTTCGTGGTTATCAGTTCGCCGAATAAGGGTACGAGAAGAAGGTCCAGAAGGCACAGCGTAATTGTTGACCATATCTCAGTGTGCGAAATGAATATGAAGAAAGAGGAAAATTCAAGGGTACGGAGGTCATCTCGGGAAAGAGAGTGTGGTCGATGAAGGAAGTGCAAACACCGTTCCTTCGAATCCAACACATGAATAATAGAGATACTATCAGTTATTTCATATTTTAATTTTTACAGCATTGTGATGATGGTAAATTTTCCTTCCAAACAAAACATCGGAAAAGAAAAAAAAACATCGAAGTTAAAAAACATTAGTATTAATACATCGATTTTTAAAACTTCATGTTTTAAGAAAACATCTATGTTTTGACAACATCGATATTTTTAATGTTAATTTTGCCCCTCCACAGAAAACCTGCGGTGAGGGGAATTTATTTTCCTTTGATTACTACATTAAGCTGCTCACTTGCGGCTTAAGCAGCTGGAGGAGGGGCTTTATCTTAATAACGAAGTTTATTATTCTAATTCTAAAGTTAAATTACCTGCACTTTAGCATTCCTAACGTACACTAAGATGAGTTCGTAACTAGAGAAATTGTTCTTATTATATAGGTAAGAATCTTTTTTCTCTATATTCACCCATCATTTATACTTGCTTCATTATATACTAGCATGCATTCACCCCATTCATTCACACTTCACTGCACTACACTTTAAAAAAACACTGAAAGAAACATCATCGCTGCCGCATCTGTATTTCACGCGCCGCGCCGAGTCACCCGCAGTAAATGTTTGCCGCGGCCCGTGCGCGGGCGGAGCGGAGCGGAGCGGAGCGGAGCGGAGCGGAACGGGGCGCGAACCGCGGGCTCGCGCGCGACCGTGGAGGCTTAGGAGCAGAAGCGGTATTTCAGGCGTCCTTCTCTTTGGCCGCGCGGCCGCTGTCAGATGACGTCACTCGCGCGTTATTTACTGTCGCCGCAGCGAAACAGAAGATCAAACACGCGACGGAAGGCGCCAGCAGCTTCTGTGGCGCGTCTCGCGACATCGCGGGAGCCTCGCAAAGGCAGGAAGCCGTTCTGTTTGATTTCTTTGCGGCGGAGGCAGCGGTTGGAGTGAACGTCGCTCTTGGAGATCTCGTTAGTGGCCTGGGCCTTTCCCGCGGAGAACTTGGAGCGTTCAAGTCGTCTAGATTGCCATGTAATTATACACATTATTTAAGTAATTGTGTAAATATTAATATTATTTCATGTTAAACCTTTTAAACATAGTATAAACAATGGTTACTTCCATTTACCCCCGTAAGAGCAGAAGCAACTGCAACAAATGTTAAATTCCAATGACCGATTGGTCAATCGTGGACTCTTTCAAGAATTTTTTTTCACGTGTATTTCGTGGTTTTAGTTTTATGCCTGGCCCCAGAGTGTAACCTTTCTTCGTCTTTCTTGTCCCTTCTTTGTTTGGCTTTTGTGCGTGGCTCGGTCTTTACTCGTGCGTCTTGGATACTGCCCTCCAAGTGAATTAAAAATAATATAATGTAAAACGGAATATATGAGAAGATTTCCCCAGAATTCAAATTCTATTAATTTATTTTGTTTGTTAAATTTTTATTCGATTATTAAAATACCAAATCGTGGAGAAATTGCAACTTTTGTTTGTGGTGTTTCTTGTTTGCGAATGCAAACAATATCGAGTGCCTTCTTCAAATAGATTCTTATTCCAGCGCATTAAATGTTCTTTATAATGTGATATTAGAACCTAACAAATTTTGTCTGTATTTTCAGATAAAAGCTCGGTAAAAAGCGATGTACAGATGGGTGGATGGGGTGCAAGGAAACTTCAAGGAAACTAAGGATTTTGCGAACGTTTCTGAATTACAAATTTTCAAATAGGAAATTCCTTAACAGTATGAGACATTGTGAGGTCCAAACATCATTCGAGTCGTTAGTAAATTTACTTTAACACGTGCAAGTTTGACTTCAAATTATAGATTTTCAGTATTTACTGGGAAAATACAATACTAAGTGAAATTTCCCGTTTACGGATGCGCGAAGCGTAATCTTAGGAACTCGCAAGCATTCACGCATACGTAAGAAATGGAGAGAAGAGTGGAAGCCGACTTAGCAAATATGAGACGTTCTCATTATGGTACTTGGGCGTGGTAAGCATGTTTGTTGCGGTGCCTGGCGCATCTCGAAAAGTGGTCGAACTCTCGCCTCCCGAGGAAAGGATATTCTGTAAAACGCTGGATTTTGTGGTGGCTGGTAGAACCAAGAAGAAACAGTTTCTCGCCGTGCCGTTCACTGTGATTGAGAATGCCTTGACTACAGTGAAAAGTACATTTGCCATTGCGGCCTTAGACTCTAAGGAATGTCAGTTGAAGTACATTTTTCACTGTATCGAAAACAAAGAGTATTGCTTCAATACACAAGTGAATAATTGTTGCAACTCGCATATTTTCAATTCTCATAATTTTTCAAATTTTGCATTGACGCATACTGCCATATACCTATGTACCATGTTCCGTGTACCGTGTATAATATAACAATGTACATCGTTATCGTTATCACGTAACCTCATTATCAACCCATTGTATCTGCTGACGGGACGGCGCTCCAAATTCTAAATGTTTTGAATAGATTTAAAATATATTTAATGTTACACAGTAAACTAGTGGTGCTACATAGGCACATACTTTATCATATTATTTTGATCTTTTACAATTTCCGAAAATTCAGAGAGTTTGACAAAATACCTGCTGGGGTGGCTCAAGGCAACAACTGATGTCCCTGCAGCATCTCTGAGAAGGAAGTCGCAAGGTTTGAGTTCCAACGGGTGAGGGATTTTTGGCACTAGCTTCACGGCTAGATCGGATTCAGCCGCTGACTGGGCGATAATTCTAGCGGCCGGCTGCTCTGATCGGTAGTTTTCGCGTAGTCGGGCGCTTAGAGCTTCACTTGGCTGAGGCTGTTTCCACTTGGTGGGAGACACCTAGAGATGAAAACCCCGCCAGCCTAAGTGTAGGTCGACGCCAGATCTCACTATCCAGCGTTTCCAAACCAAGCTCTACACTTACGGAACTAATGACTATCACTTGACGTGCCCCGAAAAAAATCAGAAATAATAATTCGATGAAAATGCACCATGTTTTAAGCACCTTTGCATTTCTAGAGGGAAAAAAAATTAATGGCGTTTTTGCGAAATAAAATTGTATAAATTGCCTCTCTGAAAATGTCGTTGACGTTTCATCTGAAGCCCCTCCAAAAATCCAGACATACGTTTCAAATTGAAGAAACCGCGACATCAGTCAAAGCGATTGGAGATGAACAATTTTTGTGAAAATCCAATGTGCGTCTTAGTAGCGCATTCCGTCGTAAAATATAGTAAAGAAACATTTCAAACAATTGATGTGACTGCACACATGATGTGACTGACACACGATGTCAAAGAAAAATGACGCATTTATAAAAGCGTCATTTTTATTTAAGAATATTCGTATGTTTAGAATATAATTTATTTTCATTAGTAAACATTTTATAATTATATTTCGGAAGTCAGCTAATATAGAGCCTAAAACACTTGAACGATATGAACGACTTCGCTGAGGTTAAATTTTTTATCTTAAAACTGTTCTCCTACAAAATGTCAATTTTTTACATATCTTATTGTCTTTTCCGACGAGATATTTCTAGTTCAGGAATTCCCATGCCATACATTGTTAACTTTACGAGTGTAGTATGGAAATGAGGTGATGACGGACAATGAGCGAAATAATAAATGAAGCTCTAATTAATAGAATTTCAGCTCTAATGTGCTCTGCACACATGCATCAAGCTCATTTAACCAAAAAATACCAAAGATAACAATAAAGCGCCAAAATGTTCATACACATAACACGTAATAATACGCACCCAAATTACACAGAGTGTGAATGTTGAAGGACCGTACACCGAGGAATTGCTGGTTACTCGAAGCAATGTGCCCGTTAATAACATCTGTGTCCGCTTTCGTGTGTTGAACGAACGCGTGAAGAGCCTCTGACGTGCCGGGCGGCGTGGGTCGCCGGCGGTGACCCCTGCGGCGGGGGCGGGGGCGCG
>BOPP01000383.1:104724-133972 GCA_017312745.1 Gryllus bimaculatus | reverse complement strand
TGAGCGCCGGGCGCTGCTGCATCGGAATGCCGTGGCGCGGCGCGGCTGGCGCGGCTGGCGCGGGATTCTCGGCATTCTCGCCACGCTTCTCTCCATCAGCGCCGCTTCCTCGTGTGCAGCCGTCATGGTAATCACCGTCGCCCACGCCCACGCCCACCTCAAGGGCAGAGCGCTGCCTCCGCCCCGCGCCGCTCTTATCTGAAGCCTCTGCCGGCGAGCGCTCGCCGCTTCCGCCCCCGGCCCCGACTCGCTTCGCTGCTTGCTTTTATGCACGCCGTGCGACTTCGCATTGGCTACCTGCTACGTAAACAAGTGTGACAGAAGCTCTTTCTCCGACTCGCTCGCCGAACACGCCTGCAGCAGCGGGGAGTCGTCTCCGTCAGGCAAATCCCGACCTATTTTATTTCCGTGCTAGCAACAAATTGCATTGGTGAAAATTGCTTATTTGACGCGTCAATGATCACAAGAACCAGTTTGGCTACAACAGCATCTGTTTTTCCGCATTATTTGTAACTTTTGCAATTTTCGATACTTCAGAGGGCTCAACGTAAATGCAATCAGCGACAGTTTTATACACGTTCTTTGCTATAGGCATGAAAAAATGGAAAGAAAAAATTGGAGCCTCTTTTTAGGAAATAAATTTTTTTAATTGCATAGGCTATATTTCAGGCAAAGTTGCGTGAAAACAACTCATATTTTGACGTGGCATTATTTAAATATGTATGTTTGAAGAACAGTCTTCAGTGAGAAAAAAATGTCGGTCGGAATCGTTAGGGCAGCAGTGCCGTCGCGGTTCGAGTCCCGCCTCGAGCATCGGTGTATTTGTGTTCATCCCTCACCACAACGATCTCATCGGCCATACCCCCAGGGCTAATAAATTGAGGGGGGAAAAATTGGGATTCAGCTAAAATGCTGACCCCCCCCCCCTCCTCAGAAAGGTACTTGCACCGGCTGAAGCAGTTGGCCTATGAGCGAAAAAAAAGTTATAGTGGTAAGGAGACGCCGCTAAAAGTTAGAGCATTTGCAATTTTTGAAAATTCAGGCAGTTTAATAAAAGAAACCTGCGCCATTTTTATGCTGTACCCAAAACAAAAATATTAATTCAAACGTTTGGAACTATTTTCGAGAAAATTTGGAATACATTATAAAGGCTTTGTGTAAAGTATCCCCTAAAATCAAAATATCCGTTTGAAATACGTCCAGGTCGACCTGACTATCGATTTGGAAGAAAATCGTCTGAACAGTTTAGACGCTTGCGTGACTGAAGACGTTTAGGCAGACTTTTGGCAAAACCAATTTTTGGTTATCAAGGACCCATAAACGTGGAATTAGACTTACACTCTCTCTTACTTTACGGATACTACATATGCGAACAAGAATTTTTCAGTTACTCGATATCAGGAACCCCAAATACGAGATTTTCTGACGAAAAATTGTCACTTCCCCTTGCCTTATTACAATATTTTATCTACACTATGTAACTACGTAGTAGGCGACGAAGTTAAAATCAAATGCTGAAATTATTGTTGCAGAATTTATTCACGAAAAACTGAAGTTACTTTGCTCTTCCTTTTACTTGCAAATAATATGTGAACTTATCAAAGAAAAGATTGTCAATTTTACGATGCTGATTCCTGTCCTTGCACAATATGCCAGCCGGTTCTGGAAAAAATAGAGGATATATTTCGAAAGAGAAGAGACATACATTTTCAAGTCATAGAGCTGGGATTTGCACATACTAGTTCTAGAAACTCCCACTCTGGAAAGCTCCACTGAAAGGACAGGTTTCTAACTCCCTGTGAACGTTGGGTAACATTGGAGAGCGGTCGTGGTCTATAGAAGGTCCAGATGCAATTCGGTGTTGCACAGGTAAAGAGATTCCGATCACGGATTTATCCTGATATAATCACCTAAAGTTATGAGCATATTCTTTCCTTAGGAATTATTAAGATTATTTTGTTTTGCGAATGTCTTCTTGGTGAAGTGCGTGCTATCTCATGCTCCTTTCAGCGAATGGCGGTTGCATGCACAGAGCCAAATAGTTCTTCATGAAATGTGTCTACTACTGGTAAATACTCCTGTGCTTTCATTGAAAATGTAGGCTTGCTAGTTAATTTAATTCCAGGGAATTGTAATTTTTTGCAAATTGCGATGAGTGATCATTCAAATCAGTGGAATCTTTGCATAACGGAGCATTGCTAAAGAGCACACATCCAGGGTGAACCAATTCAGGTGGTGGGAGTGGGGAACTTGAGCACACACTTTTTCACATTAATTGTAATCGCAATATTATACATTAACCTGCAAAAGTGTTTCCACCCAGCAATCTTTTTCGCGCTGGGCTTAGAAATCACGTTCTTAGAATTAGCACTCCATCCACATTACCCCTACTCAAACACAACCAGCGGCACAGATATACCCAATCTTCCCGACGGTTTAAAAAAATACGATCATTTGCATTTACAATTTTTATTTACACTACGAGATCTACTTTTAATACCGTAGATTTCATGAAGAAAAAATCTGTATCAATATTATAGTTTTGGAATGTTAATTTTGTTTGCAATTGTTGAAAATACAGAGAATTTGCTGAAATTGGGACCTGTGCCATTTTTAAGGGTCCTTTGCTCTATCAAACGAAAAATAATTAGAGAATTTTGAGCTATTTTTGAAAAAATATCCCTTATTTCTTTTTTATGGATTTATTTCAAAATTATTTTTAGAACATATTACAGTAAGGAAGCCAGTGAGCTACATCTGCACAAACTTAATCGCATTATTTCTAAATATGCAATTTTCGAAACTTCAGAGAGTTCAACGACAATGAATCCTGTGCCATTCTTTTAAGCGTTCTTTGTTCTATCCTCGGGAAAAAATTGGGGCAATTTTTGAGAACACATTTTTTTATAAATCGCATTAGATTCGCAAATAATTGACGCAGAAACGACCCGTCAAGCTTTTTGCAAAACATGTCCATGACCTTTTTAAAGAGTTCATTTTATAAAAAAATATTTTAAGGCAATAATCTTTATTGTCAATTTTGTATTTTGAAATATTAACTTTTAAAATTTTATATAATGAAAGAGTTCGCTGGAAATGAGACTAGCACCAATGTTTTTACCGTTCTTTGATACATTCGAAGAAAACGCTGGGAGCCGCTTAAATTGAGAATATGATTGTTTAAAAAAAATAAAATTGTCTATATTTCTCACAAAATTATGCGAAAATTACTCATAATTTTAAAAAAATTCATAAAGTTATATCAAAATCTATATTTAGAGATCAGATTTCATTCAGGAAAAAATCTCAACCTTCAATATTGTAGTTGTAAGAAAAATTTGAAATTTTGCAATATTTGAATATCAGGGATTTCAACGAGGAGAAAGTTGCAAAAAAATTTGAAACACAAAGCTCTGCGATTTTGAGTTACATACTAAAAATTTTGGAGGTACTTTACATAAGCGTCAGGGACATTTTAAAAATTTTCTCAAAAATAGCTCTTCATTTTTTCTTTAAATTTCTTGCGAGGATTAAGTGAAATGCTTTTGTAAAGATGCCATACGTCCGATTTTTACTGTTAACTCTGAAGTTTCGAAAATTACAAGTTTTTTTGTGTCTTCCAAGTAAGCCAATAATGACGATAGTGATGAACATTTTAGTACAAACTAAAATAAATACTTGAACAAAGTTAATGAGATTAGCATTTTATCAAGTCACACCAAGAACACAGATGTCGAATGATTTTTCCTGTTATGGATTTTTTTTTAAAATCATGATTGTTTTGGCGAGTCAATCAGTGTCACGGAAACGTCAGTCAACATAAAATTGAAACTTTTTAGTGTTTAAATTGTCTGAATATCCAGAAATTCAGACTTTGCACATCATTCTTTTCAGTGAATTGCGACTATGAGAATGTTCAATCTCCAACGACGCCTCCTTTCATTAAATTGTTTTAAGAGCTATCGAAAATGTTTGCTTTTTCGCTATCGCATTTCAGTTCAAAAGGTTTTTGAAGTTCCTACGACTCTCGACTCTCGATTCTGACCCAGAAACCTTGTGAATTATATTGCTCTGAATGAGTTCAATATTATTTGGACAGCGTCATCTTTACGAGAACATAAACTCGAGGTGAAGTTGACTACACAATGCCTTGCGAATCGAATTGGAGATCGTTTACTGGGCATTCTACAAGTCGGCCGTCAAAACAGAGGCAGTCGTAACAAAAGAAATGATGAAGGACTGCGTGTGATGAATACGTTTATTCTGAACTCTCGTCTACGGATCCGCGTGATCGATGCTTAGGCTCCCCCCCATAGAGCAGATGATTGTGGGGGAGAGACTCGTTTTGTCGACGGCGACTCCGGCAGGTTCAGATATTAAGAAAGCCTTCTTCTACTTTTTTGGAGTTACTGATGCCTAGCATCGAGCCATGTAGGAGACTTCAAAAATATCAAAGTAAATATTTTGATTAGAATTGTTGGTTCCATGAAAGGCGCCTGCCTTCTTCCGCATGCATTCCTGCTGGCTGTGCTCCTAGGCAACGGCTGCCGTCCCAGGTGGCTTGCGCTCCGCGCTTGGTTCAGGTCCAAATCCAAGAGGGCAATCGGCAAGAGCCGAAGCTCGTAGGCTGCGTCTCCGCGCTTACATAAGCAACCGGTCTAGTCACATGTGCCTAGGTGCGGCGCGTCGGCGCCCTGCCCGGCAGGCGCCGCATTGGCCGAGTGTCATTCGTTTCTTTTCGTTATTCCTTTTTAGAAGAAGAAACGATAAAAGTCATTTCTCTCGATTGGGCGTTGTGGACCGCGGACAGCCAAAATGTTGAATGGAAGCCGCTTGTTGAGTTCATGGTTTTTCGTCTCTGTAGTTGGAGCGTTAAGGAGGCATAATTGTGTAATATTTCGGAAAGAAGATGGAGGTCTACATCAAGGAGAGCAACTGGAGTGTAAGGGTTCTGAGAGTGAGTGGCGCACCAGGTCCTCGAGCGCAGTGGGCGATGCGCCCTCCTGCTGGAAGGCAGGTGACGGTGATTTGTCGTGGTCTTGCATTAGGTGGATGATGGCAGGTGTGGTCGCGAGGGTGAATGATGAAAGTGGTATTGGTTTAGATGCGATACGTAGTGATTTCAGATGGCAACGCCATGAACACGTGGCATGGCGTTTCATCCCATGGCCTACGCGGGTTCGAATCTCATTCGACCCACAACCTTCCGCTCCCTGCACTTTGACGATGTTCCATGTGCCTTCACCACCGAGACAGGTTAAACATGTACTCTTAATTTCTCAAAAATGGAAGAAATAAAGGGGGACCTTGAAGCTGTTTGGACAAAAATAATTTCATTTCGACGTTTTGTTTCGTTTTTGTAAATAACATTTTATTCTGTTTTATACAATATTTTAGTCACTTTAAAGAAATTGCTTACATTTAAAAGCCACGTAGAGCTAAATGCATCGAATGAAGATCGTTTTTAACCTCTGCATCACATATGCAAAGCCAGTCAGACAGTAATAGTATTTTTCATCAATCAAAAATATCTAAGGAGAAAAGGAATTATTTTCGGAATCGTTAATTAAAATATTTTCTGTAAGAAGTAAATTTTAAAGAAAGAAAATTATTAGAAGAACTGGAAAGGAACTAAGACCTTTATGGGCAGTGATTTTTGGAAAACAAAACATTATCTTTTATTGTCGGAAAGTAGCGAGATGAACATGAAGTGATAACTGACATTTAGTTGCAAATAAATTTTCACATATAATTCAATTATGATATAATAATGATTATAGAAATTTTCTGACGAAATAACGGTCTGATATCCGAACATCTACCAACCAGAAACTATAATGACATTTATTTTTTATATTTGAACAGTTATGAAGGCGGGGCGCTAACCTAGATCTTAAACTTAAATTTATAGTAATCTTACAATATACTATTTACAATTTTACGCTACTTATTTACATACTTTTGTACTTATAATCGAAAGTTGCATACTAACGCTTACATACTTACAAACTAAAGTTACTGTAGACTCTCCTTATTTGCAATATTTACACGCACTACCACTTACAAACTACACTTACATTCTAACACTGAGGTTTTTTTAGTTTGCTAGTCAAATTTGGCTGTTGAGAGTCACAGTTCCAGTTACAATTTTCCTCCGCCCACACACACGCACACACACTCATCCGATGCCTGCCTGTCGGGGGAGGGGGACGCGCGCGGCTGTTCCATCACAGGCACTGTGGGAGGCGTCTCTGCGGCCGGCGGGCACTCCCGATGCACAAGGCTCTTTGTGAAGAGCCAATGCTCGCAACCTCTCATTTGGCATTCTTTCCAAATTTTCGCACCATTTCTTCTTAGACATTTAACCTTATACCTACATTCCTTTTTTTATCTGGGAGGATGTATCCTACTGTACTTCTTAAAAATTTCATTTCCGCCGCCTGAATTTTACTTTTATCTCTTTCCAAGATTACTTTTGCTTCACTTCCATATAAAGGTTCAGGAAACGCAGTAGTACTAAAGAACTTAATACGTTTATCTTTACGTGTTTTATTTTTTAAATTCCTGTGAACGTTTCCGCATACATAATACTAAACTTATTTAATTTATCGTCGAAACTCATACCTTTTTCATAGTAACATTATTCTAAAATTTTATTATCAATTACAATTTTTTTTCTAACTGGGAATTTGCTTTTAAAATCCAGTGTTTTTGATTTGCTGGCCGAAATTTTAAAATTGTATATTTTCGCAATATTAAAAATATACACTACGTGCCGTAGCTTGTCTTCACTGTCTTTCAAGATGACTTGTTCGTTAGCAGAGCATACGGGATTAAAATAAACAACTTTCCCTAGATGAATTCCTTTATCTACCTTTCAAGCTCTAAACATGTCGCCCATATAAATATTAAAAATTGTTGGCGAGAGGCTGCAACCTCGTCTCACTCTTTTATTTCTGAGAATCTCCTTCGTTAACTCACCGTTTATGTCTAAGCACATTGTGGTTCCGATGTATTGGCATTTAATAGCTCCTATTAGGTGATTTGGGTATCGTCCTTTTTAAGAATTCTCCAAAGCAATACTCCAAAGATTTTTACTTACTGCGCGTTTCGTTTTCTTTATTTTATTCTTCTAAGGTCTTCGGGTACCCAACTTGTTCTCACACGACCATTACTTGGCATCTCTGACTTCGGCGCAGATCTAAGGGTAGTGTGTTTAAGAGAAAGAAGGCTTGTGAACTGGTGCACCATATGTAGTCTCACTAAGGTCGTTTGGAAACTTTCCACTTTCTTAATCCGTTTCACACTTTTCATTTCGAGAGGTGGCCACGAAGAGGGAATGAGCTTGTCATCACGAAAATCGTGACCTGCACAAATTTACTTAAGTCTCTTCGGGAGAAGAGTCGTATCTCGCATTAAAAGACCCGTCATCTCCTGGTCCAGGGAAGTATTTTTATATGAGGAAAGTTCACTGGAATGAGTAACACTGTAAGAGTATTTGAAGACCTCGTTTCAAAGATGTTATTCCCTTTGATAGTATTAAAACCGTAATGAGTGAAGACGTGCTCAGTTTATTATTATTATTATTGTTATTATTATTGTTATTATTATTATTATTATTATTAATATTATTTAAGAAAATTCATTTTTAAGTTCAGAAGAGGAAATTATGTATTGAAACTCTTATTAAATGTAGTGTATTGTGCTTTTGAACACTTCATTACGGAGATAATTCACTTTCCACGATATTATAGCATAGCGTTATGGTATTAATGTATTGAGTAATTGCATTTTACTTCTAGCACAACTGGTTTGTACACATGAAATTAAATATACTTTAACATTAACAATTCCACTACTCTCTAAACAAGAATTCTCTGAATACTACTGCCTTTATATTGATAGAGTCTTTACCTACTAATTTTTATCTGGTGAAACTCGCTCATAAACTGAGTGATATCTGCCATTAAACGAGCGATACTCCCTTTCATTATTTTATAGAAATTGCAGATCTACAGCATTCTTAATATCTGAAAATAATTGCACTAACTCCCTCTTTAAAAGCAATTTAACTTTTTGTCTATGATATTTTTCTTCATATGTTGAGACGTTTCTACTAAATGAACTATGCACATTACGTTATAGTTCTATTCTTTAATACCGACTGACCCACTTGAAGTTAATCAACATTGTTTTTCTTGAGTTAGAATTCGATAATGCTATTAATTAAATTACTGATTTTGATAGGTTTCATATATTTTTGAGGAAGGAGTAGCAAATAAAATTGTTACAAGGATATTAAAGATTTTGAACCACAGTAAAATATTACAAATCAACACAATGAGAAAGTAACATTTATTCTTTCGAAATTCTATATAGTTTTTTCATATTTTACTCAATTTTCTAAAAATACTTGTGAAAACAATTGCATTGCAATATTTACTTATAGTGCAATTACTACCTAAGAAATTCCTCAAACGTATTTCACGTAATACCTACCTCTTCTATCGTAGTTACTGCAATGAATGTAATCTGTCTATCTTGATGTACTCTTCATTTGTTTCTTTCTCCCTACGGACTAGAGAGAAAGCTAAATCTAGAAAAAATACTCTAACACATCTGGTGTACAATTCATGAATCCATGGTTTGTGATTCCTTTATACCGAAAAATCTATTGACTGCAAAATGTGTGTCTATGAAAAACATTAGCGACTAAACCGTTCTGCCAAGTATCTCCAAAATTGATATTCCTCAATCAATCTGATTGATGTCGCGTCCGCTTGAATTTTAAACCAACATTTCAATTTTGGGAGATAATTTACATGAAACCACTGGAACATTTTCCAAATTTAAAAAAATGGCTCCATTGTTTTTGATTAAATTTTGTTGTTGAATATCGTGACAAACGTTTAAGAAGGTATAGATCTTGTTAAAAAAACACGTTTTTCAAAAATTACAAAAGTTCAAAGTTTATTTGGCGTCTTCCCTACATCTACAATCATGAAGACGGAACATCCATGCGCGAGAACCTCCTTTATCGTTTTTCAAGTTTCTTCCGGCCGCCGCGTCACAGTGAACACGTCGCTGTATTGTGCGCGATCCGCTTCATTCGATGTCTCATACTACGCTGTGTCACGACTAAAGTGTGTACAAATGCAGTGCCATTTAGTGCTACTAACTATATAGAAGGAATATTAACCAATATTTTGCTGGCAGCCGTAGCCATGGCTGGCCTCTTGCTATTTTCCATGGCCTCATCCGAAATTGTCAAAATAACCAAAGTTTGATCGAACGTTCAACCAAGCGCTGATGCCAAGAAATCCAACGTCAGCGCTGCGAGATGTTCCCGAGCAAAACTCAAGCCGTTGTAGTAGGCTTTCAAGAAGGAATAACCATAAAAGACTACACAAGTAAGTTAGCCTCTGTTGTTAGCGCCTGTGATATAAGATTTGTGTTCCGTATTTCCAATATCAGAATATGTGTCTTTCTCAGAACTAAGCAAATTGCAGACTACGTAACTGATAAATTCAAGTTCCTAAACTTATATAATAAAGAACTAAATGTCAGACATAGTTTTAGTAAACAAAACAATCATTTGAAATGTGTGCCCCTTCATTCTCCATGCTATAATTGAAAATCAATTAGTCAAAAGAAAGATTCAATGCTCATATAAAAGTTTTCTCAAAGGAGGCATTCCAGATCTTAATTTTTATATATCATGAGCTTTAGAAGACAGTTTCATGTAGACTCTGATAACGTAGACAAACTACCAGAAAACACAACCATATTTGATGATGGTTCAACTTATATAATTTATTTCTCAACTGATGCGAGTACACTGACTTGTTTTACCTGTTTAAACTAGCTGTGCATTTTGCCAATCTGCGCCCAAGTAAATCAATTCCAACTGGAGTAATGGAAAATAATGTAATTCATTAATCAGATGTAGTTAAATGGGATGACGACTCCCTTCTATACGTCTAAGGAAGATTTCTTTCTATCAGTATTGACAACAATGAAGCATTTAAATCAAATGTTTAAAAAGTTAAAATAGCAAAAATCAATATTTTGAGGCTTAATCCACTTTCATTGCTGCTGTTGGCTACCAAAATGTATTAACAGTGTCACAAACTGCAATCAAAGGTTGCTAAAGTTTAGATTTGAAATAGGTAACAGGCTGCCTAATTTTATAGTGAACATGTGTACTAACTAATTTTTGATCTAAAATTACAGTGCGCCAGAAAAGTCTCTAATAACCTAAGTGGTTGATGCGACTTAAAATAAACATATTGTCCATAACACAACCTCTCGGCATCGAGCCGAGTGAGGGCTTCCTATTATAAAATTGCATTTATGTTGTTAGTAAACAGTTCACTCCGAAACATGTGAAGAGAGCAACACTTCCAGCATCTGTTATGATTGTGGTGGGTACGCAATTTACTTTTTCTTTCGTTACAGCTTTAGCCCTTTAGTACTATCAACATAATATCTGTTACCAGCACTCATACCAGCAAGCTAAGACTGCTGTTGAAATGTTTACCTATGATGCTGGGTAAGGGCGTTGTGGACTGCTTCCGTAGTTTTGATAAGTTTCGCTTTTTAAAAGAGAGGTGATGTAAATGTGCATTGGCGTCAAATTTGACGTTTTAGGGATATGAGGAGAAGTATATCACGTCGGATGCGATTCGTGGAGTTACGATTGCAAGAAATTTTATAATATAATACCGTTAATTGTTTATGCATTCAGTTAGAATATATGAATCAAAGTTGAAAACAAAAATCAAACATGAAACAGTACATAACCATATTTAAAGATCTAATTTTCTTGAACAGATTTCATTAAGCGACCACATCAAAATAAACAAAGAGCTTTATATCTCAGTTTTGTATATCTAAAAAATAGAAAATAGAAAATCGCCAAGAAAACCCCGCAAGAAATCCTACTATCCATCTTCATTTAAAAACGTTACCCATCACATAGTATTATAATCACTGGAACGTTTTTGCAAGGGTCATGTTTCAAACGATTGCAGGATATTACCTTTATGTTCTACGCTCTTTAGTACTTGCAATAAAAAAACACCATCGTACTCCAACTATAGCCGAACACTCGCACACGCCTGGTGGCGTAAACGACGAAACAGAGAATATTTTTGATTGATCGATTGCAATTCGCACAACTGAATGAACAAACGTCAGCAGGTAAGCGATCATGTGTTAAGTTGGGGTATTATTTAAAATTAAATGTTTATATTATAAACCGGATCTAAATAGAGCAAGCGATAAAATATCGGGAGCCCACTACCTTTCATTTCAAGTAAAAATTACGGAATTTGGTTGAGTGCAACTGTCAAACTTCTTTCAAAACGAGAAACTTTAGTGTTTTGAATTTAAAGGTTTGCAATTTTCAAAATGTCAGAGATGAAAATGAAAAACGGAAAAGTACTCGACTTATAAATGCATTTCTATTCGCTGAAAATGACACTGAAAAAATAAAAAAATTAGAGTACCCCTCTCCAGAATTAAAGTATCTTGCGCACAACTATATCTTATTCGCGACGTCTTTCCCAAGTTTGAGCTGAAATGCTTCTTATGTGTAATGAGCGCAGTTGTGCGTGACGCGTCCACGCGGGCATCCTCGCCTCGCTGCTGCCTCCGGTTTGAACCATCTTCAGAACAGCGGTTTAGCCCTTTGGTCAACGTGCTCGCTTTCCATGACGCGACCCCGGCTTCGATTCCCGGCCGGACGACATTGTAGAGTTCAGTATATGTTGCCGGGTGACGATGAGAAAGCTCACTTCTCAGGTTGAGAAGACCAGAATACGGCGTGGGGATGTCTTCGTGCCAGCTACACATTCTGCTTGAACCTGTAGCCGCGTGGTTGCTGCTGATAGGCCCTGGGGTGTCGCGCCAAGAACAGGCAGACACATCGGCTAACTTCATCTTGACGTGGGTGCGAAGTTTCCGGTCAAAGGAATCTTAATCAGATTCCATGACAAAAAATTCTAATTTGTATTGTTGTGATTCCAAATAAAAATACATGCGATTTTCTCAAAAAAAGGTTTATATTTTTTCTAAACAACGCGTTGTTTACTAAATAATATGCCATAGGTCTGATTTTTCATAAAACCTCTGAAATATTGAAAACGGCAGTGGAGTACTTTCTCGGTGCGCTGAGAGCGTTGATGCAGCCAATAACTAACTCGCTGGGAGTGCGTGCGCATCGCAGACTTAACGAAGGATTGTAACTGAGCATGTAAAACTGAAATCCCACGAAGGACTTCAGGTCGAACGTGAAGAAATAAATTAAAAAAAAACAAAAAACAACAAGAAACAACAAAGGCTTGTGTCGGGACGATGAGGTGACTCCGCGGTGAAGTAAGCCGCTGCTGGCCACCATAAGAGATAGAGTTGAAATACGCGAAATTTCCGCACGGGTGCAACTAGTGTTATAATAACCTCTAAAATGATAAGAGAACGTATGTGATGATGCAGTTCCATTATATTAATGGAGTGAAAAATTAATTTTTGTTATTCATGTTTGTTTCGACGTGTGAGGTTAAATATATTCACGATTATATTAGCAGGGACCGAACTGAAAGACATTTTATTTTTCAGACTTCAGATGGGTTGAGCGCACGTGATATGTCAAATAAAAAGTAGATGCTTACTTTTATGTGAAAGATCGTTGTAATCAATTAACCAAGTCAATAAAGCCTCGGCTAGGCAACTTGGGAGAAGCGCCGTGCGGACGTCGGGCCTTTGAGCGAATCCCAGCGATTGAAGGCGTTGGCAGAGGCGGCGCCGAGGGCCCGCGGAGGACCTCCCCGGGTGCGGCGCGCTCGCCACCGCTCTGTCCAATTTAGATCGCGTCTGCACGATATTACTGCTCGGCGGGGCGTCTGTTGCCGGCTGAAGGCGCGCCGGAGAGCGGGGCGAGGGCGAGGGCGGCGGCGGCGGCGGCGGAGGCGGGCGCGGAGTGGGGGCGGGCCGCCCGCAGAGTCTCTCGCGCGCGCGCCCGCCGCCGCCGCCAGTGCGTGAGTTGACGTCCGATGGCTGCGCTCGCGGGAGCTCTGCTGCGGGCGGCGCTGCTGCCGCCGCTGCTGCTGGCGCTGCTGCTGGAGTGCCGCGCGGGCGCCGAGCCGCCGCCGCCGCCCCCGCCGCGCGCCCTGCCGGGCGACGGGGACGCCGCCCTCTCCCCTGCGCCCGTCGGCGGGTGAGTACGAGAATGGTGGGCGCGGTGCGCGCGGCGCCGCGACGGAGCTCGCGGAACGTGACGTGAATCGCGATGTTCGCTTTTACTGTCGCCAGCGGTAAGCGCCCCGCGTGTGGTCTGCCGTTAATGCGACTTGAGCGATGGTGTCAACCAATGCTTTGCTCTCTTTTATGCCGGGAAATGCGCGGTTGCGCGATACCTGATGGGGCAACTGGATTTATTTTTACGTGTGGAGAGTAAATCAGCCCGACTAAATCGATCTATATTCTTGTATCTCTTTAGTTAATTGTATAAGTTCGTCGTCGGAAAGATAAGTCATTTATCTTCAGTCAGACAATTGCAGAGAAAACTAATTCTTGACTCGAACTCCTGATGTTTCATTAATTATTTAGAGAACTAAAATATTTTGACAGAAAATATTGGTGTTTGCTGAACGTTCATGCGACAATAATCTCAATTAAGGAAAATCCTGCTTCAGAAAATCTCTTTTAAATTTCTGCTGAAAGTTGGTATTGTAGTGAGTTTTCGTTGGCATTTACAATTACTCATATAATTATTTCATTTTACAGCTAAAGGTATTTCTCTTAATGACCTCCTGTTTAATTTATAGGATGACGATTTTTAACATTTTCTCAGTAGCTAATTTCACTTTTGAAAAAGTAATGAACACGAATCTAGAGAAGGTTCTTTCTCTCACTACTAAAACGCTCTGTATTCTGAAATGACATTATTCGTCCAAATTTAAGAACTGTGGCTGAAATTTAATATTGTGTTGAATTCTCCAATATGCATTATTTTACTACGAACTTACGAAAAAAAACAACTGGCGTCTGTGAGCCAGAGGAATTATTTCTACAACCAGACATTGCTTTTTACGAATGAACAATGCATCCCTCAAAGTTATTAGCAATTAAATAATGTCGTTGATATATTCGAGATAAAATGTTGTTTTTAGAAAATAATGAAATAATCAATCATGTTCGCCTGTTTTTAATGCCTGGAATTGTAATCCTCTTGTCCTCCACGCTAAGATCTTCATTCTCCTTCAAAGATTCAGTTTCGTCGTAGTTTTCAAGGTGTATTACACCCATTCACATGCGGATGACCCTCAGTAACCTATTTTAGTGTGTATGCCTGTGGAGTTCCTGCCCATTTGTTCACACATTCGCAATTCTTGTTTTGAAGCGTTACTAATGCATAGCTTTTGCCAATTCATTGCTCTTTTGTTAATGTATTACTTCGTGTGTTAATGAATGTAAAGTTAGGAGTCGCCATGAATTATTCATCAATTTGCATAGGGTATGTTAAGAATGGAGTTCCTTAATGAAGACGTTTGTTATGTAATGGTGAGGCAGAATGGTTGAGGGGGTTTGGGAACTTGTAATGTTTTGTCCTTAAATATTTATTCTCATATTTGAACGAAGAACACATTAGTTTTTATGGTGACAATTCCCAAATGATTTTGAACAAGATATTCAGGAGAGTGTGTTCCCCAAGAGTTCTAAAAATTGGCGTTCGAAATCGTGAATATAAATTATGGTTGGACGAGAACGATTTGCTTCAAGATGGCAAGATCCTTTCTAGAAAGACTTCTTAAATGCCATACCCAAAATAATAATTTATGTAATGTTATCTGTGCATACCAAAAACACCCGAGTTTTAATTCCAAGTATTTTATTTTGAAATTAAAATCTACATGTTCAATTACAATTCTTTAAAACTAGAAAACGGAGTATTTAATTGTTCTCATTAGATTTTTAGTCAAGGGTTTGGCCCATAAGTGTTTAGCATTTTCATCTCATCGTTCATTTCATATTTCTTATTAACCCAACATGATAGATATCTACTAATCCTGTAATAAATCAACTTTCGATTGATTTACAATCTTCACTACCTACACACGTTTCATAACGTCTGTTTTTCCTAGATGCGAGAGGGGTGGAGCGTTTAGCTATTTTGTCAGTTGTGATGCGAAACAAAATATGTAACTTGTTTACCGAAACAAATAGTTTCTATTAAAAGGGATAGAATGTTTCTTGTTATAAAATGTCGTTAGAAACGCTTGTTGCTACCTTTATTCATAATTAAACTAATAGTAAAGGAGGTGAGGTAACGATTACGTAGCTCCAAAACACATTAGAAGACTGTGCTTTTGCCCCATACGTCACATACAGAGATTTTTTAAAACTGCTTTCTGCTATAACAAGTAGAAAGAACATATAGATAGAAGACAAAATGGGGTCCTTCCCGTACGTGCATTTCTACGCCGTGTTGTGTGCCTTTGGCCCGCGGTGCAGGGGGTGCGAGGCGCGAGTCTTGGGGCCCTCGTAGTATTTGAAGCAGCCAACGGGTTTTCTCGATGGGGCTGCGAGTGGACGGCGCCGACGTTCTTGGCCGAGAGGTTGTACTCGCACTCGACCGCGCGAAGGAAGAGGGTGAAGGTTTTCACTGTGGACGTTGTACGTTTCTTTGTGAACCAATCAACGATGTTGATGATCCAAAAACTCAACGGTCAATGTTTATCACGGGAATGATGTAGACTGCAGATTAAAAAAAAAATTAAGTTTATGTGAGCAACCGCACGAATGTGCCAGTTTTATTCACAGTCGTGAACAAACGTCTTTTAGAACTGTCAGGTCTTTTGTTTTAAAGTACATATTAAACAGTTATTTTGTATAGTTAGGTAATTATATATCTGAAATTATTTAGCCGAAACGTTTAAATTGTTATGAATAATTTCAGGTTCTAAAAGGATTCGTTGAAGATAGTAATATAGCGCCATTTTCATCGACATTTGGGTAACGACTAATGCTAATAAATAATGTTAATAATACGTATGCGCCGAGACGGTACGTGACGTGACTATGTGACACCTCCTCCGTGTAAATGTATTCCATGATGCGTTGATAATGACGAATGCAATGCGTTTGGGCCCAGGCGTGGAGCGTCGGCGCGCGTGCGCAGCTGGGCTGCGGTGGGGCGCGTCGGGCCGGACGAGCGGAGGGTGGCCGCCGAGCGCCGTTTGGTATGCGCGCGCAATTAGTCCTCATTGCCGGCAATCGCCCTGCCCTGTCGCCCGCACCGCGCCCGCCCGCCCGAGCCGCAGCGCCCGCGCCTTCCGCAGGCTGATGGGTGGATTGCAACATAGCATTTACACAATTGAAATACATAAAGTTTCTTAGAGATATCAAGATCAGTTACGCCACAAGACATAATGCTTTCGGTTCAATGGTTTACTGTTTCCTTTAAGTAGAATGATATGGAAAATTGAGATATTTTTCAAAAGTAACGGTGAATATAAACAAGTTTTCAAATAATGAAAATAATTGATATTATAGATGACAGTAATGATAAAAGAAATGAAAAATATTTACAGAATAAAAAGTTTTGAAATGCGAGTTGTAAAAAAATGAAGAAATGCTATTCAAGCTGTCTCAAATCACTTAATTTTACTCCAGTGACTTGGAGTAAACTCTGTTTAAACACAATTTCTATGACTGATAGTAATAATAATAATAATAATAATAATAATAATAATAAATTGTATAACACAATTTAAATGAATAGATGAAAATCAGTTTTCGCGAGGTATACGGCGACTAAAACTGATAACTGGTAAATAGTAAAATGAAAAATAAATAAAAGGATTGACTGAAATGAAATCTCACATCTCTCATTGGTTCCCACATTATTTTATGAAAAACTAGAAATAACTATTTTATCGCCATAATATTGTTTTTATTGCAGAATAAAGTAGAAGAGGTGAAACGACGGAGTAGTGGCTGTGCAATTTACGATGCAGCGTCACGCGGGGAGCTGAGATGTTAAGAACGCTCGTTGAAGCGCTTAACCTGTTTGCCACGCGGTACGTGGCGAGGAATAACATGTTATACCCCACAGCGACACTAGCAAGTGGTCATTTGTCTAATGTCTTGTGTCTTCTTACACTGGAAATCCGCTAGCATTCAGTTTGGAAAGCGTATTACGCAATCTAACACGATTATAAAAGAACACAACGAGGCCAAACTATTAATTGCGTATATTTTCAAGATTTTTTTTATTTTATCTTTTGTGCTCGTTGTCGGGGAGGCTTGTAGGAGTTTAGGATCTCTCTGGCTTTTGTTTCATTTTGCATCCCTAACTCAAATAATATTATACGATGAGCACTCTACCAGGTCGAGGAAATCATGCTTTCTGTCCGCCTTATCAGGGGAGTTGTGCAATTCTACTTTCAAGTTGACACCTACAAAACTCTAGGTTCATAGACTCTTTCTACCTTTCTTTCCAAGATTTTTTCCTTTAAGAAGATTTTTAATTAGAAAAGGAGTTCGTTGGTTCATTGTCTATAAATATTCTCATAGAAGAGAAATATATTCGTACTTTCGATAATATGCGCGTTAACAGTATTAAGTTTTGTTTTCACTTATTCTCTTTCAAGAAGTGGGTATTTAAGCAACTTTTAGATTCCCTCCAAATTGTTTTTAATTACCCGTTAATATTGTATAATTATGTTGCAAACCTTCATTAATAATGGAAACGTAGATGTGAATGACCACTAAACTGGGTAAGTTTTGAAAAATATTAATAAAAAGATTAGTAGAAATGTATTCGATGTGGAAAATTTAACAATAATATAAGTGAAAAGCTATGTAAAATCATTTTAATTCGCACTTCAACCAAGATCACCCGATGAATAGAAAGATTTCTTTTTATTAGGAAAGTGCACAAGCTGAAGAATAGCGGGGTGCACGCCTTCACCTATCTACCTTAGGATACCTCGACAGTTATTTCGTATCCTTTCTGTCATGTGACGTGGAGCACTCCAACGAGCAGTTGTCCACCTAATCACCCACCCAGCCTGGCAGAGAAGCAGGAGCAGGCTGATTCGTCCCGGCCGCCATGGCCCGAAGCGACGCTCCCGAAGCGGCTGCCGACGGCGCTCTCGCGAGGGGCGTGGCTTGCGCGGGGCCGCGTGGGCGCGACACGGAGCGCGACAGCCACACGGGAAGGACTACATCGAGGGCCACGTCGAGAGGGTGGGAATATTTATTTATTTAGTAGGTCTCTTATGAAAAATATTAAGTTTTCCTTGTTTACTTCGCCGAGAAAACAACGTTTCAAAGGAAACTATTTGCAATAACGTAGTTTGTAGGATGGGCCTATTGGGATGGGACGAGACGATAGTGAAATGGAAGAAATTTGCCGTAGGCAATGGTGCTATCGACAAGAAGGCTAAAAAGAAAGCATTCGGATCGGTGGTGCACCCAAGCAGGGGGGTGGGGGGGTCTTTATCCCCTCAGAAGCCAGTGGTACACATTCATAAATATAGTTTTCAACGAAAGTCTGAGTAGGAACTAAAGTCATTTAATAAAATCAAATTCATTATTATAAATATATCTATAAGTCAACAAATTAAAATACGTTTATACGCAACATCAATGAAACATTCTTTCTAAGAACACGTCGGGTCGACTGAAAACCATAGTCGCTCCCCGTCCCCAACATCTCGAAAAAAATCCTGGGCGCGCTCTGATCGCGTTCATTTATGGCAAAACGAGTAGGTCAGATAGCAAGCGGACCCCTACCAAGCGATACGTCCCATGGAATGGTGGGCGGCAAGTGGTCGGTCGGTGGCTGTGCGCGTTTTGGACTACCAATGGCGAACGCTTCTTCTTTTCTTCTTTTTTTATTTTATTTCTTCTTCGTCATTTCTGCCTTTTGAGGGTGTTGATATAAGATTTCTATAACATTATAAGATGAACCATTCTCAGGTCTAAGTGTCAATATATCAGTGTAGGTATGTTAGATTGGTAAGAAAAATAAGCTTGGGTGTGTGTGGCGAACTGAAAGAAGAACCCGAAAAAACAGCCGCGGTGGGAGCCACCTGCTGCGGGGGCGGGGCTGAGGCCCCCGAAACGAGCCACCTCGTAGCCGCCTCTCCGCCCCCCCCTCCCCCCTCCCCCGTGGGCTCTGGGCGGCGCGCTGCCAAGTGGCTGCTCACACAAGTGCGACTCGTTGGTTCCGACACTCGTTCTTCTAACCCGCGGGTTTTCAAACTTTTTTCGAACACGGCTCTGTACACCTAAACTGAACTGCTCGCGGCTCCCGTGGTAACAACACGTTTCAAGGATAAGGGTTAACATAGGCCTACTAAAGAATCGACAAAAAGATGTGGCTGTAATAAATAGACTATTGGTGAAGGGCTTGACAGGTTCAGTTAATCCACAATTAAGTAGTAAAATAATTCATATATTACAATAAACATATAGTATTAGTTCTACATTATTTTGTAGACATAAATGTCACAAGGATTAAAGGAAATCAAATTAAAAGATAATTTTTAATAAATCACCCTACCATATGGCCGTGACGCACAGTTTGAAATCCCTTGTTTTACCTATAAAATTCATTATTTTTTTAAAATTACATTTCCCAATCTCATTCTTTAACTCATAATTTCAAAGTGCAATATGATCAGGAAAGACATTTCATCGCTGTGTTTTTAGACAAAGTAGGGAACCCGTTGTAGTTGATTTTTGGAGTAGCGGTTAATCAAGTAACTTGCAAACTGAAAAGAATAATAGTCATTTATTTTGAGAATGTTAAAAAATTATATTAAAAATGCTTTCATTAATTTCGAATTCGTGATTTCTGTGTTCAAAAACGAAAACCAAACTTAATAGAAGGTAAAAAAATTGTTTTCAAGCTATCGAATTGCGATCTGGAATTATTTTGCTTCAAAACAATATGGATTTCTAGGAGGGAGAGAACACATAAAGCAAAGATGTAAATGTACCCTAGTGATGGCAATGGCACATCGGCTTAATTGAGTCAGGACATCAACTGATGTCACTACAGTACCTCTGAGCAGGAAGTTCTAGGGTTCGAACCCCAACGCTAGCAATATTTTCGACACTAGCTTGTTAGCTTGGTCGAATTCGGTGGCTGCCTGGAGGATAATTCTAGAGGCTGGCTGCTCTGATTGGTAGTTTTCTGTGGTTTATTCTATCATCTCCAGGCGAATGCTGGAGCAGTATCATGACAAATGGGCGGCGCGCTATATTTCCGTCCTGTTCCTTGTATTATCCTACGCCCCTACTTACACACACACACACACACACACACACACACACCACACAAATGCACTACTTAACCGGCATGCTGGGGAGACCAGTCGTGGCGTGACGCGACTTAGGTGCCGCCGAGGCGGGGATACGTGTTTGAGAAAACCTCGCAAGCGACGGGTCAAGGTCATGCCGGACCTTGGCCAACAGAGGGACAAGATCCCCCCCCAAATCCCAAAACTTGGCAACACTGTACGCACAATGATATAAACATAGAAATGTTAATAAATATAACAATGTACGTAACTTATTTTTGTAACACTTGCATAATCGAACCGCACGCATAAGTTTCCGCGATGTTTTTACTTCTCTACTTTGGCGAAGTGGTCCATTGCATGTACCCGGCTGCCTTTGGCTCAGCGCCAGCATTGCCGCGAGGCCCTGCGCTTCGAGTCCAGGCGGCGGCAGGCTTTTCGACGCTGTTCGGTGCAGACGTCTAGCGGCCGGCTGCTCTGAGCCGTAGTTTTCTGTGGTTTCTCCCATCAATACTCGGCGAATGCCGGAGCAGTACTCTTGACAAACGGAGCACGGAGCGCGCGCGATATTTCCGTCCTCTTCCTTCTCCTGTCCTCTCCCATTGCGCATACACACTTACATCACCCACATTACCAGACATGTTGGGAAACCAGTCGGAAGCTTGGAGCTTGCCCTGCTGGGGCGGTTCCCCGTGTGAGGTACGTAGAGGGGAACCCCCTCAAAGCTCCGTTTAGGTCGGCGCGGGGTCTCACCGTTCAGCGTGAAAGGAACACTGTCATTTTCCTCGCAAAACATTTACTACACTAACGGGGCTAATGCTCTCACCGAGAAACATCAGTTACATGGAGGAGGGATTTGTTTGGGCCACTCGTGCTATCAAGTTGCACCTTTTGACATTACGAGCTAGAGTTCCCTGCGAATAACGCTTCGTGCAAATCAGTTTTAAGATATCAACAGAAAGTTCTCTACTTCCTATTTCAATGAGGATTGCGAATGTGTTTTCCCAGTGTAGATAAAACTATGTTCGAGCGTTGTTTTTGTGAATATGGTCACAAAGTGTGGCAAATTCGTTAATTTAACATCGTTTTATCCCCGTATATAAAAAAGTCTTGAAATACTCAAACGCTGGCTTAAATGCAACCCGCGCACCTTGAACTACAACATTTATCATCGTGCGTAAGGCGCCACAGTGTGTTCTAGGCCCTTCAATCCCAGGTTTCTTTCGACATATTTTTTCTTAGAGCCATGTTCTATAAAACTAAGTCTTATAGACCATTTTATTTGTTTTGCGGGATCGAACTCTTGTGTGGTATTCCGGCTAGAATTTCCTAGTCCACTGCCCGAGAAGCACTAAGTACACTGCCCTCTGTGAGACCATTTAGGAAAATAATTTGCAATTAAAAACATGCTGTGACCATGTGCGAATATTGTTTCATATTTATTCTTAAATATTATTTACATTGAACACTTGCGGCCTAGCTTACAAAGTAGATACTTAAGAACTCATCTACATTAATTTATTTCCACTCACATTCAAGATACAACATGAACTCATTTCAACACATATACATTTCTAAGTTGTCGCGATAATAACTGATTTCTGTTCCTAGCAGCAATGAAGACGTGTAGGTGACTTAAAGAAACTAAGTTCAAGTTTCGCATCGGAAGGAATATAGTTTAGAAAGCAGATGCACACTTGAAAATTTGGAACTTGGAAGCATACCACAACCTACACCGCAAACTGTTTAAATTACAATTTGTCAGACACTTTGTTCTTGGAGGTTAACGCATTGGGCAACGAATTGTTAAAATGAATATGCGTAGTAAATGAGGCGAATGCGTTTCTCAGTGGGTGTTTGAAAAGATGAATAGAGCAATTCCTGTAACCGGAGGCTGCTGGTTTTTATGAGCCCGCGTGTTTTTCGTTGTCGGGCCCACGACCCCTTCTTCCTCCTCCGCCGCCGCCGCCGCCGCCGCCGCCGCCGCGTGGCACAGTGATCGCTTCCGCAATGGAGAGCCGCAGGCTGCGGGTGTCGGGTGTCGACGGCACGCCCGCGCCGCCACCCACGCCGGCACATGCCCCCGCCCCTCTGCCCCTGGGCCTATCCCACCCCGCCCCCCGCCCTGGCCTGCTCGGCTCGCCGCCCCCTTCGCCTCGTCCGGCCGCCGGGGCGCGCGTGGCGGCCACTGACTTGACGCGACGCGCACTGCGGGGGCGTTTTTCAGAACTCGGGACGCGGCGGAGTTCGATGCAGACGATGAAGCTGTCTTGAGAGAGCGCTCGGGTCGGACAGTACTGCGTTGCGAACACCTCGTTAGAGAACAGGGTGTGGGTAGGTTGCTGCGAATCAAATTCTAAAAGGAATCCTGCTGCTGTCTTCAATTATAAAAGAACGCCATGGTCAAGGTAACAACAATTACTTTTATCATCGATCACCATCTACATATGTTTTAACGCAGGGTGAATGAAATGCCCCTGACTCTCTAAATGACGTACGCTTGTTTTTGCTAATGAAGGAAGCGATCTTTATATTCACACACCTAGCTTAGTAGTGAGCCTTTTCACATGTTTGAATATTTTTTGAAAGGATGGGTGTCACACGAGGCTCAGAATTTGCCGGTGTAAAATCACGAGAATACATAAAATTGCGTGTCAGTCCAGTTAACTAATAAAGTATCTTGTGACGAAGCACACACTTGTAGATAATTGCATTATTATTGGTGGAGGGTTCACACTTAGATCTTCGATGGTCTCATGTTACTTAATAAATTCCCTTTTCAATACGGTATTCTTTAAATTGATTCCGCAGTTTCGCTATAGATTTTTAGTGTTTTCTTCTCAAACAGTCGTCCTTATTGTAGAGCGTCTAAGTGGTAGCAACGTTTATGGTTATGTTCTTGGATAATATGCAAATAATATCCTTTCTATAAAAATTCAGTCATATAAGAAAAATATGTTTATGTTAAATATATGCAAACGAAAAAATACGTATCTTATTCTAATTCAGTGTCAAAAAATATTAGATTTTCAGGAATCTTCAAATTGGACGTTTGTTATTTGCAATGTAGATATAACCACTTAGGTTGTAAACATGAGTTCATGGTGCTTCAACAATGCGTACTTTCTCGCATTATATCTAAAGCTAATATTATATTAAAAATACTTGTGTATTTGTAAGAGTGTATTTTAAGAAGATTGTCCAACTCGCAAAAATATGAGACTTCGTTGGGATTTCTACTCAGGTGCTTGTATTTAGCAAGCAGTTACGTAATTACTACTCCAAACACCTGAGTCGACCTAAACACCTTCCAGGCGCTCTTGAAAGAAAACCGAACGTTTGCAATTTTCGAAAATCCAGAGATTATATTAACAATCGTACTAATTCGAGTAAAAACTGAGGGGGGGGGAAATTTAATGATTTTCCTCAACAGCGTTCGAATATATTCTTGAAATTAAAGCGGATTCAGTACAGTATTAAGAAAACTCTGACGAATGGAAGCTGATACCTATTTACCATACGTTTAGCACAATTGAATAATTAAGAAATAGCTTTTAATGTCCTCCAAACTTACAATGTACCAAATTTATACTTACTGATTAACTGTTTCCGTTCAACTGTACTAACGTTTCTCAAGAAGTATTAAATTAGAAATATCCCGGGGAAAACGTAATGTATCAGCAAGGAATAAAACGAATAATGCAAGATACTGAATATTCAAATTTCATTTCTAAACTTAAAAACAAGGCTAAGGCTAATGAACTACATTGGAAAAACTAATTTCTATGCGACTGCAGGAAGTATCCATCTTTGTCCGTTTATGGAAGAGGAATTTGTAAACAAAAAGAACAAAAAATTTCATTCCTTAAAATGTAAATATAGATAAATTTTTTCATTCTTATATAATACTTTTTCCGGGTTTAAGTGAGAAATCTTGCCGAACATTGCACTTCTCAGACTACATTTGCCTCGTCCTTGATGTTTGTTTTATGTGAGCACGAACATGGGAAGAAACAAGGGGAAGTGCAGCAAACAGCAGCGTTCAAACAAGATAGCGAACACGACAGCTCCAGAGTGGTTGGGGCTCGTGAAGCCCTTAGTCCTCCTCGCACAGGATCGCAAAATTAGAGATTGGCAGAACGCGTTTGTGATGTAACTTTTACTTTGACTCAAGGCTGTTACCTCAACAGGTAATACCCAGAGAGTGTTATAAGGAGTAATATTCCTCAAGATTGAAAATTTGCCTTCAGTTCTTTTGCAATGAAGACTGCCGTCTGCATAAAAATAGTGAACTACTGCAATTCATTATTATTTGAAATCTACATTCAGTAATTATAAGTTAGTGAACGGTCTTTGGCAATACAATCCAAAACGCATTGTGTTGGTGTTGTTTTCTACTCGTAGCCCTATTCATATCCTCTTCGAAGTTCTCTCATTAATAGTAAATTGTTTTTGTTTTATTGACACGCGTTGATATTTTTATTTCCCTAACAATTATATTTCATTTTTTTAAGACAAGAAGGACGCAATTTCCTCGTTTCTTCCAGCTAGTATCTGAAAGGACTACATGTAACGTAACAGGCGTAATATAAAATAATGTAGGGTAAGATGATGATGAGGCACTTGTTTTTCGCCTTATCAGCAAGGTTCATTAACAGAGTGTAATGGTAGGCGCGCGGACCCCCCCCCCTCCCAGGCCTTTCTCTGTGCCTCAATTCGCAAGCTGTAGCGTTGTGGTGGCGAAACATTGGACTAAACAGTTGGATCGAATTTATCCGCTCTTTGGAGGAGGTCTCTAGCGACCCGCTGCTTCGTCGAACGAGTGCGGATCACGCGCGGCCCTTTCTTCCTAATTCTTGCCCCCCCCTCCCCATCAACTCAAACGCGCGTGCTACATCCACTACTCTGCCACGAATGTCGGGAGAACAGTTGCACACTTAGTGTTTTTGTTCCGACTGGGACGGGGCACTGCTGGTGGAGATACCTTGAGAGGGAACCTCCACAAGCTGCGCCGGATCTCTCGTGCCGAGGACCTACTTCCGAAGTGCTGCCTACACCTTCATCTTTCACCACTGACTCGCGTGAAACATGTTAAAAATGGAGTAGAGAGCACACGTTTTTCCGTGTGCGATGAGAGTATTAAAATGGTGCAGCCAGCGGCCGGGAAGCGGGTCGGCGGGAGGAGCGGTTCGGTCGGACGGGGGCGTGGGCGTGGGCGGCGAGCCGCACGCCGCGGGTTGTGCTGTTGGCTTGCACCCGCTCCGCTACCCGCCGGCGCTGTGTACAGTCGAGAGATTTACAGCAACCGCTTCCGGATCGGGTGCTGGAGCGGATGACGTCACGATGGCGGTTCCCCTCTCGCTGGCTGCGCGGGCGCAGCTGCACCGGCGGCGGAGGCTCCAGGCCGCGTCCGGTGGAGCGCTGCGGAGCGCTGCGGAGCGCTGCGGAGCGCTGCGGAGCGGGGCTGCTGGGGACCGGACCGGTTGCTTATCTGGCCGCGCCGCACGACCGCTCCCGGCTTCCTGTTCCGTCTCCCCCCACTGGCCCCCACCTGCGCTTTCGGCGGCCGCTGGGGGGAGGGGGGAGGGGGAGCCCATGAATGCATTTACCCAAGTGTCACTACGGGATGCAGTAAAATCTTCTTATCGAAGGGGGCGGTGCTCTATTCCCTGAAGAGAGCGACGATTTAAAAGCAATGGTCGTCTCCAAACAATGCACTAGGAAAATACACGAAAAGCCGATAAATCTTCTTGAGTTGTAAATTAAAGGCAAAGTGGTGGAATCGTTAGGTGATACCAGTTTTTCTAGAAACGATAATTGTTTCAGGGATAATGCCTTTTTAGCGATATTTTAAGTTTTTACTATGCGTGTATTTAATTTTATGTTAGCGCGAATATTCAATTATACATTATTTATTATAGCATTAACGTCTCAGTGCTATTAACGAAAGTGAGAAGAGTTCTAATAATGCAAATTCTTGCAAATATGTGGCATTGTCTTGCATAATTCTTGAAATTACCCAACTTAAATGCCTAATGTAAATGGCGCAAGAATATTTAGTTCTTTTCAAAATATCAAGCGTAATTCCCTTGAAATATAGCTTTTTGTAACAAAGATAACGCATTAAGGGAAATAACATACGTAGTTTCCGAAAACATGTCGCCAATATTAGGCCGTAAAATAATTTAATTACCTTTACAAATTTGCGTAACTATCAAGATTGCCGTAATAAGTTTCAACGGATTTATAAAGCGTTCTGGAAAGAATTCTATTAATATAGCACTATCTCTGGGCATGAAAACTATACATTCTAAAACTGAAACATCCAATATGAACTGCCTCAACTTCTCAACTGACAATTTTTGCAGATTTGTTCTCTCTCTTGCCCAAATACTCTATGAAATAGTTTCAAACAATGTCAGGTCTGATTGTTTGCTTATGAAATGAAATGTTTCGTATTCTGGAAATTATTATATTGCCGTGTTAAAGATATGATTATATGGAACAATATATCTGGGAGTTGTGTTGAAACTGGAAAATAATACTTAAATAATAATTAAATAATATAATATCAAGGACCGAAATTGCTCAGTGGTAGCGTATCCGTATGTAGACTCCAGATCTCAGTTTCAGCGAATGAGGAGCTGCGACACCTTCTGGTGCAAAATAGCGCTACACCTACGGACTAACGACCGAAGTAGTTACAGTGCCCGGAATTGGTAAAGATTTACTCACTCACTCATGAAAGAATTATTGAACTACTTTGTTCGACAATAGTTCATTCATATTTTTCATTAAAAAAGCAAAGTGTAAAAACTATTCTTTCATATTAGCCTTCTACACTACTATAATTTCGTTATTACCTTTTTGGTATGACATACGCAAATACAATTTTTGACACATTTAAAATACCAAGTTTCTCAAAATCCAATTCCTTTTATACTGGCTGGTAGACGATTTTTTGACAGTTTCTAACATAGTTGAACGTCGCCGACGACAGCATCGCTCTGCTTAATGCCTTACTTTGCCAGCCATTTTGACTGGAGTGCCTGCTGTTGATGTCTCAATGTCTCGGTTCAGTGCGTGTTGTAGAAGGTTGGGGTGGTTTGGACGAGTGATCTACGTTGCTCTTGCATCTTCACTGAAACGACATCGTAAGAACTGATACAAATCATGACAAAAAGCACACGCAAGTGTAGCGATAGAATAAATATAGATGACAGAATCAAACATGTAATTAATGTTTCTGAAAAGAGAAGGTTATAAATTGTACTTTTAGTGCATTCTAGCAACATAATAATAAAAATAGCATGCGAATATTCACCAATCGCCGTAATGACGAGAATAATAGGGTGAAAAACGGCTGATGCGCAAGTTAGTCAACGTTTGTGGAGTAAATGTGAATACTTTCTACGTGATAATCACTGACCACCACATTCCCAATTTTGTTTGACGCTAATAAATGTCGAAAGGTCGTTCTCATTACTGAACAAGCAATGTTGTTGACCGCTGGGAACGGGATTTCTGTGCCCGTTTGAAAGATCCCCAAACAGTTTCTTTCATCTTGCCTGTCATTTGCACTTCACGTCTGAGTATTTCGATGCTTTTTGCTTTTATATTTGGAGCTTGTGATCCTTAGTGACAGATTGTTGGAAGAATTTGCGTAATGTCCGTAAATATCTGGAACATTGAACGCCGAAGGTTCTGCTTTCCTTTTTCCTACATATCGTTATCTAACATGTCTGACAAACTATCTGCGGATGCCGTGGCGAAGAAAATATTCCCTCTTTGCTAAGAACAGAAGTGCTACCAACCTTCTAACTGAAATACAAGGAGAAACCACATACAGAATGCAAATAAATTTGAGGGTCATAAATACAAGGAGAAGCCACATACAGAATGCCAATTTTAAGCGTTAGGCAGTTTTGACTTGAAACCGACCATAAAGAACTTACGTGCAATGTTTTATATTCTTTTCAACTGACGTTGGGTTGACGAATTCTTAAGAAATGTGCATCAAGCTACATACTGCGTATTACAATCAATAAACGAAAAATGACAATTTTAAAAATTGGGTATCTTTACAATAAACGTTCCAATTAAAGAGCATGGATGTGAATCGGGGACAATTAAATTAATTAAAAATTCCTTGTTATGATAGTTGACTACTTTGATATAAATATTCCGAAAGGTAAATGCTTAATTATTGACAATGCACTCTTACACGTGTTGAATGAGTAATGATCGTTAGGAAAGGGCCTAATAAACCTTACTGTAAAACTGCAGGAAATAATAAATGTTATGTTATCCGTAAATTAGAATTTTTGCGACAGAAAGAGAATAATTTAAAAGTGCTGCAAAATGAACAAAGTAGCGAATTGATTTCACAAAATTAATGTTTTTATTCTTTGGATCTTTCCATTACACCATGTTAAACAATTTACCAATAAATTTTAGAATTTACAGAATTTTGAAATTTTCCATTTACGTGTAATGTGCAGTAATGTTTGAATGATGCTTTCTAAAAGTAGTTTGATGCTCATGTTAGTTTGGCAAGCTTGTCCATTTCACTTTGGTGCTATAACTTCAGCCCATATTGTTTCTACCTACCACTTTGAGAGCGTAGCTTCCGCAACCGGAGTCAGTAATGCATTACGCCCTGAGGAAGGTGGCAAAATGGGGACCGAAACGTCGGCACCTTCGCCATGGACGCGGCGTCACCCGGACAGCCTAGTCAATACCTACCACTTTGCTTCAATGTGGATGGCAGCCGGACGTAAGGCAGCGAGGGAGTTGCGTGCGCAGCTTTAGATGGCGAGTACGTAAGAGAAGGACGAAGGCGACTTGGGTGCGCTGCGCCCACAAAGCGCCCGTTCTCCGCGCGCTGTGGTGGCCCTCGCTCGAGGAGCGGAGCGGAGCGGAGCGGAGCGGAG
>BOPP01000383.1:34636-104671 GCA_017312745.1 Gryllus bimaculatus | reverse complement strand
CAAGAGGCCCTGCGGAATGAATAGTTACGGTGCACAATGGTTTTAGGCCTCTTCAAGTTCGTTAACGTTTCCAATTTTTCTAAGTGGTTTCTACGTATGCACTCTGATTAGAGTTCTTGCAAAAGCAAATGAGGCGAGTGTTGCCGTTTGCTTCGTGGTCTTCGTTGAACTTCACCGTGAAATTGTCATCAAAGTTGGTATTAATCTTAAAGCCAATGTTATGCACGTTTATGTTAAATAGAACTGTTTGAATTATGTTCAATAGTTTTCAAAAAACCTCGGGTTACGAAAGAAATATGAATTTTATAACCATCTACTCTTTATTTCTCAGTTATTGAAAAACACTTGAGTTTTCCCGAGAAATATATTCGATAACACACGTCTCTTTAGTTTGCATTCAATTTGCTCAAATCACATCGATTATCACGATTTAAGTTTTATGGTTACTTAGCAAGACACCACAAAAATGTTGTTTTCATCGCCGCCGTATACTTGTCCTGATGTTTTTGATTCAGTAAGAGATTATAAGAACAATAGAAGCCTTATAAAGTTCGTGCATTCATGAATGAGTAATATGAAATCTGCATGTTTTTAAAGCAACTTTTCATGATAATTGATCTGAAATTATTTCTGCGTGGTATTCATCGACATAAATGATCGAAAAGGTTGTGTGCATACATAAAACTGCATGCATTACTCATAAATGTAACCGCAGCCTGCAAAACTTTTGCTATAATTGCAGCTGAAATATAATTGAGATTATACTGCAAGTATGTACGCTGTTTTCTGAAAATTTGCTTTGAAATTAGTCAAAAACAAATAATGCAATTAAATATATCACAGCCTGATTTAAAATAATTTTTCTTTAAAACAATGTCGGTTCGCACATTTGTAAGGATGAGACTATTTAGAATTGGTGTGTTGAATTCAATTATGTCTTCTGATCAATCAATACTACTAAAAGAAAATTAACTTTTAATTTATACGTTGTATCACAAATTGAAAAGTTCAGTCTAAAACAATTGGCGAAATAAGGCGAATTGAATTAAAGTCTTCTTGTATTTCTAATGAATAACCATTCAGTCCTTTCGTTTTCAGACAAGTGCAGTTCAATGACTGCGCAATGTCGTGTAAGTAAGGGGTATAAACTCGGTTCGGTTCATTTGTTCAAAATGTGCAATGTACGCCCTTGCTATGTGCGTGGGAGCATTCGGGATAATGGGAAGCGGGAGCAATTTGGGTGCTGCGTAGGCTGTGCGCTTGGACATTCGCGTGCCACGTTAATGTTCGTAACGAGGATTACAGCAATTCTGCTATTGCGGATGTCTATTTAGACGTGCGCATTAACGACGTTGATGATTCAACGCACTTGAAACTCGCAGCTAATTCATTATTTCTTCCGCTGAGCGAGAGAAAATTTATCGCAGCAGCCCAGCAGGCCGCTTTTTGCCCGCGCGCCCCAGCGCTGGCGCTTGAAAGCGCTGCTTGAGTTGCAGTGAATAGGCGCCTTCTCAGACCGCGCGACACGACGCGACGCCCTGAGTGCACTACAAGCGGGCGATCTGTGCTATCTTCAATTTACTCGCAGGGATCGCATGCGGCTGTTTAACCAACGCAGCGGCGAAAAAAAATGACGCTGTTTTTGTTTGTCGGCCTTACGAGACGCCATAAAACCTGATTTTGATATGCAACGAACCAGCGATTCTTGTACTTCAGTTGATGTCTTCAGTTTATGACAGTCCGAGTCGGTCGGTATAATGAGACCTCGCGGAGAATAGGAGTCGCTTTGATAGCGCTGTTTACCTCCGTGGCCACTGACCTCGTTACCTCATTCTTGGTGCAATGACAGCTCTGAAAGGTGAAATTAAATTTTAAATGCCCGAGTTTCGAGTTTCTGACGCGTGACTAGCTCAAGTAGCTGCTCTGTATTGTTTTAATAGCCTGTTGTCTATGAAATTAGGGGGAATTTTTAACGAGCATACGTGTTATCATATCTTCTTTCCAGAGTAATATTTATATTTATTGTGGGGTATATGAAATGATCAAATGAGCTAGGATAAACGTGACGTTGTAAGTATTGCATCTAGGTACTACATTGTCCGTGTATTTCGCACCGAAAATATTATAAAATCGTGCACATTATTGAAATGATTATCCGTTTTTGACAGCGAATTTTACCATAAAAAATCGAAAATGAACAATCACATCATAAAATATCAAAAATTTACTCAGAATGTAACTGAGGCTTTGAATTATATCAGTTCACCAAATAGCAACAATGAAGTTTAAAATGAATATATTTATTACAGCATTTGTGACAAACAATTATTTATTTTATAAATATTTTCACGAAATTAACATTGGTAACTAGATTTGACTAATGATTAACATAGTAACAAGAATTAATCTAGCAAACGCTTCAATACTCCTTAAAACAATAGATAAACGTTAGGAAAGTGCGAATTATATTCGATATAACACTTTTTTGTTGCTTTTCTATTCTTTCTAGACATCGTATTCCTGTCAAATTGCCACGAAACTTTGAAAGCAAAGGAGTGATGGCGCCATCGTTTTCAACATTATTTTAAAAAAACAAGTTGCAGATTCACAAAATAGTTTTAATGTTTTGTTTCAATAGTGGATTCTCAAAATATTTTTTATTATTAACCATGACCTTTAGTAACAATTTCGCATGATTTCAGAAAGGTGTAGCATTGATTATTATTATTGGCGAAAATTGGCATCTCTTCCGATCCGCGTGCGAGCTGATGTGCGTGACGAGCGACGATGCAGCGCTGCGGGATGCTAGGCGTGCTGGCCGTGCGCGCACTTGGCTCTCGTTGCGAGGGCCCCGCCCTGCCCCGCCCCGCCCGGCGCGGCGCGGCGCACCCTTGGCTGGCTGGCGCGGGGGCGGGGGCGGGGGCGCGGCGGTTGCGCAAGCGCGCGTGGGCGCGCGGGCGGCGGATGCCTCGCAGGAAGGCGCCGAGATAGGCGCGCCTCGATACGCGCGCCGCGTCCTTCTGACCGCTGCTCGGGGTTGGCGCTGGGCAGAGTATGTCGATCAGAGGGCTCATGAAGCGACCAACTTACATGTGAAACGAAGGTCATCTTTGCCCACGCGCCTCTCAATAAATCCTGACAATGCTCTGGGGAAATATTTCTTTTTCCAACTTCCAGTTCCAACCAATTTCAAGATTTGAATGAAGCACTTAGATAAGGATTAATGGTGTTACTCGCAAGACTATTTTAATACTTTCCTAACGCGACACAAACACTTTCTGGGGGGAGGGGGGCGACCCGCGACCTCCCCCCGTCGATTCGCCCCCTGGCCACGAATACAAGATCTTACATTAGATCTAAGCAAGCCCACTAACTAGACAATGTTCAGATTTTCTTAAGTCAGAATTTTTTTGCATTTACTTCTTCAATGTGTGCACCGATTGGCGTATAACATTGAAATCACCAAAATAATAAAGAAGTGTTAAATGCCGACTGGTCTCAATAATTGTTATTGAAACAATGTGAATCCAAAACGTTCCCCAAAAGGTGGAACGATTCTTTTCCGTGAGTTATTTCATTATAGCAATCAACATTTCGTCAATTTAATCATTTAATCTTTAGTGTTACAGGCAATTCGCAACCCAATGTAAAAATATCTTGATCTTTTATAAGTTTTGTGGAAATGTTTCTTTCATGTTTGAAATAAATGTAATTATTTCAAACGAAATATTGTACTAAACAGACGGGTTGAATTTTTAGATATCAATAAGTAAATTATTTAAATTTAGGAAACAATGAATGATAAAATGTTTGATATGGTCGGGCTTCGGTTTTTCACTTAATGATTTGTATATTGACGATAATCGCTCTTCAGTTATATGGGAATTGTATACTTGTGTTTTCATTTGAAAATACATTTTCCAACTTGCTTCTTCTTCTTTCGGAAACACCACTTCACTTCAAATGTTTTTGACAAATGATCCGTATGATAACGATGATTCTGTGAAACCTGCATATGCTGTGGTTGCGCATGAAGTAAGGAAAGGTGGGTGAAGGGTGGCGTGAAGTAAATTAGAGAGCTCTTCACACAATTCTAATGGTGGTTTCTGCTTTCAGAAAAGTAGGGTCTATCTCAGACTGTTCTTCACGAATCTGCCCAAGCTCAATTATCGTGGCAGCGTCGGGAATTTTTAATCATTTTCTGAGGTTCCGGGTCTGTTAAAACTCTTTGGCCGACGCCTCATTTCCCCTCTATCTGCTTTGCAAGAGAGCGGCAAGGTACTGTATTTGCTACTTCGCAGAACGTGTCCCCAAAATAACCTTTTTCTGTGCTTCGCTAGTATTGAGATGATTTCATGTATTGTCAACGCGTCGTAGAAACTGCACGTTCAACTAACTTGCTATGCCTGAGAAATCCTCTTCCCTCCATTTCGTTTCATTAGCGTCTCAAATACTTTAAGTTGCTCATAGCGAAAGTATTCAAGTGAAGGAAATTCCGTTGTACTTTAATACCGAATTCTAGATCCACGATGTAGGGAACGCTAATTTATCTTTATTCCCATGTATACACCTCTGTTTTTTTCTCTGTCTGAAATTAATGGATTTCGAGAATATGCCGATGGAAGCTAGAATCGCAGGGGCGGGGGCGAGATCGGCGCGGACGAATGTGGGTCGTCTGAGCGCCCACGCGCCCCCGCCGCCCCGGGAAGAAACGCTCTCCGCCTCCGCTTTCGCTGCACCCTGTCGCGGCTGCCCCACGCTGGAGCCTCAGCGGAGCTGGCGTCATCTTGCGCTGCGCTGCCCTCCCAATAATACGGAGACGGAGAACAAATTGCTACGTTATGTACGATTTTACCAATAAGAAAAAATATTAAAAAGGCTGGTTAGAAACAGATACACTGCAAGATAAATGTCGTGCCTTGCCTTGACAATCTCATTGCAGACTATTCGTTTTTGGAATCTGATGGAAGCTAAGAAAATTGGTCTTGTGAGTACGATGAGAACATACGGGAAATGTATGTGAAAAATACTGCAGACTGGCTAGTCGGACACTTTACATAGCGTTTATTTCATTTGCAACAAAATATTTCTTTGAGATTAAATTTCCTTTACGCCTTTTGATGATATCCAACTTGTTAGTTATGCTGTCTTACCGGCCTGCCCAAACACTGGCTCTTGGGCCATCGAGAGCTGCAGGCACTGGGTGTGAACAGGGGCCACGCGCAATGCTCCACGTTCAGTTGTGGCAGGACTACTGTTGTTCAGAGGGGTCGCAGAGGAGGACGGGGAGAGAAAAGGAGGGAATTGCCTGGGCAATGACTGGCATTTTATGGCCACGAATCTAAAGTTGGGCAAGCGTGTATTTGCACCAATCCACGAACTCTGACTAGATAATATTTAGTAATATAATTTGTTTTTCTTCAAGACGGAATCTAAAGTCGTAAAATCATTATTCCGCATTGAACATATCGCTTACGAACCAGTAAAGGAACACGCGTTCCAATTGTTTCTCTCATCATGTTTTTGAATTAAAAAAAATTTTTTTTGTGAGTTATGTCCGAGCGAATACCTCAAAATTATGTTTAGATATCTGCTGTAGTTATAGGACAATTCTTCTATTATATGCTCTCCGTTATGAGACTTAGGAGTTTTTATAAGTAGAACTACCGACTTCTACTTAGAAGTAGACCAGTCATTAATTACTCGTATTTATTGATAAGGAAATAAAGAAGTTTTAATAAATATGAACTTGCATTCTACAAATGCCTCACGCGTATGAAAAAGCTGAAATACATGATGAGCCACGTGACTGCCAGATGGAGGACGCGTTCTTCATATCGCCCGGTCATGGATCCAGCGCTAATCAGAAACACTCGGGCGCCTTGAGGAGTGCTCGTCTAGGACGGCCACTTGGGGTGGATAGTCGTTGCCAGACACTCCAAACAAGCACAAGTAACGTCTCGAGTCCTACAAAGAGCTCTCTTTGAGTGTAGCTGCTGGCATCATACTCATTGGAATTCCGCTGGTGAGCTTTATCTGAGATCCGCAGCGTCATTTCACTGGGATTCCAGACGAAAAATGTTTGTATCTTGCTGCGATGGAATTGTATTTGAAGAATGTAACGGTGGACGGAAGTTAATAAACTCACTCATTGTTATGTTTTTCTACTGCACCACAGTATAATATAGCATGTTAATGTTTTGTAGTGTTAAAGAAGAAACTAATTATTCGTGTGTAAAATATGTTCCGTGCTTCGAGCAGGAATTGTGTATAAATCAACCTATTATATTAAAAATGAAATTTTATTGGAATAGTGTAAATAGCTGGGCATCTTTTATTGTGTTTTATTTGTATTTTCGTTTTTGACAAATGGTAATCATTTCTGATATTCCTTTGTTAACTGGTGGTGTTACAACAGGTCGTACTTTCTCGCGGTATTATTGTCTATGTAATATATTAATATGAAAGTTTTTTACATGCATTACTTTTCATTCTCACAGCTTATTAAGCAAGCGAAATTGTCGATCAGTTTTCATATTTAGCTCAATTAAAGGCAACATTTAACACTATTTAAAATAGGTTTTAAATAATTAAAAATAATAATTTTAAAATTTATAACAAAAGCTTAAAGAAGAAACTAGCAATGAAATATGTAATAATAGTCAAATTCCAACTTAAGTAGCATCCAACTGCTTCAAAACGCCTCTAGATATACGTTCACGAAGCGCAGGAAATAAAGGGCGGGTGACTGATGCAAAATTACGCACAAATACTCATATGTTCGAAAAACTCAACATGGCCTTATTTGAAGATCTGTTTTTAATGAACACAGCTCATTGTATCTTCATTATTGCACTTGTAGAAAACCGCCGACTTTTTCCCCGTTTTTTTTTTTCGATTTTAAAAAAATCAGGGTTTTCAACCAAGAGACCTGCACCATTTTCTTAAACGTCCTTCTGACTACCCAACCACAAAATTGCATCAAAATCGATAGCGCCATTTTTTTTTCAAATTTTGAAAATGTCCCAAGGGCTTCATGTAAAAGACCCCCCAAAATTAAAATATTGATTTCAAGTTCAAGGTGCAGAGACATTCAGATCGATCGGGAAATATCAGTTGTGGAGAAAACCGGCTGAACGATTTAGCCGCTAGCGTTCATAGACGGACGGACGGACGGACGGACGTACGGAGAGAGACGTTTTGCCGTCAATCACATTTCGGGATCAAGGACCCCCAAAACGGATTCTCGCTACATCGTGCGCTAGAAGATTTTTTTTCTATATTTAGCAATTGGATTTATTCGTTACCAGGGCCCTGGAATAAGAGTTTTTCTGCCGACAATTCGCTGCTACAGCATTACAAAACATTCTCTCTACCGCGGTAGCGAGGAAGTAATAATGACGATTAAAAGCAAATAAATATAAACTAGTAGTGATAAGACAGCATATACTTTCTCTCATTTTTTCTAAACTTGCAATTTTCAAAAATTGCACTGTTTGTGTTACTCTGAATTGAACCGGCGATGTTGGAAATGAACGATGATGGGGCTGCGATGAAATGAGAGACAGGAGACTCGAAAGAAACCCGAGAAATCCTGCGGTGACCTGTTTCGTGCCCACAAGCGCCGCATGGATTGAGCGGGACTCGAACTGCGGTCTTGGAGGTGAAAGGCGACCAGTCCAACGCGCTCAGACGAACGTAGCGCCGCCCGGTCCGCCCTTCTCCAGAACTACATCCGCCTAAAAGCGAACACTGAACGACGATACATTATCTCGACATTACGGGTACTGCAAGCGCTTCCTGGTCAACCCTTTTCGAAAAATTACGAATTTATGCACCAATAAGAGGATATAATGGCGCCTATTATTCCCTCGTACTAATTGCTGTTATACTGAATAATCTGTAAATGAATAAAAGAGTGGCGTCGCTGTTTGCAGTCTTCAACTACGCTCCGCGAAGTGAGGAAGGTTAAGCAATTCCACTCATCGGGTTTCCTGTTTGGGTGATCGTCTAGGAACCCCGGAATCTAACGCCTCCGCTCCTGTGGACGAAGAGATAAAAGGCAACGACCAACTAAAATTAAAGGAGGGTTACTCCAAAACGTTCCGCGCCAGTAGGTGTCTGTAACAAACAGAACGTTGTTACAAGTTGTAACGAAACAAAAAAATTAAGAATAGAAAGAAAGTTGTGTTCTATAACCGAATTGTTTTTGCAAATTAAGGGAATTAATGCTGGAACCTTTCACCCTCTAGTAATAATAATAATAATAATAATAATAATAATAATAATAATAATAATGAAAATAATAATAGTGAAAATAATAATGAAAATATGGATATGATGTAAATGTAATTGAAGAGATAATGTCCTTGATTCTTTAGTGAAAATGCATATATATATATATATATATATATATATATATATATATATTGTTTGTTTTTCTACACTTTTAATCCAGTACCACAACAATCTAGTTAATGGCGGGCGGTGCGCCTGCCGCCTCGCAACCCGCCGCGCAGGTGTCTTCGGCCGGGGCCGTCGCGTCGCGTCGCGTCGCGTCGCGCCGTGGCGAAGCAGCCGGCCGTGACGCCGGGGGCGCTCCGGGCTCCGCTCTTGGCGCTCTGTCGGGGGCCTCGCCGCCGGGAGGGGGGGCGCCGTGCGTATGAGCGTGCGCCCGTGCGTGCGACGCCGCGCGGCGCCGTGCGTGCCTCCGCCTCCGCACGCGCGCAGGAATCCCGCATTCGAGCCGCTTCGCTCTCGTGATCGCCGTAAATGTAATTCGCGTGAAATTTGCTCGTCCGAACGATTCCGCTCTTTCGAGGTTTAGTGGTGATGTGACCTAATTGTGTTCCGTCAGTTATTGTTTTTTATTATTTTTTTTATTACGAAAGCTGTGCAAGGCTGCATTGTGTACGAAGAAGCAATATATGCGGCGTCGTGTGTGTTTTCCACTGATATTGTTGATGTTAAATAGTATGGCTACCGCAATATGATTCAGATTTATTCCTTTGTAGCCTAAACTTTTAACAGTCTAAATCCGTTTTCCGGAAACTTTGCGTTGCGGCTTAGATAATTCCAAATGCCGTAGATTATTTCCTTTATCCAGATCACAGTCAGACCTAACGTACTTGTTTTATTCTTTATTACCTGAGATTCTTTGACTTGCAAGGAACGATGCCTAAATGTTGCATTACGCTCTGAGGATGGTCGCAGAATGGCGACCGAAACGTCGGCACCTTCGCCATGGACGCGGCGTCACCTGGACAGCCAATTAAATACTGACTCCGGCCGCGGAAGCCTACGCTCTCTCTAGATGCTATTTGTTAAATATTTCTAAATATTTATTCTAAAAAGCCAGAAGTAACAAAAGATCTTGTGAAAAACTAACAATTTTTAACGGTACTTCTAATCAATATCACTGAAAAAAATCATTAACAGCTAATTTATTTCATGTGCATAAAGTAATAAAATGGCCTTAATTAAGAGACTTTTACATTACAGAAAAAATCGCATAAACAGAAGAGAACATGCGTCATCATGGTGTGAATTTTGGCGTAAATACCTATTACGTGTTTTTCAATTTCGATTCAGCTATTACCAATTTTTAGTAGGGATATGTCATTGTGACAAGGGACTCAAAGGACTGGAATGAGTGATTTGGGACAGAGCTTTTGAGGATTTCTGGACGTCACAGAGCATTGAGTTATCAAGCACTGGTTTAAGCAAAAGAGACTCCTATCTATTTGTGTTTGCCCCATCAGTCAGGCATCTGCCGGTCTATGGCGTGAGGTTACTGTGCCAGCTTCTTCTGTGCGAAGTGCGAGTGTGAAGGGAGGAGGAGTCATGCGATGTCCTAGTGGAACGTCTGAAAATGACAGTTGAATGGCAGTGGCGGCTCTGGGATTAGGCAACAGGGAGGGCACAGAAAGTTACAGGATCAAACAATGTTAGTCATTTCAAAAATTGTTATATTTGGATTGTTTAAGTCACATAAGTAATATTTACAATCGAATTATCTCCCCGGAAGATAGGCTATACACATGATCTATAAATTAAATTGAGTCTTCTGTTGTTACATTCTGTAAATCTATTACTAATTCTTCAAAATTAAATGAGTCTCGTAACAAAAGTCTTTATAATGAAAACATACAAAGTCCATTCAATCTCTCTTCCGATATGGTATTTCTTAAAAATGTCTATAATATTTTCAAAGTGAAAACGCTCTCTCAGATTCTTTTACATAGCACATCCATCTCAGATTTCAGTTTGCTAGCTCACGAACGGAGAGTACTGTGAAACGCGATCAACCTGTTGTAGGGGGAAATCTTCTTGATATTGTTGGAACGTTTTACAATCAAAGAGAGAACACAAAGATAGATTCCCCCTAAAATTACGATGGCCATTTACCCCTTTGAAATTTCCGTACAAAAGAACGATTGCCATTTCTATCAGATTGTAATTTTTTTATATCAGGCCGAGGTGGCCCAATTCTCTTCATGCACAGCCTTGTATCATAATCACATTGACTGTTTTCAGGCATTTTACAGAATTGGAAAACATTCTCAATCTCAATGCACAATACGAACTGGACGCAAAGATCGGAATACAGCATTCACATAGTTTGTCTACAGATCGGAAAGATGATGCCGATTGCACACTACTGCACTGAATGATTGTGATAGGGGAGATCAGTTAAACAGAACACCAGCAGATAGCACTGTCCTGCACGTAAATCAAGCGTTTAAAAATCGATTAATAGATAGCGCCGGACAACGAGGTTGCTACCTCCCCTGTCCGGCTGCTGGGCGGCGGCCGTCATAAGACGCCATTTGCCGAACCTATGTTGCCATTTCAACACTCATTGGCAGCGATTTCTATGTCTGTAAGTTCCGTAACAACACTGCGTTTAGGACACAGAGGCGAGTGTCCGCAGCCAATGAAAATCGTTCTACGGAACAAGAGCGGGAGTTTGAAAGCTAAAGAAGTGTTTGATTCGAAAACAACCCTGCAGACCCACAGAGATTATGGGGGGGGGGCAGTGTCCCAATCGCCTCCCTGCTGCAGCCGCCACTGTTGAATGGAGGAGCTCCTCATTCGCGGCCTCGTGGCTCTGTTAGAGACGTGTTCGCTTCTGGCGGCAGCGTTTCCGGCCTTCACGCCAGCTTGCGGGTAGCCAGGTATCTCTCATCGCAGGGCAAACTGTAAGCAGTGCGCGTAAGGGGGGAGGAGAGGTCACGCGTGGTCCGGAGCAGGGCGTTGGCCTGGTGTTGATCGGAGAACCCAAGGAAAACTGCGAAAGAAATTCGCCTCCAGACGGCGGCTGAATTTGGCCGCGCGATCTAGCTCGTGTCGAAAATCCTGCCACCGTCGGGAGTGGCAGTCTAGGACCCCCGGTCAGAGCCACTGACGTGCCCTGCATCTTCTCCCTCCCCTGAGACAGCCGTGGTTTCTGGGTCTGTGCGCGGCGTCGCTCGCGCAGCCTCTTCGGTCAGACTCCGCTGCCCGTTGAGAGGGGGCCGCAACGGTATTCCTTTTCATTCAGTAAACACACTCCTCGTGTTTTCTGCTCAACGCAATAAACAAGAAGATCGGAATTCACGGTCTTCTACACCTGACGCTGCGATTCTGATGGAATGCGGGAAAGACGCGTTTGTTGCCTGCCTGTCTGTTTTTTTTTTTAACGGAAGTCGAAATCTGTGTGCAAGTAATGGCTATTTATAATTATGTTCTTGTTAATCTGAAGATTAATTATGATTCACTAATATAAGTGCTGTTAAAATATTTTCGTTTTACGACGGCAAAATATTTTTCCTCACGCTAATGAGTCCTTACACAAATGTGTTTTTAGGTGCTGTTTGTTAAGGAACCAAGAACCAACGACCTACAAAGTTCATATTAACAAGATTATTTCTATGCATTTTCTTTTCACAAGGCGCACTGGTAATATTATAATTTTATAGTTTTTTGAAATTATTTTTGGTGAAGATGTTTGAAAATTATTATTGGAGTGTACAAAACTAGAAAATCAAATTCATTAAAATGGAATGTACGAATTCACGGAGATAAATCAATCATTCGGAGATACCCATAATTCACAAAATATCATAAACTGTCACTATAATAATAATTCTTAATCAAGAACACTATTCACTAACATCAGAATTATTAATTCAATAAAAGAGGACAAGCAGTACTCGCAAGTACTTAAAAGATACTCAATGTTTTATTGAAAGGAAATTGTAATTTCTAAAGGAAAAGCCAGATTGAAGGATATTGAAGGAATGGCGATTTACTTCTTTTAATAATAATAATTTGTGTTCTACGGCAGTAAAAATTCTGCTCAAAAGCCACACAATAGCACGCACACTTGGTAAGAAAAATAAATAAAATAAATTCAAACGTTTAACAAAAATAATGTTCACGAATTCTGTAATAACAGAATATGCAGTACAGTTGTTATTTACATATAAAGATTGTCAAGACGTAACTGTGCATAACGCATCACGTAACAAAACTTGAATAGCGCGCGGCCTCTTTCTTGGAGCCTCCTTGTCGCGTGACCTTGGCTCTGCGTGAGCAATGACATGCGCATGGCAATTTGGTCAGTGCGCGCTGAATAAGAGATTGGAAACAGCGTAAGCAAATATTTATATTGTTCAGTCAAAATCGAACTTCTTTTATTGTTATTCGATTTTTCTTGAGTTGCTGGGTGTCTATCGAAGACCCCTCTTATATGGCCGGAGGCTCCATAGATTTCTTTCAATTTCTGCCCGCACTGGAAATCAGTAACGAAGATTATCGCGATGCCAGGAGTGCTTTCTTACACTTCTAACTGCTGACTGCACCATTGAGGCGTAAAAAGGCTGTTATTTGGCCTTATGTTCAAGTTGTATGTTCATGTAAACCAAGTGTCTTTTCTTAAGATATCATTTGCAAGCTATAAACGCGAGGGATTGGAATTTACCATGGAAATTTCAAACAGGATCTTAAGAGAGTATGGGTATGGAATAAATATTCATTGCTTGTCGCGAGTTTACGATCTCTTTTCATCGTTCCCAAGAGATTCGAGGACAGGATCTGAATACTGGCGCTTTTGAGAATTTCTTCTATACTGTCTGCCATTTTATGATGCAAAAGTGATAACTATTGAAGTAATGTCTCTTTCTTCCTTTACGGCAATTGAAGTAGATATTTCTGATTGCATACTAGGACTATTTTTGAAGCCTTTGTTAGTTGTTGAGTTAGTAGTCTTTTCTTTAGCCGGATGTCTAGATTTATTAAATCATAGAAACGGTATAGTAAAACACACATATACAGTAAAACAGCAATACTTTCTCGCATTATTTCTAAATTTGGCATTTTCAGAAGTCCAGAGAGTTGAAACGAAAATTTGGAGCGGTTTTTGAGAAAATATTTATTTTCAGAAAATGCATAAATTTCAAGGGTAAATTACGCGAAAAAAACTCGCTCTTTCAAAAAATGGTACATAGCAAGAGCTGATTTATTGCAATAGACCTTGTCTGAGGCAAAAATATCTCTCTTCAATTTTGAAGTTTTGAAATGTTAACTTTTCGCAATTTTTCGAAAATACGAAAAGTTTGCCGAAAATGGGGATAGGGCTATATTTTGTACTGTTCGTTATTACATATGAGAAAATTGAAGCAAAAATTGGAAGCGGTTTTTGAGAAAAATGAGTTGTTTGTTGACGAGAACATGGAGAGATCATTAATCATACCGGAAGAGGTGGCTCAGCGCATCAACTGATGTCAGTGTAGTGACTCCGACCGGGAGGTTCGAGGTTCGAGTCCCGACCGTGGAGAGATTCTCAACACTAGCGTGTCAGCTTGGTCGAATTAAGTCGCTGCCCTGTTCTAGCGGCCGGCTGATCTGATCGGTATTTTTCCGTAGTTTCTCCGGTTAATACCAGGCGAAGGCCGGAGCAGTGGAGGAGTACCCTCACAAACGGGCCATGGACCTCGCGCATTGTTTCCTTCCTCTTCCTCCTTCTATCCTCTTCCCTTATACGCACACTTACACTAACTCGCACTACATTAGCACACGTGCCGTGCGACTGGTCTGAGTTTTAGAGCTTATCTCAGCTGGGCGGTGCCCGTTGGCGGGAGATACCCTCTACAAGTCGGCAAGTCGGCGCTGGATCTCGCCACCCAGCGAGGGAAGACTATAGCTACATCCTGAGGGGGGAGCATGCACTACGCTTACAGGACTAATGACCTTTTCCGTTGACGCGCCCGGAATCACTAACAATCAATCAATCATCGAACATAGTGATTATGTTTCAGAGGAATTGAAGACAAAGGAAATCTATTATGTGGGGAAAATTCTGTCTGCAAATGAGTCATTTGAATATGATGCATTTTATAGGAAACCTTTGAAACTAGAGAAGATGTTTGTAATGCTTGTGGTTCCTGACATTCCTTTCATTGGTAAGGAAAGGATAAAAATGCTTTTTCCAAACCCCACAACACAAGGAAAGACATTAAGGCAACACTCAGATATTTCATTTGTTATATATTTCGCTTCTTAATGATGTTCTTTAGGGTATATAACCGTATCTCATTGTTCCCACTAGCGAGTCTGTTTCTACCATCATATTCTCAAGGGTACAGTGAGACATTTAATTTTCAATTTTCTAATACATCGACAATTGATTCTATGTTAAATCAGTTAATGTTGTCAGATACCAATGCAAAAAAAGTTTTGAGGAGATATTCTATTTTTTCCAATGTCTAATTTGTACTCCAATTTGAATGTCTCACTGTTCCTACTTTTCTCCTACTTCAAAAGAATAATGATTTTAATGCAGAATACTTTAAATTTATTTGTTACTTCCGTTTGGAATGTTTAAAAACTATCAAACATTTTTACTAATTTCGAATGTGCGCAGGAACGTAAAGAAAACTATGCACTGCCCGGCCTTGTGAGAGAGGTCCTACGAATTCGGGAAAATCGAAAAGCAAGAAGCAGTTTCGATTTTGACTGAGAAATGCAAGTATTTGATTGAAGTCACTTCTTATGATACAATTGAAATCAGGAGACAGCAAGGCTCCAAAGAGGCTGTCCGCTATTAAAAAAGATTACTTACGTATTGTGTTATAGAATAGCAAATATTTTGATACTTTTGGTGTGTAAATAGTTGTTGTACTGCATAAATAAACTGTACAGTATACTATTATTACAGTACTCTACTGTACTGTAATAACAGTTACATAACTGTACTGTTATTGCAGTAACATAACTGTATTGTTTTTACGATATTTGGGCGTGCGGTTTTTTTGTTTAAATACTTAATATATTGTAATGTTACAAGAGGGTATTTTATTTGTGGTTCTTGAGTAGTGTGGGCGGTACTTTTTGGAAAATAGTTTCGTGTGGTTTTATTCAGCAGCCATTTTGCTTTTGCACAGCGCTAGATCACTAGGATTTGGAGAACGACTCGAATTTCAAAGATCTTCTGTTTCCAGCGGATGAACTGGAACGTGTGTCGTGAATACACACATCACGCCTCTGCTGTCATAGAGCAGCCAAAAATAGAAAACATCTGTTAATGGAGGGGTATCCGATAGCAGGGTTCCATTTTAACTCTTTTCATTCTAAATAGGAAAAAAGAATGACTTCGAGGCTTACTTTACATATAACAGAGAGCTTATAGCTGCTGCATATTGTTCCATCATGGAATAATGCAACACTACTTTCTGAATGTAGTATTCTCAAGCTTTACAATACTTTGATAATCGACATGACAGGAAACATAATGAGCCATTTCATGTTGCTACATTCTCTGTATAAGAATGCAATCAAAAGTATCTAGCACATGCGTCACCGCAAAACAACCTTCTTCATCTGTGAGAAATTCGCCCTGCTCGTGATCTCCGAGACAGAAGAGCAACGAGTGGCTAAAGAAACACGCGTTGGCATCGTTTGCTGTCAATTGCACGTATCGACAACTTGATCGACATTCTTACGCAAAAGCACGGAGGAACGTGTAGGGGAGGCCGGGCTGCTCTTAGCAACAGTCACGTCCGCGCCGATCCTTTCCGCTGAGCGGAGTTGAGAAGCTGTCGGCGGCGACAGGGACACGTGCGCTGTTGCGGTTGCGGCCGCGGCCACTCCGCAGGGGCGGCGCTGCCATCGGAGACGGCGGGCGGCGGGCGGATTAGCGGAGCGGTGGCGAATGGGGAGGAGGCGCAGGAAGGGATTGGAGTAGTGGAGGCATTAGATTCGAAAACGAAGTGATAGAAATAGGGTGGTTGTGGGGGAAGAATAAAAGACCATCTGTGAGTAGTGTGTGTGTGTGTGAGTTCGTTTGCGAACGAGGGAGAGCGAGAGAGAGGCATAGAGCGGGAGAGAGGGAGAGAGACATAGAGCGGGAGAGAGTCATAGAGGGGGAGAGATAGGCATGGAGAGAGAGATGGGATTTTAAAATTGATTGAGAAATGAGCAGAAATTGTTCATGGGAACGGAAAAGATATAGAAATTTTTAGAATCGTTTTAGAGAATGGATGGAGTACCCATGTCTCAGTGGAACATTAATAAAATTTTAAAGAAGAAGTCAAGCAACGTAGGAGAGTAAATGGGAAGGAATGAGGTATTTTGGAAACAGGGATAAAAGTGAAAAAGGGGTGAGTGGAAAAAACGTGATTGGGAGAGCGAGGGATGGCTGTGTAGATAGAACTGTGTCAATGTGGAGAGAGATCAGTGGCAATGAGATGGATGTGCTTAAGATCGCAATTGGTCCAGTAGCTTGAAGGGGGGGGGGGCTTCTGGGGGGCTTTAGGTATCAGGCGGTATGAACATAGTAAAATATCTGACGTAAGAAAAGATGGTGTATGCTCGGGAGGAAGGATTAACAAGTTGAAAGAGAATATCGGTTCCATGGCCTTCCCGAACTGAAAGTTGACTATCGAAGAAATTGAATAAGTATGGAACAGTGAATATGAATATTCCAAGAATGGATATGCTCTAATATTATTATTATTATTATTATTATTATTATTATTATTATTATTATTATTAAAAAGAAGAAGAAGAGCGGACTGCCCTTGCCAGAGAAGGAAATTAGAGATCGTTAAAACACCGTAAAGTGAAGAAGGCGTACGGAAAGGTGACAGGTGAGGAAGAAGGCCAGCCATCGGAAAGCGGGGGTGGCCGCACAAGGGCGGAGGGCGCGTAGGTGGGCTGGAGGGCGGTTGAGGCGGAGGAGCACGATGCGAGGGCGGGCCGAGCGGCGAAGGGGCGGGCCCGCTCTCCGCCGGCGAGGCGTGCGTCACGCCATCCAATTTCCATACAATTTCCATCCAACTACAACTCTATACAACTGCACACGCAGCAGAAATGCCTGTTGAATGGAAATCGAGGACACCGTCGTGCCGCGCCGGGAAGCGGCTGGCTGAATTTTTCTTCCTCGATTCTTTTGGTGCTGTTGCGTGTGGAGCTGCGCGTTTTCAAAACACACCTCAAATAAGCGGAACGCACTGGCAAAGGAAGCGCAGGATAACATCCTTTTCTAAGAAGATGAAGGCATGAAATAGCAAGCCCCTGCGTGCTTGCTCGTATGCACGCTGCATGAGCTTAGGAGGTCAGAATATATTGAAAATTCAACGGCATCATTCTCTCAACATTCTTTTTTCAGCAGTGAGTAAATATTACTTTTAGTTCTGGATACATCAAACAAATATGAATACTTTACTACTCGAAACAATTTCAGAAATTATATCAATTAATCATCTTTTGTTTGATTATATAAAAATTAATTTTAAAATAACTTAACATTGAATTAGTAACCGTAACAGTAGAAATAAAATAAATTGGATACTGACTAAGTATGCGTCCTATTCTGAACGATCCGATTAACTTTTATTTGTAAGAATATTAAAATTCCATTTTCTAAATTAAGAAAACACTTTAGATTGAGATAAAAAAAACAACATTTTTTACGAATGTTCTCTCTATACATTCTATATTACCGGGAGATATGGCTCTGGGAATCAGCTGATGTCCCTACACTCCCCCTGACTGGGATGCCCTACATTCGAGTCCCGACGGTGGCAGAATTTCGTTGTAGTTTTCCGAGGTTTCTACGATCAACACCGGGTGAATGCCGGAGCAGGGCGAACAAACGGGCCAAACCCTCTCCCGCTTCACTAGCACACATGATCGGGAGCTTGAGAGTTTCCCCCGGCTGGGGCGGTGCACCGCTGGAGGGAGACACCTAGTTGGGGAAAACCGCGAGCCGACGAAAGGTCGGCGTCTGCTCCATTGCGGGACGACCGCCGCCACCTCCCGAGCAAAAGACGCACTAGACTTACGGGACTAATGACCCTGGTAGCTGACGCGGCCGGATTCAGTAACAATCAATCCTATAATCTTGACAAAAGCAAGGTGTTAACTTATACATGTAACATGCATAAGTTTAACAATTATCAAAATACTGAGAGGGATGTTACTTGGCCCAGCCCAAAAACAGGTGCTATGCAACGTTCAAAAATCCTAAAATAAAATTTTGTAATGGCAAAGTAAATAATTTAGGAATCTTTTTATTAACGATTTTGTTTGCTTTTCATTTTGCCTCGCTTTACAAACCAATCTATTTATCAACTTTCTAGTGGATCGTTTCAATGTGTTATTTCTTATACTTCAAAATACTCCATGATAGGCAATGTAAAAAATCACAATAAGTGAGGACACGGTGTTAAGAGGGCAGAATTGGAAAAGCTGAAGATGACTCCTCTACCATGATGAAGGCCTGAATTTCCCAGTTTAAAAAAATATTTGTTGTAATTTCATAAAATTGACATTTATGAAATATTTTTTTTCAATATATATTTTACTGATTGCATGTGTTCCGAAAAATGTTTGTAAACATTAGAATTATCACTCCGTTTATTGATTGTTTCCTGGTCGTTTATGAAGTGCCATAATTTTGCAAATACTAGTAAGAGTAGCCTACTTCTCTGAAGTTATTGGAGATCTCTATTATGGTTTACCGATAGATTTACGACGATTGATTGCCTCAAAGAAGGTGAAGAAACTTAATTTTTATGACACATGACGATACTGTTTTGTTACGCTCGAATGCATGATAGATGTTGCTTCCTTGTTTCCGGCTCTGCAGATAAGAAACAGACGGATAGAGTCGTAATAAAAAGCTGACGCAGATAAGAAGCCGTAAATCAATTCAGGAACAGTAGTCCCTGTTCTGGACTGGAGCGTATGACCTCATGGAAGAGTATGAAGCACCTACGATCTATTGGCAGAAAGTGTAGATGAGGGTCTTGTGGCTTGCAACATTGAGTTAGTCATCTTCACAAAGCTCAGCAAACGTAATCATATTTATGTGCCTTATAAGTGAAGACTGACTTGCTACATTACCCCAAAACTAGAATTATGTGTAAATATAATGATAATGGGGTAAATGTAAAAATAGATAAATGTTACTAAGAACGAAGAGATGTTTTCTTGTCTTTCACGATGGACCTTCTTGAATTGTTAAATGCGTTTGTTACCTTAATCCTTTAGACCGTTAGGGCTTGAAAATGAACTTTCTACTCAAGAAAAAGATCTGTTCATTTTTAGGGGAGCTGCAAAAGCGTTTCTCGGCTTTAGAGAACGAAAGCTATGACACTTTCCATCAAAATATATCTCGCAGATACAGTCAAATAATTTCTAATTCCACTTTTATCACTAAAGAGATACTTAAAATGTGGGAAACTCAGATAAGATTCGAAGTATTTGAATCTCTCTAATAGACTAAAAGCCTACTTTTTAAATAATTAATTTCCTATTTAGATCAGTTTTCTCATCTAAGAAATGCTATGCTTTAAATATTAAATGATGGGTCTGAAAAGTTTCTACGTGTTTCCAGTTTCCAAGATCTTTTTATTTGAATGATTTTGACAGGTCAACAGGTTTGCATGTATATTCGACCTACAGTACATACTGAATTTTAAAATGTTTGTGGTGAACGCATTAATGATACTGTCGTTTTTGTGTTCCCACGATTATCTTTATGAGTGCTGAAATTAAATCATTGCGCTGGTGTTGAGTTAATACCAAAGATACGTGAAGGATTTTGGGAGTTCGTTTATGTTATTTTTTATTTTACGAAGTTTAGAAATTAGTACAAATAATGATTATTGGAAAGACATCGGTTCACTTTTACGAGATTCATACGAGTTACCTTTACTACTTGTACGTTGGCAAACTCACCATAATTGAAATAATTAATTATTTATATTCGTTACGTATAAACCATGGAGCTCAAAAAGTGATATTTCAGTGATGGTGTGTCTGACATGAGTAGTTTATGGGAAGGTTTAACTTTTTGTCAGTACTACTTGAATAATTCGGGATCAAGGATGTCATGAGGAAAACTACACTTTTAATTCATAGAATTAATGAAGGTATATAGATTACCAACCCATTTATTTGTGGAAACCCGGAACTCAAAAGTAATGATAGTGAATAAGAAAATAAATCTAAATATCAACAAAATTTGCAATTTTGTTCACTTCTAATTAAATTACACATTAACTTTTTTCTCATGAAAATCATTTTCAATTTGAAGGTAAATTAGTAACATTTTGGTATAATTGAAGAAACTTGCTTTTGTGATTCTGCGTGACATGTTTGAACCTTTCAAACACAGGCGGGAGAGGGAGTTGATCAGTTCCTATTTTGTAAGGGTCTGCCACTTGTTCGTGATTTAAATTATTGTAGAAGTTGTGTGCCAGTTTCGTAATGAAGAAAGAAATTGGTTGTATTGCAAGGTCTTTGTGGAGGGACAAACCAGGGAGCATTATTCTTACGGTTTTCGTTTGGAAGATTTGTAGTACATTGAATGCAATTGGGGCAACTGAAATCCATACAGGGCAAGCGTAAATTATTATCAGGCGAAGAATAGATTTATATCTAGTTAAAGAGGAATGCATTTGAAAGAAGAGGTAGGGTTGAGAATCAGACGTGAAATAGCTAATCGTCCATTGGCTTAATTTACGTTGGATGAGATATGCCTGTGCTAATTCGATCTTGTGTCCTTGAGAACCTCGAGATGACGAAAAGATGAATTTGGTGGAGACCAAGGAATGATAGGAGAGTCCGGAAATAAAGGGCGAGAAAGGACAGTTGCCTCAAAATAAATACTTAAGCTATTGATTCATTGGAATTCATTTTGATTTTTAATAATTTAGATCAATTGTTTTCGCTTGTAGGTGGCATTGCATTATTCGACATGCTGGGCTTAAGTCTCGATTTGCATAAAAATGCAAGAATCCGCTGCAGAGAGAGCTGTGTTAACTTCATTACTGGTTGGAATATCTGCGACGTACAAATTAAGTAAGAAAGAAGATAGTGAGGATCCTTGAAGAACAGCAGTAAGAACAGCTCGAGGTGAAGAAATGAAGGAGTTAAGACGTACAGAGTATGTGCGATTCAATTAAAACTTGATATAATATTATATAGATTTATTGGTCTTCCAATTTTCCTAAATTTGCATTTTAATCCATCGTGTAACACTTGATCACACGCCTGGGCGACATCTAGGAAAATTGTAAGTAGGTGAAAATCAGATTGAAATGAAAAGTCAAATTTGTTCAGTTCACTGATCAGTTGTGTAGCGGTTTGCTTCGAAGCAAAATTGGAAAGAGGAACAGTGCGGCTTGCGATTGATTTCCGGGTAAACTGGTACGTTGATATCTCGTAAGTGTAGTGCGTGTTTTATCATTGGATGTGGATGTGATCTTCCCCGCCGCATAGTGAGATGTGCGGATCTACCCGTCGCGAGGATTTCCCCGACAAGGTATCTCCCGCCAGGGAGGGGACGCTCCAAGCTCTACCTTCCCGACTGGTCTCCCGACGTGTGGGAGTGTAGTGCATATAAGTGTGTGTGTGTGTGTGTGTGTGTGTGTGTGTGTAGAAAGAGGTGAGGATAGGACAGGGAATAGTGAGAGTAGGAATAGTAAGAGGTGAGGAAGAAAAGATCGTTTGTTAGGGTGCAGCATTCGCCCGGTGTTGATCGGAGAATCTACGAAAACTACCGACTAGAACAGCCGTCCGCTAGAATTCTCAAGAGAGCGACTGAATTCGACCTGGCCATATGTCGAAAATTCTGGCACCGTCGGGGCGCAAACCCTAAGATACCCCGGTCAGAGGCACTGCGGTGGCTTCAGTTGATGCCATGAGCTTTCACTTGAGACAGTCCTCGACTAGCGGGCTGAATTTCGAATTTCATTAACGCGTTTGATTAACTTGCCCGAGACGTGCGGTCAGTTCCTGAATGCAAGTATGAAGATTAGCATGTGGATGTACGCAGGGCGCCCGTCGTATTTGTATGAGTCTCCCCGCTGCGCGTCTGCGGCGGCGGCGCGTGCCGCTGCCCACGCCCGGGCGCCAAGGCCGCGGCCCCCGCGCGCCGCGGGAGCGGGGCGGCGCGGGGAGCGGGCGTGGGGCGCGGGAGCGGGCGGCGGCTGGAATGCCGGTGACATCGGCCGCGCCCGTCGCCGCCGTCTTCGGTTCCGACCGCAGGCGGCCGAGCTCCCGGGACGGAGCGGGAGGGGCCCCGGGGTCATGACCCCCAAACGACCAGCGCTGCGGATGGCCGTCCGCGACACGCCGTGCCCCGCCCCTCGCTCTGTGATCGCCCATGCGTGAGCGGGCGCGGGTGGAGGAGGGGAAGCGCGGATCGGGCAGCGGAGATGGCGAAAAATGGAAGAGCAGAGAGCGAGAATCGTAGGAGGTGGAAGAGCGCGAAAGGAGAGGAAAGGAAAGAAGTTGGTGTATAAAAAAGGAGAGAGCGAGATGATGAGTGGGTGCAGCAATGGGCAAACGCCCAAAACGGACGGAGGCGCGAGTGGGCGACTTGCTTTAGGATTAGTTGTAGTAGAGGTTAGTCTGGACCCAGGGTCGCCGGAAGTATCAGCAGGTGAGCTGACAAGCCCGTCCGGGGGCGTTTAGGACAATGCGTGAATGGGCGTCAGGCGGGGAGGAGTAAATCGTGGATGAGAAGGCACGAGCTTGAAGCAGAGGCGTCGCCTTAAAGAAATATCTGGCGCGATATGATACAACGCAACAGATTTGATAGAAACGCGTATGCGCGGCCTCAGTGTCTGCGAATGGGGCTAAATGTATCCCGTGGGCTAAGCGTAGATTGGCTGCTTTGCTGTTAGTGATTCCGCGCGCGTCAACTACTGTGGTCGTTACTGCCGTAAGTGTAGTGCGTGCCCTTTTTCCTCGGGGGTGGCGGTGGCCTTCCCCCGCTGGATGGCGAGATCCGGCGCCGACCTACCGTCGACTAGCGTGCTTTTCCTCAACATGGTATCTCCCACCAGGTGGGCACCGCCGCAGCTGAGACAAGCTCTAAGCACCCGACCTGTGCGTGTTAGTGTAAGATGTGAGGAGGACGTGTGTAAGAGGAAGGAAAGATCACGTGCGCTCCGTGGCCCGTTTGTTAGGGTACAGCTCCCGCATTCGTCAGGGGTTGATGGGAGAAACCACAGTAAACACCCCATCAGTGCAGCCGGCGTCTCGAATTCGACCTAAACGGCAAGGAGGCCCCCCGGCCAGAGGCACCGCAGTGACATGGGCGGGGCGGGGAGGGCGCGAGCAGCGGTGAGCGCTGGCGCTCCGGGCGCACCCGTCTCCGCCGCACGTGTGTTGGGTTCTTTCCGAGAGAAACTTGTTTGCGCTTCGAATTGTGACCTCGCCACGGGCGTCAGCTCTTGCCTCGCGGAAACGAAGGGGTTGCGTAACAGTTTCGCTAATAAATCGTGGACATACGGCCGTGGGCAGTCGGTCATCACGTCTGCTTGCTGTATTCTTACTCCTCCGTTTTATTGCCACTAAAATGAATGAAAAAGCCCCCTTCGGTATTGTTCGTTCTTGAGCCCACTTCTGACTGTTCTTTATTAGGACATCGCGCTGTCATCTTTGTTTGCTTTTATGTCAGAATCACTATGCCAGTTAAACACCATTACCTCGTATTTGTCTGAGTTGTAATGTAGCGAACATGACAATACTTACTTTTAATTGAATGTCTATTTAAATTTGCTTAAGAATTCGCTGAAAATACTTTTACACAAATATAAGAAGTTTTAGTTCATCAACGCTCGTTCTAAACGTCAAATTGAAAAATATACGTCTAGAACTTGGTTGGCTTTTGATAATTGTCGAAACAAGTCCCCCAACAACTTATCCCCGCCTTTAGTGAATGTGAAGGTTCGATCCGAAGAGTCTCAAGTGTGTAAGGAAACGGAGAGCGCAGCTGTGGGTTCGTTCAAGGTTCTGCCGGATTTCATCGAAGAATTTCCCGATTCAGATTATAAAATGCGAAATAGACGACCAGTTATCTGTTTAAATTCAGACGTTTGATCGACAAACAGGCTGTTTTTATACTACTATAGGCGTACGTAGCCTAAATCACAAGAGGCAACTACATATATAACTTCTTTAATTTTTTTATACATACAAGACATATTTTTCTAGTAAATTAATAAATATACTACAAGGAGAATGACATTAACTTTGATAATTTTAATATGATTAATAAATACAATTGATTTTATGTTCAACCATTCACAGGGTTGCCGTATGGTATGGAGAGACTCTTCCCCAAACATAGCGTACCAATTCCCCAAACTCTTAGCTTAAAAAAGGGAAATAAGGGATTGATAGTGTTTTCGGAAATACAATTTGTTATAATGTAGAAAAATATTGAGAATGCCTTCAATGTTTTGCAATATAGAGTTTATTGGGGAGGACTGTTACCTGTCTGTTGAATTATAACGCCCTCCCAATAATTTGGCGCTCGTGACGCCTTTGCTGAAGTGGTTTGTAATGAAATATCTGTCCGATGCATGCGACTAAAAGCAGGTAGCTTTCGCTCAGGTCTTATTATTTACAGATCTAAACTTTTCAAAGAAAGAAATATGTGTAGAAAGGCGTGCACTGAGTATTATATTCGCTCTTTCACGCTAATCCCATGTTCATTCATAATGTCATGTTGTCGATTATTCTGCTTCTGCAACAGTTAAAAAGAGGGTTTCAACGAGGGCAGAGTAAGCGACACTCTTTACATCTTCAATTTTAAAAGTGTTGAGGTTGTGCATGTTTTCTTTAAAACCTTTTTCAGACAGTGATGTTGAATTAATATTTGTTATTATTTTTTAGCGTGGCAGTAAAGGCATATGAAATTTGAATTTTAAATATTGGGATGTAGATTTCAGGCCTCTGAAACAATAAAGGTACTTTGTTGGGTAAAAATCCCACGTAATTTTAAACTTACGAATTTCTTGTTTCGATAAAATTATTGCAATATAATACATGCACTGTACACCTTGAACTGCAAGCACACGAACTATCGATATTCAGTATTCAGTGCAGATGCAAAAGACGATATGGAATAGATTCAAACGAGATAATCGCTATTCCTGAAAAGGGCTTCATGGCCTTGAGATATGATCTCAAGCTTAAGGAAACGGGAATGGACGTGTGTCGACATTGCAAGTCTAAATTGAGACGCAACGCTATGTGGAACATCAGAGCCAATCCTTTAAATATGGCGATCGCCCTACTTCCGCTGCAGCCGCGCCGGCCCACTTCCCCTTCCGACCGCAGCCTTGACACACACAGCGCCAATCGGTATCTTCAAACACAGGACACAGGAAGGTCATGTCTGCACATCCGTTAGTTCCTCAACGGCTAAGATTTTCTGTTACATATGTTGTGCAAGCAATGGATGGAATCGTAGGTCTCCGAAATTCTTTAGGAACATGTTCATTAATTTCGCAAAATATTCTAATTTGTATTTTAAAGTGTTCGTTTTCTGCATTCTTCTTCAGAGAGACATTTAAACACCATTTCCAAGACTTCCTCTATAGATACGTACAAAAATATTTAAAGTCGAAAATAATGTCATGATTACGATCGGCTATATTGGAAATTATTCATGATTTAATACGGGAAACGACAGAATGAATCAGAGCGCACGTTTAATTAGTGTTTGTTTTCTTACTCTCCTCTTCAGCATAGCGGGTTTCGAATGCCCCCTCCGTTTGCCCATGCCAACAGAAGGTTCTGTGACCCCATTCTCAATTATTACTGGCAATATGGGTCGGCGATTAATATTAACTATCAGATTACCCCATATGCCTAACAGCATTTTATATACGTAACTGATACTGAAACGAAAGAGAGAAATCAATATCTGCAACCTGCAAGAGGTGCCTTTAAAACCTTTTTCATTTAGTGAAGTTAATATACCCATTAATTCACAGAAAAATCGTTTAATATTACTATATTAATTGCACGCGTGCAATTAAAATCCCACGACTACTTATCAGAATTCAGAAAAGGATCAAAGTCCTTTAAGTCACTATAACACAGACGTGGCAAAGGTATTGCCAGTCGACCATGAAACATGAACAAAAATGTACAACACAGATTACGTACCTACAAAAACTACATAGTATAAACAATGAATCAATAAAACAGAATTGGTGAAGTAAACGTTGGTTTGATAGAAGTTGGCTAATGAAACAACATAAAATATTTAACGTGAGTAAATTAATGTTTCACATGAAAAAAATTGATTTTATCATGTTACAAATAAACATAAACGTCTGTTGTATTTACTCTTTCTGAAAACGTATGCCAACAAAACTTCAGGATCGGAAGTGATTCTTTCTTCTTCGTCTTCGTCTTCTTCTTCTTCTTCTTCTTCTTCTTCTTCTTCTTCTTCTTCTTCTTCTTCTTCTTCTTCTTCTTAACTTTCCAACATTTAAACATGTTGCATTCAGTCTCATACCTGTCTTTACTTTCCGTATGAAGTTTTTTTATGACTGTCAGCTTGTAATATTTCATCCGGAATATGTTCAATATCTTCCATTTGCAAAAATTTCTTTATCCCCAAAGTTACTACGCTGATCATAGGTACACAATGCAATGCCCACTAAAGTAGATTTCTTTCAGAAGCAATCCGGCTTCATCGAGTGTGTGTTTTGAATAGTAAAGATGTGCTTCAATTTCTCATAATTGAAATTATTCTTAAATGAAAACGAAAAAAGTATTGAACGTAACTCATGGATGAATGTATAGAATTGCACTTGTGGTAAATAAGAAAACTAACTCCTATCGTCGCTTGTTTTCTTCAATTTACCACTCGTGATTGTACCCCTCTTTTTCCTCTCGTTTCGTTAAATAATACAAGCCTACGTAAACAGTGTTGCATGTTTATTTTCAAATAATATAATTAACTTTGTATCATGGAATTTGACAGCAAAACAAACAACAAAAAAATGAAATAAAGTCATTAAGAAACTAATAGTGCTTCAACATTTTCACTAATAGTGCTATAACTTTGGTGCATACACATTCTCGCATTATTTCAAATTTCTGCAATTTTCGAAAATTTAGAGAATTTAACAAAAATGAGAGCTACGCCCCTTTTAAACGTCTTTCACTGAATTCGGGAACAAATAAAAGAAACAATTTGGGACATTTTTATAAATAAAAAGAAGCAATTTCTCAACATTTAAATTATTCAAGCAGAAATTACGTGAAACCCACTCGTATTTTTGAAAAATTGTACCTGCCCTTATTTCAAGATATGTTTTTGAACAGCGAAATTCATTAAGAAGAAGAACTTATCATCAATTCTGTAGTTGTAGGAAGTCTCCGAAAAACATTTTGAACTTTTTAATTAAGAACATTGTAGCTATTTTTTAGAAAAATTAGAAAATGTGGAGGCTTCATGTAAAGTAACCTCAAACATCAAAATATCCGTTTCAAACTCGTACGAACTTGAGTTCCTTCAGGTATATCAGAGGATTCGGGTATAGACACTAGAGTGGTAGCGTGGATAAACGAACTACTCCGAAACAGGAAACAGAAAATTCGAATCGGTATCAACCTCGAGAAGAGTCACGTCAGGAATTCCACAAGGAAGTGTAATCGGACCATTCATGTTTCTGGCCTTCGTGAATGAATTGCCGACTAATTTAGCTTCAAATGTACGACTCTTTGAGATACTGCGTAATCTATAGGATTCTAACTCGGGAGAAAAGACGAGGATATTTTGCAGGCGAGACTTAAGACAAAACTACATATCTGGGCAAACAAACGGATGAAATAAAAGTTTAAAGAGCAAGTCCAGACGTTGGTAGGGGTCTGATATTAACAATGAATTTGGTGTACAAACTGAACAATCAATGTTAACCTCGAGTCAGGTCTTCTACAATACTTATGAATACAGCTAGACAGTAATTGAGCGGAAAAATCAGTCAATTTCGTTGAGGAAGCCTGGAAATCTTTAACATTTTGTTATGCGGATACTGAAAAAGATGTACAGTGAGAGCCAAAGAACTAGCATAATATGTATTAGTGCCGACCTATATTAGAATATGGCGCGGTATTGGGACCATAACAGAATTGCAAACAAAGAAATCTAGAAAAAGGTCCGCGTAGAGCATCAAAATTTACTTTCAGAGGTACAAAGAATAAAGGGTATGGTGAGTCACTCGAAAGGAGAAGATTAAAGTCACTCCCTGTGCCAATGTATGAAAGTCGTACACAGCACGAGCGTGAAATCGAAAATGAAAGTCGATTAGGGAAACCTACATATTTCGGCGAGGCGGATAACAAAAAGCACAAAATTTCAGACAAGAATTCAAAAACGACTTGGAAATATTATTCGGCGGGAATCGGCACTGTTAGGAAACTGGAACAGGTTTGTCCTGTACAATCTTCGGAATCCTTTTTCGTCAAAGCCTGAGCAAATTAAAAATAAATTAGTTTCTTGAATGTGGATATGTATAATATATTTAATAAAATTCAGTGCAACTTACCTATGTCCTTCTTGTATATATTATTATTGGTTTATTATTAAATAATGTATATCATATTATTATGTATTATCATTATATGTTATTATTATTATTATAATTATATTATTATTATTATTATTATTATGATTATTAATTATTTGTGCAGCTGGCGTGGCGTGAAGTGCAGTGATCGTGCGACTGAGAGAAACGAAGTGAGTAAGAAAGACATTCAGGCTCGCTGATCCGCAGTGCGGTGGAAGTGTGGGAAGTGGTAAGTAATTGGTGAAAGTGGAGTTTTTATGAAAGGGAACGGTGAAATGTTCATAGATTGTAACGTTTGTAGAGTTGTATACGTTGTTAAGTTAGTGTATTCTGCCACCAAGTTCTCCCACTTAATTGCAGAATTATTAATAAATCTAATCTAATATCAATTTTGGAGAAAATCGTCTGAAGTGTTTAGACGCGGTTTAGCGTTGACGCGAGACGGTCGGCCAGGCAGATGTTTTGCCGTCAATTGACTTTCATGTGCAAAGGACTCACAACACTTTGATTATGGCAACATAACGTGTTAAAGTAAGTAATTTACTATAAGTAGGAACCGTATTTATCTCCTTTATTACCAGGGCACGACAATAATTTTTTCTGCAGAAATCGCCGATTTTTGTTGTACAATAACAATTTTCTCTTCTTACGTAGGATGGCAAGAATGTAATAGCCAACAAATGTCTGCATCACTTTTGTTGGCAAGTAATAATGTTTCATAAGTATGCCATGACTTGAAGTGATAGTAGCAGTGATTTTTTCTAAACATGCATACTTCTTGCAATGGATACAAAGTAATTTAGATAATTTAAGTAGGAACAGAAAACACTGTGCTGAAACCTCAAGGAGTGGATACGGGAAAGCTAAGAAATAAATCTACTTTTTTTAGTATATGAATGATTCCATTTATTTTTTCGCGAGTGGAAGGGTACTACAGCTAGTTATAATTTAGATTTAGATTTTTTCAGTAAAGAAAAGTAGTTTGACTTTTTGACAGCATTTTATGAGAAATGACAGGACGTGGAGGCTCCGAGCCAATTGGAGATCGTCCAAATCATTTGGCGTGGCTGGGTTTCTGGGTGATAGTGATTATTTCGTCTATTAAAGAATGCGCGACACGACAAACCTGAACATTAACCAAAATATTCAATTAGTACCACTCAAGCATGAACGATGTTCTCAATGCCGCTTTCCAGCGCAGGCAGTGCGAGATTGTGTCTGCAATCATAACTGAAGTGACATGAACAACAGGAAGTGAGTAAGCTGCTTTGCCTGCGTCCTGTTTCTTCTTGATCTGGTGACGTCTTGCTTAGGATGTTACTCACACGACGTGAATATGTTAATCTTCTTACTGAAGGGTATCCTCCTATCTATGCTAATGGCATGTTGTTGTCTCTTCCCAATACCGTATTCAACTATACAGGTAGAATAAAAGTTAATGTTTATACATTGTTATTAACCTAAAACGGTGCATTTTGACTTAAACATTTGTTAACAAGATGCTTCATGATTATTAGTGTTGACTTTTTGAATATGCCTACATTAATTCACGATAATGTACAACTAGGAGTACGATGGACACTTTCGAGATACAAGATAAATGTCATATTAGAGAGCTTTAGAATAAGATGCCCACGCCAACAAAACTCCCAGGTTTTGGAAAAATCGATTACTAAATGGTTTCTGATGAAATTGGCAACTGACTTGAATAAGCAGAATCGTGAAATGAAGTGATTGTTACGTAGTTTATATTTCCCTACATTTTGCAATGATAATTCTTCTCAGAAATGCTGCAATTTTGAACGCTGAATTCGATTTTACGTGTAATCGCTTTCAGGTATAACATTAATTTACAAAATTATTATAATTCAGTTATTCAATGAAGTTATTTGCAATTACGAAAACTTGATTTTCTGCGAACGGTAACATTTACAATTTCTCAACAATTCTGAAAGCATTGAATTTCCTGATTAGATTGATTATTGAAGTAAAACACTTAAACCCGGCGGTGGCGGGTTTATCACACTAGCCACGATGTCTAATTCGGTCATTGTCTAGGGAGAAAATTCTAGCGACCAGCTGCTCTAACCTGAAGTTTTCGTGGCTTAGTTCATTATCAGGCGAATGCCAGAGCACTTTCTTAGCAGAGCTAAGGAACATGGACAGCTTAGAATTTTTCCTTCCTCACCCACGTCTCTTCCTTTGCCCATAAACGCCCACACTCGTCGGGAGCTTGTCCCAGCTTCGGTGGTGCCAGGTTTTAGGAGATATCTGGAGGGGAAAACTCGACAAGTGCCGTTCGGCGCGGATCTCACGTATCAGCGTGAGAAAAGCATATAAGATACACATACAGTAGGGATAACACATGCGCTACACTTACAGGACTAATGTTCTATGTAGCAGATCCCAAAACAATAAATGCTAAGTCGAACATTAAATGTTTAGTGATAGGAGCCGTTACAGCGCGTAGCTCTGTGGACTCGCGTTCCCGCTTCCCCGCCGCTTCTAATCGGGCGCAGTGCGCCGGGCGGCTAGGTGCTGCGCGCATCGGGGGGCGGAGCTGTCGGCCGCCGCCGGCCGTAAGGCAGCCTGCGTGGGAACGCCAGCCACCTTAACCGCAGCGCCCGCTGCCGCGGCGCGGCGCGGCGTCCGATGCTGGGCTCAGATGACTGCGGGATCGCGCCCCGCGCCGCAACCCCGCCCCCGCGCGCCGTCGGCACCAGCCCCACCTCAAGGCGCAGCTGCCGAAGCGGCGGCCATTATCTCTAGTCCCCGGTCCGTTTTGGCCCCGTTTGTCCTCCTTTGTCATCGGAACTGCGGAGCGCAGCTTTCCTCCCGGGGTAGCCATCGGTCGGGTCGCATTCGCTGGCGGAAATCCGAAAACCTACAATCCTATTATTAGGGCGCATGAACGTCTCATTAACAGCTTGAATGGGCTTGCCAAAATAGTTATAATTATTTATCGTATTCAAAAGCAATTACGTAATCGTTGAATTCTTTTTATGATTTAGTACTGCCAAATGTTACAACAATGGACCACATTTTTTTTAGGTTTTCTACAAAATCCTTTAGTTATTCATCTGCGGTCTTGGGATTTTACCTAAAATTATACATATTTCAGCGTTCATATTTTTTTAAAAAAAAGTTTACATGTTTAATACTCATTGAATAGGATTGCTTTTTCGGTGACTCATTCTTGTAACCTATAGCTTGAAGAGGGTACATCTACAGGCCATATCTTATTCTGGCTCTGACGTTCATTGTAAATTGAGAATGAATCATTATTATGAAAGCTCTCATTGTAAGCTTAGTACTTCAGATCATCCATAATTTTTGGCTGCATCTGTTAATGCGGTTATGCTGTCAATTTTGGAAACTCCGACTTTGCAAATATTGAACCTTCTGCCACTAGACTTCTTTTTCCCCTCTTTCAACACTACAAGCCATGCTTCCTTTAAGGGTAAAAAACAAACAACCTACATCCAATGGATGCAGACGATTAGTGAAATTAGGGTGAATTGTTATTAATTTTATGTTGTATTGGTTACACAATGTGAGAACGAGTGAAGTAATGTAACAGCTTAAATTGTCACCCGTGAACAGTTGTACCTCCCTGCGTCTTGAGATTAGGTAACATGAATTCAAAACAATCCTTGAACGTATGTGTATCAGACCATCTCCTGGTGGATGGATTGTAATGCGATTATTAGGGCCCCCGTCATTATATTCAGGGCACCCATTTCTAGTTTTAAATAAATAAAAGGTGTTGACGGGTATCAAATTCATATTTAAACTTAAGATCTTTTCGTTCGCATACTACAGAAACCTTGCATTACAAATCCTTATACATCCATTTCCAGCACATCCATTTCTATTCTATCTATACTCTACATGTAGTTATTGTGAATTGTTGATGTAGCATGTCTTTACATACCCCAAAATAAATAAAAACACGTGTATAATCTAAATTATTCCTTTATCGATAATAATTTACGACACGCGTTGCAAATTATCGTTGTCCACCCACCTGCAACCGCAACTGTAGAATAATTCAGGGAGCTTCAGTTTTATGCATGTAGACACACGGTTGTAACCAATGTCGCCTTCTCATACTCTCGTTTGCATCAAATGAACAGCTGCGCGAGCGACGGAGCCCTTTTGCACACGCGTACCGCTCGCGGCCTGCGTAAGTGTCAATATCGCTCTTTCTGCCAGTGGACATTCTTCTACACGCTCGGGAAGGACAATGGCACGAAACAATGGTATTAGAACCGGATGCCGGAGTCAAACAATGCGATTGGGAGCGCCTTATAGACGTTTCGCTGCAAGAAGCGCGAAGACGCCAGCGGCTCCCGGCGAGCGGTGCTTGCGCCTCCAGTACTTGGGTTCGGTTCTCTTCTTCTAGTTCCTGGCGGAAGGGAAACGAACAAACGAGTGGGCACAAACTGCGCTCACTCTCTCGCCCGTATTTTCCCGCCATATCACGCGAAATTTACTCACATTTTCGAACAAGTGTACGTGACCTTATTTCAATTTCTATTTTCAAGGGACATATCTCATTAAGGGAAAAAATCTCTTATCTTCATGATTGTAGTTGTAGAAAGTCGCCGAAAAAAAAATTGAATTTTTGTAATTTTCGAAAATTGGAGATTTTAACGAAAGTGAGATCTGCACCATCCCCTTAAACGTCCTTCACACTATCCCACAACAAAATTTAATCAAAAACGATGGAATTTTTAGATGGACACTTTTTTGAAAATTTGAAAAATGACCTAAGGGATTCATGTAAACTACACCCCTCCAAAAAATTAAAATATCGGTATCAAATTCAACTGGCCGCGACATTAGCCAGATCGATTGGGGAATATAAATTTTGGAGAAAATCGGCTGAACGGTGTAGGCGCTAGCGTTGTTTATGGACGGACGGACGCTTTGCCGTCATTCGAATTTTCGGTATCAAGGACCCACAAAACATGGATTCTGGCTACAACACGTGTTAGAGGATTTTTTTCTAAATTTAGTAACTGGTTTTATACACTTTTTCGTTTCTAGAGTCCTGTAATATGAGTTTTTCTGTCGAAAATTCGCATTTTTTTTCGCGCTTCATTACATAACTTTCTCTTTACAGCGAGGACAAAGAAGTTGAGTAAAGATGTTTTTGCGGGATGACGTTACCAGCACATTGTGACGGCGAGTTACCAGCATATTGTTTATGGTATCTAAGTGAAGTGAGTTCGAATCTGGACGAGAGAAGGTAGTATCTACCACTTTTGTGAATGAATTTTTACTATTTAGGACGTAAGTTCTAATTTAATTGACGACAAGTTTCGCAAGCTTGTGCGAATGGTTTAACCAATTTCTATATTGGTGTTTTGCTGTGTGCTCATTCACCCTGAAAGACTTCCTAAAATATCAAGAACGTGAGGTAATTTGAAAGGTCATTTAGAAAGTACAGTCTTGATACTTATATACACTTCAGTTTTCATTATAAATGCTTCAGGAAGCGTTTAATTGACATTAAATACTGTATTAATGTTGTACCTATTTCTCCTTTTAAAACATGTTTTGGGAGCATATTATAAGAAAAAGTCTATTGAAGATATCTTCACATTCTCTTGCCGGTTCCATGTGTTCTAGAAAACTAATATAGATATTTATCTGACCTTTCGCTTCCCTTTTGGATCATGAGTCGAACATTTTCAAAAAAGTGAAACAACGTTAAGGATATGCAACACTGAAATTAAACATGACTGAGTTAACCTTTAATTCTTATCCAAAAAATACGGAAACTAATATATTGTATATATTAATTTATACTTACATTATATAATTACGTATATTATCGCACTTATTGGTAATCACTGTCTCTCTCTTATATATATATATATATATATATATATATATATATATATATATATATATATATTTTAAAGATATTATATATATGACGTGTGTGTGTACGCGCGCGCGCGTGTGTGTGATTTTTTAAACTCATCTCTTGCATGTTTACAGACGTTTGAATGCCATTCGATTTTTCGATATTTAGGACTCACAAACTATCTTCACCATATTTAGAGGAAGTAATTTACTATCCATAACAACAGGATTTATCCACTTTTTCGCTACCAGGGGCCGGCCAGAGAGTATATTGGGCCCGGCAATAAGAGCTCTGTCGTAAATTCGCCGTTTTCTGGTACACCGTTGTATAATTTTCTCTTCTTACGAAGTAAGCGTGAGAAAGAAAAAGTTATTAAATGCCAATGATTTTAATACTTACTGAGATTAAATTCACGTTTGAAACTTTTCATAGGAGTGGTAGTAGGCGTTTATGCTCTTACACTCAATGCTCAAGTCCTACATATCTCAGCGCAAAGACCAAACTAGTCGTGGTACAACAGCATAGCAAATACTTTCTCGCATTACTTCTAAATTTGAAATTTTCTAAAATTTAGACTTCAACAGAAATGAGACGGCGCCATTGTTTCAAGCGTCCCCTCTAACCGTGAAGAAAAGTTGAAGAAAGAATTCTGAACGGTTTTTGAGATTATTTAAAAAAAAATGCATTGCATTAACTTGAAGACCAATTTAGGAGAAACTTCACGTTTTTTCAAAAAACTTTACGTGATCTTTCGATGATCGCAGATTCGAGTCCCGCTTCGGGCATGGTTATATTTGTGTTGTCCTTTGACACCCCATCATCATCATATGTCATCCTCACAGTAACCATGACGTTAAATCCAGTGGTGGGCACTAATGATCTAGATGTTGATGCGAAAACTCGCTTTGATTGCATCGATTTAAGCTTCCAATTTTTGAATACCATAAACAGTGATCTAAACTTAAACGTAAAGTTCAATCTATTACCTTACTCAAATCTATTTTTCTTAAGAAATTATTTGCATCATACGATAATCACTGTCGGTGACAATGAGAATAATTCGAATAATTTGAAACCGCCGGGTTGCCATTTGGCGGGCTGATAGCACCGGAAATTAGAATTTCGTTTACTTTTTGGAATTTTCGAAAGTACGGAGAGTCTGCCGATAATGAGATTGGCACCACATTATTTACTATTCTTTGCCATATACGAAAAGAAAATGTAAAGAAAAAATTGGAAAAATTTTGAGAAAATAATTGTTTAAGTTTTAATAATTGTTTATGTTTTACTCAAAAGAACGCAAACTATTAATATTTTTGAAAAATTGAACATAAATGTATACGAATAGTTATTTTGATGGAAAGAAGTCATTAAAGCAAAGAATGATACCTTCATTATTGTAGTTGTAGGAAGACGGCGAAAACGTTTTGAACTTTTGCAATTTTCGAAACTTTAGTGAGGGTAAATAAATGCGACCCACGCTATTTATTTAATAGGTTTTTGCACTATCAGAGAAACAATTTTAAGAAAAAAATTTGAGTTTTTTTTTAGAAAATCTTGAAAATGTTTAGGCGATATGTAATGTTCCCCATAAAAATTAAAATATTGCAAATTCAAGGTCGCGGCGTCAGTCAGATCAAGTGGGGAATATAAATTTTGATAAAAAATCTGCATATGAATCTGCTATGTAAAGGGACAAAATTTATCCACTTTTTCGTTACGAGGACCCGACAAGAAGAATTTTTCTGTCTAAAATTCGCCGTTTTTATCCCACAGCATTAGGATACTTTCTCTGTATTACATAAGCATTAGGCGACAATGTAAAAAAAATGTAAATACAGAATTGAATATCTTACCAAACTTTGAGATTTGTCTGAAAGCATTTTTGTGACCAGGCGAAATATTAACATTTGTAGGATATAAAATATTTTGATGATTCTCTTTCAATTATATTCACATGCAAGCATGCCAATAAAGTGTTGACATTTTCATTTAATTTTCCATTAAGAATGAGAACTTTCTAGCAAACATTAACCTCGGAAAGATAATGCGTACATTGTCTTCACAATGAATATTTTTCTCCCACGAACGTTCAAGTTATCGAGATAACCAAATATGCTAGAGAATTCTGAAATGCGATTTTGTTCACATCCCTATAGAGTAAGCCAATACACGTCCGTAGAAGGTTTAAAAATAGATTAGCTCAACAATATGGACATTCCATCAATTTCCCCAGGCAGTAATATAAACGTAGAAACATGCAGATGCATTTGCACACGAAAAGGTCTAGTGTCCACAGTATAGGAACATATTAAGTGCAATTGGAGAGTAAGTCTTATCGGTGTCCTTGCTAAACTTTCTTTTCGACAGAGCTCGACGTGAATATTTGACTCAAGACTCAATTGAGAAGAGGTAAATATTTTGCGAAACATAATTTAAAAGAATTGCATACGAGTATTCATCTCACCCCTTTTTTTAAAAAAATGTTTACATTATTTACCTTCGGTATTTTTTGTCTATAACTGTAAATATAGTTCTCTTGACATTTGAAACTGTCAAAAGACCTATCTATAAATATTAGATTGTATATATTTTTTTATTTAAAGAGGGGTTTGAGCGCCTGTAGCCATGCTAACTGAGGCTGTCATGAACAATGTCAGAGTTAGAATTTTCTTTCAGGGAGCTCCTTGAAAGAAGATTAAGACAAAACTGATAGATAACTTTCCACGTAACATTCTGGGATATGTGGGAATGCTGATGTGGAGTTGACATTTGTGAATGAAATAAGAGATGGCCTAAATTTTTCATTTAAGTTGACAACGATGAATCTATTATTTCAGTTTTGCAAAATGTTTCTTTTTTGCCATTCTGAGAGACCTAAAACTGCTGGAAATCGTTTTTACGAAATTCTTTTCGATATCTTTTTTTTTGGACTTTTCGCCTGTTATTGTGTGGTTCATTCTCACGTAGCAGTGAAGCGCGCATCGCCGCCCAGTTGTAGGACAGGAGCTCTTTTGACTCGGCGAGGGGCTTGAGCCCAGAGGCCTCGGGCGGCGGAGAGAGAGGGCGCGAGGGCGCGAGGGCGCGAGGGCGCGAGGGCGCGAGGGCGCGAGGGCTCGAGCGGCCGAGGCGCCGCGCCGCCGCCTGCCGCCCCTCCTCCCCAGAAGCCTAACATTAGAGTGGGTTGGAAAGAGTGGCGCCACCATTATTTAATGCTATACCATAGTCACATTTAATTTCTCTTATTCTTCAATTCAAATGGATATTCTACCTACACTTACATTTCTTTTCTTTTCTAGTGATTTTAGATACTATTATTGTAGAAATAAGAACGGCAATTGCGAAACAACACTCTCATCTCCAGGACACTATATTCTGTCATATCTAAAATGATGCAAGTGGTCATGAAGAAAGATATGGACATTTTTATGTTTAAAAAAGTTGCATTTTAAGGATTTTTACAAACGGGAGTTCATCTTTGCAGTAAATTTCGTGTATTTCTGAGCTGTTTGAAATATATTCAGGTGCGGAAATGCGCAATCAAAACTGTCCACTCTAGTATATTGTCCTTCCATTCATTGCGTATCTGGTTCGACTTTCAAACCTCCTACTCTTTCTCTTGTACATCTTTAAAACATTTTGGTACATAGCTATATTGGTAAAACTTGGAATACTTGCGTTGAGAAAGAATAGAATTTTCAAAAATTATGGCCATTAATTTATTTGTCCTGTACGTCTCGTTGAAGAGTACGGTTCTCTATGAACATAAACTGACTTAAAACACATCAATTCAATCAAAAAAGCGTTTCTTTCTTTACTTTAACCACAAATTTTAATGCTGATCGTGCTTACGTGTTCTGGTTTTGTGGTACGCGTTTGCAAATTATAAACCCTCTACATAGGAGATCTAACTCTATCAATGCATTCCAGTCTTTAGTATTTACAATAACGGAAATAGTTTTGTTGTACATGCTACTTCGTACGGGTTATCGTACATACCCGAGTAGTTTGCACTTATCGAAGAGACGCGCGTTTTAATTTAGTGGCGACGCCTCTAGCAAAACATCAATTGCTGAGCAGACCCATAATTCTCCATTGAAGTGGCTTGAGAAGAAGAACGAACACGGCAATATGAATGAATTTATTTGATGAATGTGAACGTTTAACCCTCTTACACTTCTGTAGCAGCCTATTCGTGCACTAGCTATTCACCCGATCAACTTCTCTAATTCCACCAAGTGAGCCGCACTGAATCTTAAGTGCCAAATTAATTATGAAAGTCAACAAACACACAGTAAATTGATTTGTCAAAATGAATTTAAAAAATGTTAACCTTTCTTATATTTTATTTCGAGACAATTGTACTGGTAAAATCAATGTCGTATTCAAAATTAAAAGATTCCATTAAATAATATTTATTAGGATATTACTAAAGAGAAAAATCTGTATTGATAAATAATTAAATGATGTTAAAAACTAATTTAAAAAGTTCTAACAATGTCCATGTACGAGTCCAAAAAGCATATTTTCTGATCAGTAATTCTGTTTTCTCTTAAGGAACTAAGTTATGAGAAATTGACATAGTTTTAATTGCGTTGTTTGTGTCTCAATTTATAATCATTATCAGTGCTCAAGAACATAATGACATTCAAAGACTTAAGTTGTTGCGGACTATCAAGCGATCTCATCTTTGGGTGGCATCAACTTGTCCGAAGAGAAACAAACATTACAGCAGTAAAATAGTACAATTAAGAACGTGTTATACTCGTACGTATTTAAAGAAAAAATGACGAACGTATGAACGCTTGCAGGGTTCTTAAAGCAGATCTAGAGATAAACTGAACGAAAACGAATAGAAAAGTTATCATTTTTAGCGAGAGGACTTTTATGCCCTACAAATCTTGAAATGTTAAAAATGCATCTACGAACTGTAAAATCCGAAATATGACCTTTAATATGCAATAAAAATTAACAATATTACATTTTCTGTATAAATCCTTCTTGATAAAATTTAGAAGCATGCTTTGATTGAAAAAATATATTTTGTGTAAGTATATTACAATCTAATTTATTTCGCTGGAGAAATAATTTAAGTAAATATTCACCTTAGTGAAATACATTGTATGTCATGGCGCATTTCTTCTGCCTGTATTAAAAAATATATCAAGAAACATCCTGCACACTCACAAGTATTTTATCATCGATAGAAAAGAAAAACAAAGTCTAACTGTGACAAGCTCATTCTAATCAATGAACACTCACAAATGAATAGTAGATTCTATAAAAAGAAGAAACGGTTTAGAGATAAGTCTATATTTTAACGAAATATGCAAAATATGCGCCTATAATTACACGAACAGAAACAATCGTCAAAATATGTACAATATGCACTAACATGTAAATCTGTATAACATCCAAAACACACCGAATGTTAAGAAATTTCATTTAGCCTGAAGCAATGAACAAAAATATGTCAAATCATAAAAATCCGCTCCCTAGTTATAAAGGTGATAAAATACAAAAAAAAAGTATGATTAGAAAAACATATTTTTGTATCAAAATAAGTGATAATTATTTTCAATTTAAATCTCGCTTCCTAGTACACTTCCTCCATGCCGCAGCTTCAAATGTACTTTGTCCACCGCGATCGCTTGGTTTCAGCGCCATTTGAAAGGGCTCGCTCGTGTGGCTGCTGCCAGCGCATTGAAAGCACGCCCCCTTCTGTTGCAGGCCCAACGTGTGCCGGTCTCGCTTCCGCAGCTACTGCTGCCCCGGCTGGAGCATCAAGCCCGGGACGGGGCTCTGCATCATCCGTGAGTGCGCGCGCGCCCCGCCCGCCATGGCCGAACCATGGCCTAATTTCATTTCACATTTAAAAAGGAAGGAAACACATTTTCAGGACAATGGGCGAAACGAAATTAACCCGTTCTACTGAGCGACGTTTCCGATTCTAACTTTTTAAAATAAAATAAGAACCGGTAATTAGAATTAAGAGGTGTGGTATTCAATCCACTGCGCGTGTCTTTTCAGCGGTTCGCAGACAAATACTCATTTTAACTACAATATGGTCCGTAACTTAAGGTTTGACGGTCTGCGAACACACGCCACTTTTAACTAAAATTTAAAAAAGTAATCTGTTGATATTCTTTTATTTTATTTATACTCTTCTATTTATTTTTAGCGTTATTCAGGAAGACAAATTTATTTCAAGCAATCCGCTTATAAGCAGAGTTCATAGCATCTCTTTTTGTCAGCACATACTTAGTGTGTAGATTTCCTCCAGAATGAACATTCTGAAGTCAAAACGGAGGAAACAAGCTTTCCGACTTACACTTACAGGACTACCTTCGAATTTCTTATTCTAACATTAAAATCATTATTGATAAAGAAACATTGTCAAGTCTCACATTAATTTCTGGGCTAAGTGTTATTCATTATCATAAAGTGGAAGACAAAAAAATACACATGTAGGCCTTGTAATGTTAAGTAACCCCTTGTAATATAATCATGATATATTTGAGTTACGTAAATACGTGTTCTTTGGTGATTAATAATTCAATGCGACCTTCTAGTTGTTCACCAAACAGACCTCTCTTTAGTTTAAAAAAATAAAGATTATTTTTAAAAGAATTTAAAAAGTAAACCTTTCACTACAACTCGGAATCGCCACACAGCTCAAATGGTATATAACTTTTTATATGAAAAAAATTGTTTTACATGGAACAATTCTGAATGATAGTCATAAGCGAGTCCTTTGAATTCATTTATGCAAAATCCCCTTTACAGTCTTTCTACGAAGAAACCGTGTAATGTATTTTATGCTAATAATACGAATACATAAGTACTGTGAAGTATTCGGTGATACTGGTCAATATTGTTACATCGCCCTGAAAATGTGTACATCTCTTTTTTTTACGTTTTAATTACGAATACAATGATGGAAGTTCGAAGAAATACAATACAATACAATTGAAACGCAACGACTGCTTTAGTATATATAGAGATGACAAAGTTTTTAAAAATAAAAATATACATTGTCTCAATATATTCAAAAGCTAAAACGCGCTCACTATACACTGTAATGCCTTTAGTGCATGGTCATAAGGGTTCACGGTCACTTTTTTGTTTTCCATGCTATATAATAATAATAATAATAATAATAATAATAATAATAATAATAAAATACAAGGTTTCAATTTGTATTAAAGTCTCATGTTTTGGACCAATGAAGATATTGTTCCCAGACACAATCCTTCAATATCAAACGAAAGCTTGTGATTTTTTTGCCATCAAAGATATATCGGCTTTTCTACACCCAGGTTAGTTTGGAAACTGTATGGGCTAGGGAGAAAGCAGGGAAACGCAGGGATACGCAGTGAAAGCGTTGATCTGTCATGGTTTCGGCTTTGGCTCCATGGGATAACATGCCACTAAATCCGTGGTAGCTCGCAGTCCAGCGCGTGACGCGCCGCGCTCTGTCCGCAGCCATCTGCATTCGGCCGTGCGCGCCCACCGGCCACTGCATCAAGCCCAACGTGTGCCTGTGCGAGGGCGGTGCCGTCGCCTCGTCCTGCGGCGCGGGCGCGGGCGCGGGCGCGGGCGCGGGCGCGGGCGCGGGCGCACGCCGACCAGGTACGGCCTCCTCCCCAGCCCTTCCGGCCAGCCCCCGCCCTCGCCCCCGCCCCTCGCTTCCCGGAAGCGCACTCGCCGACCACTTTGTGGCTCGACAGCTTTCATTGGACGAGTACTGCAGAACATTTTAAGTGTAATCTTAAACAGTTCTTTGATTAAAAAGGCTCGTTTGGCGATTTTTTATTTATGATCTTTAAATAATGACTGCATATTAAAAAAGTAAACTTCTTTATAAACGTCTGAGATAACGAGCCTTCAGAGTGAAAAAAGTTTTAAACATTATCTTTGATTACGTTTATGAAAATGTAATAACACATTTCAAACAATCATGTTTATTATAATTGTTTATGTCTATAAAAAGTACATATTTCGTACAGTTATTTTGGACAGCATTAAAACTGTACTTTAATTAATGAATTGCGATTAATGATATCAATGTTGTAAAACATCGGGATTAATTCGAAACTTTCCGCAACACTTCTGAAACATTACTCAATATAATTGTAAGATAAAATGATAATTTTTTAACTCTTGTGTGTCTGTATGAAGCTAGAATGTCACTATTTTAGGAACTGTTATAGTTTCGTCAAGTACATTTTTAATTAATGAATTCAAGAAATACATTTTGCAATTATTTGGAATTTAAATGCTCTTTACATTTTAATAAAGGGTAGTTTTCACCTTATTAAGATTATTTTTTTGTTAACTAAATGCAAAACAGTAATGGAATATTCTGTCATCCACATCCAGTACCAAAGAGTAGCAGGCCAATGAATCAAAAAATGTTGGAGATTTCAATCATTGAACAATCTAAGAAATTTTTCTTTGTAATTGAAGGCATTTTATTTTATTTGATTTATTTTGGTTAGAGAAAAGTAAAAAGAGGAAAATTTATAATTTTCGCAGGTTTTCTTGAACTCCATAATCTCTTTTAAGGCCCATTCACAATGCGAACGTAAACATAAACATAAACATAAGCATAACGCATTGACGTAAACATTAACATAAGTGATAGACTGAAGTATTCACAATGTCTAACATAAACGTAGGCAAAATAATGGGTTTCTATTCGCTGTGAGACATTCTAATTTACTATTGATTGGATGTGAGAATCGATATCGAGGTATTGACTATGTGCATGGCTCATATGGCGTTAATTAGTCTATCGACTTCGCTCATATTTCGATTCTCGATTTTGAGTTAACGTACTGTGTTTGGTTCATTTTTTATGTCTTACTTAAGCATAAGCATAGAAGCTTGAAGCTTGCAAGCTTTTAAGTTAACGTCTTACGTATTATGCTTATGCGAACGCATTGTGAATGAGTCCGCTTATGGACGTAGTCCTAACTTTTATGTTAACGCCATGCTTATGTATATGTTTATATTGTGAATGGGCATTTACTGAATATAGCTGAATTATGAATAAAAGTACCAACAAAGCGAGGTTAGCAACATTTGAAAACTAGACATTTCCGTTTTATGGAAACTATTTTGTAGAAAACTTATGTGCATGGTTGTTAAATTGATTTAAAAAACTCAGTTAAATCAATTCAAACCAAGTTTGCCGAGATCTCAGTAAATACTTGCGACTAGGCATATTCTTGGAGCAGTCCATCCTAGCAACGTGTTTGTAAATATTATTTGTTTGATTCCAAGTTGTTTCAAATATTATTGCCGTAGAGGGAATGCATTTAAAAACAATAAAAATGTGTCTGAAATAAACAGGAAAACGAAACCTTAAGAGAATGCCGATAAAACAGCGGTCAAAAGTGGCATTCTTTCAGAATTAATTGCCCCTAAATTATAATCCGTTAACTTTTCGACCCTCCTGGAAGCCGTGGAACGTGATGGGTTATCATTTCTTTCGTTTTATTATGCAGATTGGCTTATTGGATGAGATAAAGTACGTAGTTAGTGTGTTAGATGTCCGGTTTAAATCCAAGCCATGGCTTCTGATAACTTTTTATGTCTCGCCGTGGATTTGCAGACACATGCCAAAGCGGCGCGAAAGGAACGCCAGATTCAGGTTCACGACCTTTCCTTCGCCGAAGGTCAGATGCCAAATCGGTCTGGACGTTCCTCTTCTTCAAAAAAACGATATTTTGCATGTATTTTGTGATAATTGAATCAAGTAATTAGACTTTCAATTACTTGTCGTTTATGAAATACTCCGAATCGTTCGTGATTGGTATTTGCTAATCCAATTACTGATGATACAAAATTCACACACGAGAAGCACAATTAGCAGCACACGAGCAGAAAATTATAATTCTTATGATACAAAATCCAGAAACATTTTAAATTGCTGATTAGGTTGGAGTGTAATTTTCCTTTAATATTATTTCCTAGATCTTAGAGGTTAGGAACTCCCAAGAGAGAACTCCCATCTTAGAGGTTAGGGAGTCCCAATATTTGTCACACTTTCAGCGGTGACTCCGACGTTGAATTTCATTCACTCTAGAAATAAAATACTTCTGTAGTTCCTTAGAATGATTGTCCCTGGCTCAGTGCCCTGATCCAAATGTACCCTCCACACACTACCATTTACACTAACTAGTACTTGTTATTTAAGGCGGTCATTTAGGCGTTTTGGGCAGCAGATTTGGGTGTTTCGAGATGGTGAGTAGTTGGGGAAAAATAGTTTTAAAATATTATTTTCTTTTTTTGTGGTTGTTATTTTTCTTCCTTCTCCCTTGTTCCTATGAATGTAATAGCCGTGGTGTAGTCTGTGGCGATGGTATTGGTGGTCCTGGTGCTAAAGCTGGAAAAGGCTATTTTTACATGCCTAGCATTGTGCTGCTCGTGTGTGAATTTAAAGTATAACGCGGCTAGTCAGACGCTTCGCTGCTGAATGCTGTGTCCGCAGGACCCGGCGGAGGCGGCGAGGGCGGCGAGGGCGGCGGCGGCTGCCGAGTGGCCTGCCTCAACGGAGGCTCTTGCAGCGGCTCGCGCTGCGTGTGTCGCCCTGGCTACCAAGGCGACTTCTGCGGCGAACGTGAGTACCGCTACGCGCAGCCTGTCCACACCGCAGCCCCTCTTTTATTCGGAGCGTGGCCGCCCTGTAGGGCATGTTTTTCCTCGGGAGGTGGCGAGCGGGGTGTCTTCCACCAGCGGGCACCGCCCCAGCCGGTGTCCCGGCATGTGTGGGAGCGAAGGACATATTCGCGCGGTCCGTGGCCCATTTGCTAGGGTACTGCTCCGGTATGCGCCGGGTATTGATCGGAGAAACCAAGGAAAACTGCCGATCAGAGCAGCCGGCCTCTGCGTAGAATTCTGCTCCAGACCGCGGCTGGATTCGCACTAGCTGACAAGCCTTCCACCGACGGGTCTCGAACGTAGGAGCTCCTGGCATAGCGTAGGCGCTGCAGTGCCGTCAGTTGATGCCCTGAGCCACCTTGTGTCGGAATTGAGGACAGCGCATTGTCATGACGCGTGCACCTCGTGTGAGGAGGTGCATCTGCGGGGCTGGCGTCTTTGCAACGCTGCAGATACTTCCTCTACGCGCGACATATTTATTATTATTTTGTTAACTCATGTACAGCACGTATCTAACAATCTCAGATTCAAAAAGTGACATTTGTAAATACGAATTAATAACTTCAAGTTAAACATTTAAAAGTTTAAAACGTTTCTACTTCACAATCTTAAATTCTTTTAAGCATTCCGTTGTCACTGACAGAAATTCCGTTTAAGTGTCTGGAGGTTAAACTATTTAGCAATTAGAAATGAATTACTTTAGAATAAAAATGTTTATGAATGTCTTATCTATGTAATTTCTTCTACTTACTTCATCTCTATTACTTGTACTTCTGGATTGCTTCTCAAGAATAGTAAAGCTTCTTGTTAAAGAAAAGGCCGAACGCACTTGAAGAGTCTTGAGTGATATTCACGTTAGATGTTTTGCACATAGGTTTACAGCATTTGCCACTCCATGCGTTTGTTTTCCAATGGCAAGTCCGCAAAATTGAGGTTCAGGGGGATCAAATTAGCCAAGTGACGTGTGGAAAGTCGTAAGTTGGAGTCGGTTCTCTATCTGCTTTAAAGTACCCAGCAATTATCCTTCGTTATGGCGACTCTCTCGTACCAGCGACCCCCATAAATCTTTGTCGCACTCGAAACACACGATGCGGAGAGGTCAGTCTCCGGAGCCGAGCTGAGCTCGGGTCGTTGGGGCGATAAAGATACCGGAGGCCGAGGCTCCTTCGGAGGTTCAGCGGCCCTGGGGCGGCGCGCCGTGCTCGCGGCAGCTGCGTCGTCGCCAGCCGCGAATCGGGCCGAGTGATCTTTATTTCTTCGTCATCAAAAAACAGAAAACGCTCTTACAACTCAAAGTGGAATTAATAAGGTAGCAATGAGCGTTGTTGTCAACATTGATGGCAGAAAATGTTCCAAGATGTGGCCATTGGAAATACACTGTCTTGTTTTTTATATATGTTGCGTTCATTGACAGACTCATTTTCGCGATATGAATTATTGAACGAATTGAAATAAAGATTGAACTGATATATTCTTTAATACAATCGTCCATTCTCAGGTCATCAAACTTCCATCAACCAGAAATATATTTCGAATTGGATTAATTTGCTTATTATAAAAATCGTCTGCATTTGCTTCGAAAACGTAGAACACGCTCTATGTACAACTGCCAGGTATACTAGACCTTTAGATAAAAGTGTTTTTAATTTCTTAAGAAAATCCATCATTTTCAGTCATAATAAAACGTCAAATTAAATTCAGTAAGAACATTCCCAACTGGTTCCATTAGCTATTTTCACGTTCTCCTAGAGAAAGAGTTATTACCAGTGCCAGAGTACCAACTAAGGTACTGAGTTCAGCCTATTGAATAAGCTCTCGCCATTTATTACTTTCTCGTATACGAACGTACATACGTAGTACAGAAAAAGTTATGTCATGCTGTGAAAAATTCATTTCGAGATTTCAACGGAAATACACGTTCTGAGATCCCCTGATTCCGAAATGTGAGTTATTTTTTTCCAAACGTCCGTCCGTCTGTCGTTTGTGAACAACACTAGCGTCTAAACTATGCGTAGGATTTTTTTTCCAAACAGAATACACCCCGGTCGATCTGGCCTCCACCCTCAAAGCTCTGCAATATTAAATTAATTTTAAATTGAATTTCTTTAATTTTGGGGAGTACTGTACATGAAGCCATTGGGACATTTTCAAAATTTTCTCAAAAATGACTCCAACCTTTTTCTATAAATTTATTTTAAGAATATAGTGAAATGCACGTATAAAGGCGTCATAAGGCAGCTTTTGACTGTTAACACTTAATTTTCGAAACCTGGAGAAGTTTGAGTTTTTTCGATTTTTTCCTACAACTACGAAGTTGAAGAAAGCGAGAGAGCGAGAGCGAGAGAGGGAGAGCGAGAGAGAGAGAGAGAGCGAGAGAGAGAGATTTTTCATTCAAATGAAAATTGTTCTCCATACTTAGGTGTTTCATTAAGGTAATGTAAATGTATTTGAAAATTTTAGTTGTTTTTGCGCAATATTGTGTGAAATATGTGTGACATTAAAAAATGTATAAAAAACAATCGTTTCTCAAAACCGGCTCCAATTTTTTTCTTTAAGCTGGTTAGGGATATACTGTCATAAATATACTGCATAAGATGACATAGAAACGATTTAGCTCTATGAAGTTTCACCGGGCGATGTGGCTCAGTGCATCAACTGCGGCGTCTGGCTGGGAGGTCCTTGGTTCGAGTCCCGACGAAGGCAAGACTTGCGACACTAGCGTGATAGCTAGGTCGAATTCAGTCGCTGTTTGGAAGAAAATTCTAGAGGCTGTCTGCTCTGGTCGGTAGTTTTCCGTGGTTTCTCCAATTAACACCAGGGGAATGCCGGGGCAGTACCCTACCAAATGGCCCAAGGATCCCGCAATCTTTCCTTCCCATTCCTTGACCTATCCTACCCCTTATACACACTTCCATGCACTACACTAACGCACATGCCGGGGCACCGGTTGGGAGCTTAGAGCTTGTCCCGGCTGGGGCGGTGCCACGCTGGTGGGAGATACCTGGTTGTGGAAAAACCCACGACCGACAGTAGGTTGGCGCCGGACCTCACCATCGAGTAAGAGAACATTAGCGCTACATCCTGTGGAGAAATCATGCACTACATGTACGGGACTAATTACCAGAATCCCTAACACCAAACTAACCATCTATAAAAATTTCCGTAACTAATACGGGAAAGTCTGTGCCATTTTGTATCACCACGTAGTTAAATGCCGTTAATACTTACATTAACAGTCGTTGTTGCATTTATGAGTACAATTGCTTGAAATAATTTATTGTAAAGTTTATAGAAAAAGTAAAAATTTGGGGTGAAAATGAGCTTCAAAATGCAAATTTTATGAAACGCTCAAACATTTTTGTCAGATACGTCTTCAGATATTTCATTGAATATTTTCACACCGTAGGACGAATTTTTACTCTTCTATAATATTCTTGAACCCATGTTTCAGTTCTACCATTAGAGGACCGAAAAATTGAGAAAATGTGAAAAAAAAAAAAAAAAAAAATCGGTGGCGATGGTTGGCGCCTGGAAGAGGATTGGGCAAAACCAAAAAGAAAGCCCAGACCAATGAAATTAGGAATCAAACTAGTACTAGAAAGTCTGTACCATTCTATAGCACCCTAGTTTCATGACAAAACACTGTTACCGTGAAATGAAACTTACAATATTCATGAAAATTGCAGTGGTTCTTCTTTATCATTCAGGCATAGTCTGTATGTTAATGATGGTGGAGATAGAATTACGTTGTAGTACACAGTGGTTTTGTCTTTGCCTATTAGGCCAGAACTCTAAAACACGCCTTCACACCTTACGGATTATCTAGACCCATAAACCTAGTGAAACAGTTTACCGTCTCTACGCCAATGTAATAAATGAGTAGCATTGCACGCGAAGGTTTATCCGTACATTCTGTAAAATAGAATTTCTTCCATTGGCCCCTTTGCGCCCTCTCCCAGCCCCCTCCGCGCGAGGCGCCTCGTGCATGCCCGCTCTCTCGCGTTCCAGCCGTGTGTCAAGAAGCGTGCCTCAACGGCGGCCGGTGCATCGGGCCCGACCGCTGCGCCTGCATCTACGGCTTCACGGGGCACCGCTGCGAGCGAGGTGAGTGCGCTGCCCGGCGATGGTGGAGATAGAGGCGGCTGATATTGCCAAAAATGTCTAGTGGAAAACATACAACAAGTTTTACAATCGTGGCATGCATGCTATTTTGCGCAATGTTACAAAATTGGCACGGTTTGCAAACTTTGATTCAACTAATCTACTAACAATCCTAATGAAAACGTTTTGTGGAGAAAAATTTTCCAAATACTTGCATATTGTGATTTAGATTTTTCCCATTTCAACTGTCATAACTGAAAGTTGTTCAAGTTATCACATAATTGCTATAATATTAGTTTGTGCCAAGAACGTCCGAATTTTACAAAAGATTCAAGAAACGGCTGCCACTTTTGTAAACAATCTGGTAAACAGTAAATAATTTACTTTTTCCTTTTGTAAAAACCACATTATTATTTTTTTTATTATAATTATTTTGAAAAAAAGGTGTAGAGACCCAACACATGTGAATTCATTTTCTGAAATTAGAGTTTGTTTGCACTTGACAATATTAGTTGTACTAATTGGGTAATTTGAATATACTGAATAGAGATGTAGTTTTCTAATTGTTGGATTTCCAGATTACCGAACCGGCCCTTGCTTCACTCGCGTAAAGGATAACTCGTGCCAAGGCCAGCTGCAGGGTGTGGTGTGCACAAAGCAACTGTGTTGTGCGACTGTTGGAAAGGCATGGGGCCATCCATGTGAACACTGTCCAACTCAACTTGATTGTGACGAAGGATTTTTGAAAAACATACACAGCAGAGAGTGCGTAGGTTCGTTTCTGTTACCATACTATTTCCCCACTCTGTTGGCTTCTTTGAAAACCTTTCCAGCGGATTAGGAAGCGTTCTCCAGAGAGGGCCGGCGCTTTGCATTTCTTCGCACCTTATTCACTAAAAAAAGTTCCCCAATATATTACGTTTAACGAAGAAAACTCATATTTTCTAGTACGTCTTGTTTTCATGTTAGTACTTGCGATTTCGAAATCGTTAATTGAGAGGTATACTTATTGTATTGAATCGTGAAGCATTGACTTGGGCTAACATACTGCAAAATGGTGTAGTAGCTTTGTCCTCGAGAAACACAATCTCCGCGACCTGTTTGAAAGCCGCTGGTGTAGAGCCTTGGAAGTGTACGAAGGGTTGCCTACGTTCAGGCGGTATTGACGTAATGTTGGACGGTACCGTCAGGTTTGTGGAGCTCAAAAGAAAAGATTTTTGAAAATAAAGCATTCCTGGCACGCATACTATTGAAATTCGTAAAATACTAAAAACATATAGAACAATCGTTTTCTAAATATTAAATATAAGCGTGCTTCACAATTAAAAATCTGTTCTTTAATTCACATTTGTTACAGAAAACAGTTGTTGAGACTTGTTATGATGATAATAGTAGTTTTTTGTACCTTTCATTTATGTTTTAAACCAAAATATATGATCATTTTCAATTAAAAATTCAAATTGTTCATATTTAAAAAAATATTAGTTGAATTATACCATGCCAGATCAATGAATAAAACGTATTACCACTTCATTTGCATTATTTGAAACTTTTATCTATAAACGAGTATTATGGGTATGCTTCTATGTTCTTATAATATGTTGTGTGATCTGAACTTCATTTTAAATGTTTATTTTCTTTCAGATATTGATGAATGTGAGGCTATACCTGGACTCTGCGAAGGAGGTAATTGTGTTAACACTGTAGGTTCTTTCACTTGTAAATGTTCAGAAGGCCAGACTCGAAATGAAGAGACCAACAGGTGTGAAGATTTGGATGAATGCAAAGGCAATACTGTTTGTGAAAATGGACAATGTATAAACACTGATGGAGCATTTTATTGTATTTGTAATTCAGGGTTCATTCCAACACCTGATCGCAAAAAGTGTATGGGTATGTATAGAAAAAGTTTAGTCTAAGTACTAAACTTTGATTAACATAGAAATTTGCAGAAACAATTTTTAATAAAAATTAATTTCTATTATCTATTCCTAATAATTCTTTTTTCTACCATTTTGATTGCAAAGAAACTGTCGTAATTGCTCACGTTTTATTCTGTAGACACAAGGCAAGGAAACTGTTTCACTACCCTCACTTACAGCGGACAGTGTAAAAACCGGCTACCTTTGAAACTCTCTAGGCAGGACTGCTGTTGTGGAATGAATATGGGTAAAGCGTGGGGAGACTGTGAACCATGTCCACAGCCAGGAGAAGGTACCTCAACTTTTTTCTCTCTCATCTATAACAACCATAACAGAAAAAATGTTCCTTAGGATATTATCCTTTAAAAAAAAATTTTAAATAACTCTAATGTTTAGCTTTTCAACATTTGCATATTATGTTTTAAAAATCAATTTAATATTGTTATTTATTTATTTCAGAACAATACAAGAAATTGTGTGAAGTTCCAGGACCAATATCACAGATAAATGAATGCGCTCTAAGAGCAAATATATGTGAAAATGGTCGATGTATTGACATTCCAGAAGGATATCGATGTGAATGCTTTCCAGGCTATCAAAAAGGCCAATCAGAAGTTTGTGAAGGTGAAGCGATTTAGTTTTCAAAGTGAAAATCTAAATACTCATATCAATGATTTTTTTGGGGAAATTCTGGGAGCTTAATTTTCATGTTTCTATTTCCCTATTTTCAATTGGTTTGCAGATATTGATGAATGTGTTGAACTGAACTTTTGCCAAGGAGGTTATTGCACAAATACAATTGGAAGTTATTCTTGTGTCTGTCCTCCTGGATTTGATGTTTCATCAGATGGTAAATTTTGCAAAGGTAATTCAATGAAATTAACTAGCATATACTAAAATCAAAATATCTTTTGAGACTACTTCTTATTTCATTGCTTATTCACTAATACATTACACATATTCTTAATATATACTGTTGTACACTAAAGACTGATGTTGACTAGAGAATTACTTACCATCTTTGAATGATGTTGCTAATGATGTCGCATAATCTTACTTTACTTGACCATGAAATACATTTTACATGTCTTAACTTCAATTAACTCCTTTAAATTTATTCCTTTTATTATTCCTTAGATTAATTTACTTACATCGATAATCTTTTTTTTCATATTACCAGACTTATCCTGTTTCACAATTTTCTATGAATCAAATCATGTTAAACTTAAAAAGGACATTCATTTATTTTCTAAAACTTGATTTGACAAGAAATAAATGCAACTCCTCTGTTGCCTCTATTGATTGAATTTTTTGTGTGTTAGACCAGGATGAATGCAGTCATAGTGGAATGTGTGCCAATGGCCGTTGTATCAACATGGATGGTTCATTCCGATGCCAGTGCAATACTGGGTACTCTTTATCACCCACAGGCCATTCCTGCATAGGTGAGTTAAAGTAATGCATTTCTTCCTGAAATATTTTTACAAAATTTTTGCAATTCTGGAACAGAATTAATTTCACCTCAGTATTTTCTTTACATTTGGAAAGGTTCATGGGTGTAGGTAACAGATTTTCTTTTTTTTTTCAAATAGTTCTGTTTTTCCTATTTTTCTATATGATTTATTCTTAAAAATATTTCCAAATATAATTTCAATGAAGAGGTTAAGAATAATAGTACTATAAGCAATTTAATTTTCTGATTATTGTCGAGTTACTTATTCAACTTGAAATATTTCTTTACATAGATGTTGATGAGTGCCTTGAAAACCCTCGTATTTGCTTGAATGGGCACTGTGAAAACACAATTGGATCATACAAGTGCAACTGTCAAAATGGTTTCAAAACATCTGTTGATGGTGGGTTCTGTGAAGATATGAATGAATGCACAGAGAGCAAAATGTGTGGCAATGGTAGATGTGTAAATATGGATGGATCTTTCAAATGCATCTGTGATTCTGGTTATCAGCTCACACCAGATAAAGAAAAGTGCATTGGTAAGACATGCTTAAGGAAAATAGTTTAGAATAATTTGGTATGCTAACAGAAAACATTTTTTTAATTTAAACAATAAATTATAATTGTTGAGTGTGTAAATAATATTGAAAATATTGAATGCATTGGAAACTTTTCCCCCTTCTTTGAGATTTATATTAGTAATTTGTAATAGACTAACAGGCCTATCAAAGTTTGTGCTCACCAAATTGGCTTGCAGCTGGCAAGCACAATACAGTTAGATGCTATACTTGCAAGTGTTGTCCCCTCTGTGACGCTTCAGTGAATATGAAAGGGAATATCTAGGAGGAGGACTTAGAGCATGGAAGATGCAAAACACTTGTGGTATGGATGCAAAGGAAAGCACAAATATTTATGAAATGAATTTCTGTTTAAAGTTCACAAAGCAGTCTCATGTTAATAAATAAATAATAAAAAAATGTTTCAAAATATGAATCTCTACAGCAAGTTACATATATGTAATATACTTTGTATTTAATCTATTTCTTACAGGTTATGTTATTACTATTTACATTACTACACATTTAATAGACACATTACGTTTTATATGTATCCACAAGCAGACATGGAAACGTGGTGTGAAGTTGATGACTTCTGCAAGAAAGTGGACTGATTTTAAAGAAACATCTTACATGTACTGTAGCTGTTTGCACTGAGGTTCATTACAGAAAATAACTGCTCAAAATTGTATGTAGAAGCAACCTTCAGAGAAACTGTAACCAATAATGCAGCATTTACCAGGCAGCAGGCGAGGACCATCTAGTCCTTCTTGGAAACTTCCTCTGAAGGCATTGCCCCTGACCCATCGTTATTTCCCTTTTCATCTTGAGGCTTGCGAGCTGCTGGTGAATGCTCGCGTTGGAAAAACATGGCCAGCTAGGCTTGGCCATGTTAGCTGGGGTCTGAGGCCAATGTGAGGGTTCCATTAATGAGTGAAGCTCCTTTAGCAAATGAAAACCTCTTGATAGATTGGGAGACTGAGGACTCCTTTAAGAGTTGAGACCTGGGGTCCTCTACCTCCTCTATTAGCTGTGTTTGTATTTTTAAGAGCTGGAACAAATTGCTCTGTTTTTTTTTCCTTTTTACAGATATTGATGAATGTATAAGTAACCCATGTAGACATGGCAACTGTATCAATACACTTGGAAGTTTTCGCTGTGAGTGTATGACTGGTTTTAATTTAGGCCCTGATGGAAGATCCTGTCTAGGTAATATTTTTGATTGATGTCTATTTTTTCAAATGAGTTTATTATCAAATACAGTTATTTAATTGTGATTGTTACTCTCTATATGTTTTATTCCAATATGCATTATGTGTTACTGAGAGAACCCAAAATTAGTTAAAACTAGATATATCCGTGTGTCCTGTTGCCTACTAATGGTCATTCATGAACTAGTCCCTATATTAAAATGTTAATTCTAGAATTCACTGTTTTAGTTGGAAAGTTGTAGCTAAAGTGATGTTAAATCCTTTTATTAAAGGGAAAAATGTCATGACTAAATCTACAATATAAATCTATTTTTATTAAAGAATTTAAAAATATATGTAAAGGAAATGTATTTGTGATCATTGTATCTGAAATTTATAGAAGTGTATTTGTTCAGATATGCATTCTGATTTGCTTCATCATTGGTGATGATGTTTTCATTTGCAGAGATGACATTTTGTATCTATTAGAGAAGCATTCTTTTGACATGGTCATTGTACAATATGTTAAAAAAAATATGAAAAATTAAACTTTTTACTGTTGTTTGCCCTTAAGTAGGTTTTCTTCATAGTTTTGCCTCTTATTTTAACTGAAAGTTTATTTTGATCATATCTAATTATTGCACTGCCTTTTTCATTCTCTCAATGATGAATTTTATTAAAACATTTTCTTTCTACATCCCTACATTATTCGTTTTCAAATTTATTGTGATTCATTTTACTGATGATAAAAACAAAACTATCCCAAATCCATATATTCTAAATACACTGGAAAAATCAAAATCACTAGGATTGTGTAAACCTTTGTTAACAGCTCTTAAGTGATTGAAAGAAATATAATACTCTATAACTATGTGTAGGTGTGCAAAAGCTTAGGGAGCAATTATATTGTAGGGTCAAGGATCCATCTTCGTCAGAACTAGTTTAAAAATTGTGACTAATTCAACAAATTCCAATTTTCTGTAAAATGTCAGTGAAATTTATTATTGGGTTAGGCATATTAAAGGGGTGTTAAAACTACTTATAACAGGTGAAATCAAGTTTTAACTAATTTCAGGTTTTCACAAATATCCTACACTACTACAAATATAAGAAGAATGTTTGTTAAAGATCAATGATGTCATTAACTTAAATATACAATGGTATGTGTGGTATACTATAATATTGCAGACACACGTGTTGACCTGTGTTATACGCAGTACAATGAAGGCCAGTGCTCCAATCCAACTGGTATGCCCGTGTCACGATCACGCTGTTGTTGTATGGGTTCTGAAGATCAACCAATGGGCTGGGGTTCTGGTTGTCAACCCTGTATGGCTGGTGTATCTCCTGACTTTAAGCAGCTGTGTCCGCATGGTGTGGGCATGACATACAATGGAGAAGGTCAGCTGCCATCCAGTAAAAGCAAATTAGCCTGTAGTGACTAAGCTCCCAGGACTAATATAAATAGTAAAAGGAATTTAAAATTAGTATAATTTATGTAATTTCACTTAAAAAGAATTACTAGATATGTTCTTGAAAATCCAGTTAACTTTTTAAAGGAAAGTTTACTAGAAAATCTCCAATTTTCATAGAAGAAATTAAAAAAAAAAATTAGGTTATCCATGAGGCAGACAGTCCATTATAAAATATTACTGTTTCAGATGGCAGAAAAGGTACAAATTTTACATAAAATTCAAATTCCAGATATAAATGAATGTGCCCAAAATCCAGGCATATGCCAGAATGGAGCATGTGAAAATCTAATTGGCACCTATCGCTGCATCTGTCATGCTGGTTATCAAATAGACAACACCGGAAAAGTATGTATAGATATTAATGAATGCATCATGGATGAAATGGTGTGTCATGGAGGACAGTGTCGGAATACTCCTGGAAGTTTTCAGGTACGTTGCTTTGAACAAAAACTTATCTGCTAGTTCAAAAGGATTACTTGGCCTAGTGCAGTTCTTGTAGGAAAAAAATCATAAATCTCTTTATGTAAAATATATTTATTTATAAGTACTCAAATTTTGTCTGAATAATTATAAGTCCATTGTAAAAATTTATCTCTTACCCACCCCTCTTCAAACTTTTCTTTCTTCCTATGTAAGGCAATAACAATTCACATTTCTTATGTACATTCCATTCAATTTAATAGACTAAAATTAAATAACAAAGTTGTGAATTTATGTTTACTCTCTTGAAAATCAGAAACAACAAAAACTATGGTGCTACAGAATTGCACAGACTTTGTCATACTAGCTTCCTTTTCTCATTTCTCTTGACTAGCCTTTTGGTTTTGTCCAATCCTTTTCCCAGTTGCTATCTGCAGTGCGTGAAAAATTCTCCAGGGCCTCTTGCAGAGCCTACCACACCTAGAGGTCATTTCAGGTGAAGAGCAACCTGAACATAACATTAGTGTATCTCAGATTTATACCTTTACATACTTGCCCATGGCATCCCTTCATTCCAACTTAGTGCTCTTATCATTACACTGAGTGTAAGGGACCAGCTCCTTGATTACACGCCCAGTTGCCTATCAGCCCAAGACTTATGGAAGAATTAGGATATAGATGTGTTATGCAGGGGACTCAAAATGCCTCTCATGCCAAGAATACAACTTAAAACATTTGTAACTTATGTGGGATTCAAACCCACAGCCTTAATGACCATATACTTGGGTTCACCTGCCTGCCTCTCTTAAGACCAAATCACTTTACCAAAAACCTTTAACTACTAACACACAACAATTATTAACATATAATAATAATAATTTAATAAAACTAATAATGTAACTATAAATGACATTTTTATGCATAAGCAACCTTTAATGTTCTTTTCAACAATGAATCTATGTATTGGAACAACATTGGCACCATTTATTTACATAGCAACAATGCAAACAGAGATATTTTTCAGCTCAACATTTTGCTCAGCAGAGAAGAATTTTCTCAAAATTGGCTAACTTTACAAAAATATTGTAAAACTTACTATTTGCAATATATATCAATTAACAAAATGATTTAATTTACTTTCATATTACATTTATACTGAGGAAATTGTTTTATTAAAAAGCATACATTTTTTCTCATATTCTCAATTTTGCAATCCCTCAATAGAAGAATGTAAATAGGATTTGAAGAATAATATGGAAGTAAAAACCTGTTTTTATGTGCTCATTTTCATTACAAAATTTGGGCCCGTTTTGGAAAACATTAATTTGATCTTTTCTAAAAATACACATCTTTGTATTCACCTTGACATTAATTTTTTTAGTTTTTGAGAAACTACATACAAAGTATCACCAAATTTCAAAGACAGAGACAATGTGAGATATTTGTAGAAAAATAAATACTTTTTTGGTGTCAGGGGTCTCCCATACATGTATTTCCATTAAAATATTGAAATTGATTTTCTGCAGCATTACGTACATTTCTCTTACACTACTTATATTACTCCATATTTAGGATCACTTACAAGAAAGAAAAAAATGGTTAACGCAATGATAGCAGTGAACGAACAACTGTACATACAGATATTTGTTATATGAATCCAGGCCAGATCACTTTCAATACTATTCAGTTCATACTAACATTCAGTACTATACAGTTTAATTCAAACTATTCTTGTCAATCAAAATATTATCTTACAATGATTGAAAGATTAATATTTTGTCTTAACTCAAACAAGTACTAGAGGCAATCTTAATTATGTCTATGAATCATACATACTCCTCATACATACTACATACATCAATCATACATACTACATACATTAAAGTTCACTTTAAATTGAAAATATTCTATACATTATAAAATAATACAAGATGGAAAAAGGAAATTACATGTACATTTATTTTTACAGTGCATCTGTCCAACAGGCAGCCAGTATAATCCCGAGACTCATGTGTGTGAAGATATTGATGAATGCCTCGAATTAGGACCTGATGCTTGTGTTAATGGGGTGTGCTTGAATTCCATTGGCTCTTATGAATGTGAATGTGATCCAGGATTCATCTTGGACAATACGGGCCGAATATGTATAGGTAAGAACAATTGGTTATTCTGAATTTCCTTTCATTTAAACCCTTGGTATTTATCAATGATGTTATCAAATGAAAATAACGTTGTCATGTATTTGAATTAATCAGTTGATTATGTTTGTACAGATAACAGAAAGGGTTCTTGCTGGACCCGACTGCTTGGAGGTCGTTGTGAGAACAATTTGCCGAAATTGACCCTGAAATCAGAATGCTGTTGTTCTGTTGGGCTAGCTTGGGGTAGTCCCTGTGAAATATGCAATATTCATGCATGTGAATGTCCTAAAGGTTATGCTAAGGTAAATAATTTTACATTTTGTTATTATCTTTTGCCTAGTATGATTTTAAAATGTTTAAAATTCCATTATATCTCTTAAATTGCATTTAATGTTGCAATGTAGAAGATAACTAAAGTGCATTTGTTAACAGTTGCATGGGAAACTACTTCCAATCCTTTTATGTTTGTCAGGAAAATATTTTTATTTCTCTAAGTTGAATATATTTGACTTTTGAGAGAACAATTAATTTAGTATTTTTTGGTTGGCTTAATATGAGTGTTTTCTTCTTTTTTTTTTCCCTTGGATCAATCTTCATACTTTTCTTTATGGCCTTCCTACAGCATTTCAGTGTCTACCTTTCTTTTAAATCCTTTTTTATCTTCCTTATCATATCGTGACGAAATACTTACGAAAACAGAAAATAAACATCAGGAAACATGGTAAATTATTTATAAATTGTACTTTCATAACAGACACTAACACCATTTTGTAAATTACATTATTATTTCAACAATATGTTTCCTTATGACTAGGGGCTTTAGAAGAAGGTTAGAGTAATTAATATTTATTTTTGAATATATTCTTTATACCATAAAGTACTGTATTTCATCTCTGTGATTTGTGAAACAAGTTAACATTTTCATTAAGTTAATTGGTCATGGTTTCTAACAATTGGTCTGGTGCTGTATGGTTCGATCTCTGAATCCATGTAAAATTCATGGTGAACAGCAAACCCTTGGCACATTTTCTTGGGTTTGCCCTGATGCCCCTACCTCTTGTTCCAATATTTCTACTTCACAATCCACCTCATCACTGTTTTCTACTCATTTGATCATTCAGTTGAAGAGTCCCTGAACTCTAACAACTAAATCATAGCTTCTTTAACTTCCCAGCAGGATCCAAGGCTGGTCCATCTTGGAGCACCCATCTGCTCCCAAGCTGCTTCAGATGATCTTTTAAAAGCTTGTTTGCCTCCCCATTAAAGTACCTACCTAATTGCAGTTTCAAAGAGATTCCTCCATGATTGTCAAGATCTCTTGTATGTCTGTTTTTCTTCCTTAACTGATGATGTGAGATTCCTCTTGCTGAACAACAGGCCTCTTCTCCCAGACTGGGCAGATCCAAACTGAAATCAACTTTGATCATCAATCCCTTTCTGTTGCAATCATCCTTTTACATGTACTTGGGTTTTCTTTATATTCTACACCATGCCCTCATGCCACATTGCATTAATTCGAAGAAGAAGAAAAATTAACTGAGGATTACTCCATCCATGGTGGACTCAATGCTCCTTAAGGAGTTAGGAGACATGTTGCGTCTATATAAACACAACAACATCACATAACATTGTGAGATAAAGCCATTCTTTCTTTTCTTTTCTTTTCTCACTAATGCTGCACAATGGCTTTTACAAAAATACTACTATTTCTATTTTGATTTTCTCAAAACAGCCACTTTATGAGTCTGTTAAAGCTTCCTTAAACAAGTTAGCGACTATGCGATATATTTTAGTTTTTTTGTCATATGTGAACATTAATGTTTGCATCATCATACTTCCTTGATGCCACATAATAATTGTTACTTCACCATGCTGAATAGTAATGATTTTGAAGCTTGCATCCTAGCCTGCATTATTTTGCACAAATCGATGTTGAATCTCATTGCTCAACTCTACATTGCATACAGGTAATCAGGCATACAGGGTTTGTAAAATAAAAGTGAAGAAGATAACATATACCACCTTTTTCTTGTACAATATAAGATCACACTTTGTTGCTAAGTTAAAAAGTGATTAATGCTTGCTCCAGTTGATAAACTTGGGGTGCTACAACAGCACACAATTTCTTGTATTATTTGTAACTTTTTCAATTTTAAAAAATTCAGAATGTTCAACAAAAATTGAACTTGCACCATTTTTATTAGCATACTTTTCTCTATTTGGAAAAAAATTAAAGAAAATGTTTGCAGACATTTTTGAAAATAAATATTATTTTAAATTCTCTTCACTTTGAGGAAAAATTACATGAAAATATAGGTATGATAATATTGTTAACTGATAAATAACACTCTATAGTACTTTGTCTCTAACTTATTTTTTGTAGGTGGATGGTAAAACTTGTACAGATATAAATGAATGTGATCTTAATGCTGGCATGTGTCGAGGAGGAGGAACTTGTGTTAATACAGATGGTTCCTTCACTTGTATATGCCCCCCTGGTCTAACATTGGATACAACAGGTTAGTTTGTTAGTTGTTTATGTTCCAAAATCTTCTCAATGTAAATTAAGTGATTTAGATTATTTGCATACTTATGTTTCATATTCTAGGAAATTTGCTTAAAAGGCATAAATTGTTTCAATATCATTAAAGCCTATTTATGTTATTGAAGTCAATCATTAAATAAAATTTCAAAGAGATATAGGTTGTGATGCGTTCGCACAGGTTGTGATAGCCTTTTTATGGGACATGAAAAACGTTTCTCATTGGTTTCACGTATAAACATTGCCTATTTTTTTTTTAAATTTCCAAATATTTTGATATATTTGTATACATTTTCTTCTTTTCTCTTCATGGTCTTTATATGCTGGGATATTAAAAACTAAATTGCCACTTTGGCAAGTGAAACATTTCACTTCATGGTAGCTGTATATAATTAGTATTTATTTACTTGACATATGTTCTGCTCCTATCCATAACATCCTTGTCTTTTTAGGAACATTGTGCCTTGATATGCGAGAAGAAACCTGTTACACTGAGTATCGCTATGGCAGTTGTGCTGGTGCCTTAGAAGGAGTATTCTCTCGAAGCATGTGTTGCTGTTCCGCTGTTGGCAGAGCTTGGGGTACAAAATGTGAAGCATGCCCTCGTCCAGGCACTCCTTTACATCAAGAACTTTGCCCTAAGGGTCCTGGGTTTCTTGATAGAAAGGATATAAATGAATGTACCGAATTTGTGGGTATGTGTGAGAATGGTCGATGCAAAAATACAGTTGGAAGTTTCTACTGTCGATGTAGTCAAGGATATGCTTTAGATGAGTATGGAATCAAATGCTTGGGTAAGTGATCTTAATTTTTGTGAAGTCCATTGTGACTTAAAATAACATTGTGCAGTGTTTCCCATTTGTTAATTAATTAATTTATTTATTTACTTGCAGATATTGATGAATGCAACATTATGCATGGGGTTTGTGGTGATGGAGAATGTCGCAATGTGCCTGGTGGTTTTCAGTGTGACTGCAAAGAAGGCTATGAGAGTAATATGATGATGCAGGTGTGCATGGGTAAGATAATTGTCTGGTAGCAAGAGGATTAGAAGTTTCTTTATTATCTTGAAAAATCATTCATATTATGTGAAGATATACTTTTAATCGCTTGAAGATTGTATTCTTTGTAAATTTATCTTTTCTAATTGAAAGTAAAGTTAACTTGATCATTTGAAAAGCTCAGGAATAGGTAGTCCAATGCCACTAGAGATTGAAATTGAGTTAACAGGCAAAATGTGTATACAATATGCTTGGAATCTTTAACAAACATTCCGGTTGTACTCTTCCATTTATTTTGTTTATACACAATTCAATGCTACTGACAGATGTGCACTGGAAGATTCCAAAGTCCAAGGGTCACACAGAAAAATGTTACAAATGTCTAAAGAGGGGTCTAAAATAATGGGTTTTGGCCAATGAACGTGTGGTGGGAAATTTCACATAATGAAGTTACACACGTGACGTTTGCCCCTGACTATTAAGCAACTCCCCATGCATTGATGCCTGGCAGACACACGAAACATTTTGACTGCTTCGCTCTGACTTTTAAGTGATCTTCCAAACATCAATGCAGGAGGAGTGGCCTAATAGTCAGGGGCAAATGTCACGTGTGTAACTTTGGTATAAGAAATTTCACACTGCACGTTCATTGGCAAGGAGTTGTTATTTTGGACACTTCCACATACCCTCACGTTTGTAACATTTATTTGAGACATTCTGTAGATCGTAATATAGTAATTTTTGCCAAAATGTGGCTGTGGACTTTCTGATCCCAAACACTTCAATTGGCTTAGTTAGAAATTGTATTAGATTTCTAGTGGTCTTCTATATATACAAAAAATATAATTACAAGAATCAAGAATCAATGTCTTTCAAATAGTTCAGAAATTAAAGTAGTCCAAAAAGTTCTTCTTTGAAACACTGACAGAACATGTCATTATTGAGCTTTAATGAAATGAAAACAATAGTCATGTTCAAGAATATCTAAGAATATCTAATACTTATTATATAAAGAAGTTTACATTAGTTTCAAAACATTTCATTGTAAAAAATCTGAAAAAAATATCCCTCCAAAAATAGGGATATGGTGTACAACCGGAACTTTAAAACTCATCATATTCCACAGAAATAATTTAAAATATCTTTTTGAAGTTCTATTTTGAAAAATGTACATCTTGTATTCATTGGTAAAATAATTTTGTGATAAAAGTTATGTTTCAGTTTTATTCTGTTCATTTTGATGTGTTTCTTCTTTTTCTTGTTCTATTTAATGTTTTATTTCTTGTGACATTTCTCAGATATCGACGAATGCCGTAACACTCCTGGCTTATGTCGTGGTGGCACATGCGTTAATACTCCAGGAAGTTTTCGGTGTGAATGTCCTCCTGGTCATGAACTTGCTCCAGACAAACAGTCTTGCAAGGGTACATAAGAATTTATCCTAGTGAAGTCTACATTGCATTTAACACTATGTTCATATTTAATCAATTTTATTAAAATTTCTTTTCACAATGCAGACATTGATGAATGCTCACGCACCAGTGGAATCTGTTCAAATGGCGTTTGTGAAAATATGATGGGAACCTATCAATGTGTTTGTGATGATGGTTACCAACAAACAGGACAAAAGTCACACTGTGAAGGTAAATATATGGGATTTGGTATTTCATGATTTTGAAATGAAAGAATATTACAAAATGAACGAAAAAGGATTCATAATTTTATTTTGTAGATATCGATGAATGTGAGACACACAATGGTGGGTGTGAAGATATTTGTATGAATACACCAGGAAGTTACTCATGTGCATGTAGGTGAGTAAATAGCTGAGTTACTTGTATGTTTCTTCACTTAAAGTTTCCCTTATTGTGAACACAGTGACGTGCAACTGAGCGAAGTCAAAAGCAGGCTTTCTTATTTTTTTATGATGGAAAGCTAATAATTCTAATCAGTAATGATTTCATATTGTTCAAAAGACCATAGAAGTTACCACACTACAACATAAATCAATAAGGCAGTATTATCATGAATAGAAATAATGATGAGTATGAATCAGTGGGGGGATTCAACGGAACACCTTCTTTCATCAAGTATTACTGTTTTAAAGAAAATAGATTTAATTTTACTATTATTTCTATATTTAATTCTCTATTTAACACAAATCTGTTATTAATTTTACTTTGATTACATACAAATGAAGGTGGATAAAAATAATTCACTTCTGCACAACAATTCTTTGTATTGTATTTAACAGTCTACCCCGATATTCAAGTCTGTAACAAGTTTCTTCTCCTCCCTTCTGCCCTCTCCATCCACCCTTGCTTCTTACCTTCTTGAATTGTCCCTTTCCCACAAGTTCTGATCTTATGTTTGTTGCTCAGAACACAACTTCACAGCTCCAGCTGGTTCCACTCTTTTGAGCCCGGGAGTGTGCTAAACTTAATTAGTATATTATTTTGTATTGTTCCTGCCTCCAATGTTCTGATTTTACATCATACTTACCTGTTTCTCTGTCATTTCCTCATTAATTGTGATATGCTTTTTATTAATACATTTTAATATTTTATGAAATAATTTATTATTTTGTTGATAAAAGAATTCTTCCCCACCATGGAGATTTTCTAGATTCATTACATTCAATATCATATAAATAAGAAAATAACAATTGCCTTTTTCTCAATTTAATGTATACTAAGGCATGTATTAAATATAGTATATTGTGCCTTTTGATTAAAAATTATGTTTTATCTCAGGAGTAACATTCTCCAGAATACATCTTCAGAAATCGCACTTGAATGCTGCAAGCCACATGAAAATTATATGCATATAATATATTAAGTTGAACGCCTGAAATTTATTTTGTACTTTGTGAAATTTTTATATTAAAAATAGAGTTCTTATTTTCTCTTGCTTATTTGTGTTATGAATACAATATTTTAAATGCATGTTCATTTCTTAAGAGAAGAGATTATTGACTTAATTTTTTCCCTTGTCAGTGCTGGATATGTTCTTCTGCTTGATGGTCGAAGCTGTACTGATGTGGATGAATGCAAAGAGAATCCTCGCATATGCAGTGGAGGAAAATGCACTAACACGCAAGGCAGCTACTCCTGTATTTGCACTAAAGGTCTCTTAGCTGGCAGGGATGGCAGCTCCTGCATTGGTGAGTGAGAGCCTAAAAATTACTTTCTTCCTTCCTTTCTTTCTTTCTTTTCTGTTCAAAAAGTGTTGAGAATTTTAGGACTTTTGAGGGGAAATCTGCATAAAATACTATAACACAATCTCTGAAGATTTAAATTAAGATTGCGAATTAGTAGAAAAATTATATTCAGAGGCAAATGAATATCACAAAGGCCCTTAAGACCACGACCAAATTATAAGGCCACCTAATAATATTAAAATGTTAATTATATGTGTAAAAATAAACATGAAATTTAAATGTAACCTTTGCCATTTAGTATTAAAATCCTCTCCATTTTGATTGAAATAATATAAAATTGGATATACAAAATTATTGGGGGAGTCTAACCAGGACATGCTGTCTGCATTAGTCTGTATACATGTGTAATAATGTGCCTCTATTTATATAATCAATTTATTTTATTTTATTTCATTTTACCTTTGTTCAATGAAATACTGCTAGTACAACCCACTTAGAATCACAGGAGGTGAGGACACTTCTATTTTAGCCTTTATCTGCATTTGTTTCCTCACTTCCAGGGACCTCTGTAAAAGTAATAGGACAAGGTCGCTGCTATCTATCTATTTATTAATGTGTTCTTTGTATGTTAATTCTTATATAAAATAATATTATAATTTAAACACTGCCAGTTGAAGACAAACATATATGTCTCGTTTAAAGGGAGAGTCACTATTTTATTTTAACTTGTCTTGCAGATGTGGATGAGTGTGAGCAACAACCAAATATCTGTGGCAGTGGACAATGTGATAATTCATTAGGTTCATTTCTTTGCCACTGTGAAGAAGGTTATTCAGTGAAAGTTGGTCAAGGTCCATCTTGCACAGATGATGATGAGTGTGAGATGGGTGACTTCATGTGCGATGTTAATGCAGAATGTACTAATACACAGGTGACTTATTATGTTATTACAGAAAATGATTTGGATTGAAAATGAATGGAATTGTCATGTTTTGTACATTTTAAAATATATTAAAAGGTTATTCTTGTAAATTTAATTTATAGGGTTCATTCACTTGCCAATGTCAAGATGGTTTCACAGGAAATGGTATTATGTGCCGAGATGTTAATGAATGTTTAACTAACAATGGAGGTTGTGATCAAAATGCTCAATGTATCAACACTGAAGGGTCATTTAGAGTAAGTGGTTTGTTACTGATGTCTGAAATTTACTTGTGTCCATTATTACTCACTTAAATTGATGTTCATAGTGTGTTTGTGATGCTGGTTTTCGTGGTAATGGATATTCTTGCCAAGACATTGATGAATGTTCACATGACTTTACACTCTGTGAAAACGGACACTGTTTGAATTATCCTGGGTCTTTCCGTTGTGAATGTGAAATGGGATTCATGCATCCTGATGACAGAAATGACCAAGCTTGCATTGGTAGGTATACATTTTAAATTTATTTATTTAATATACTAAATGGATAATTTTGTCTAATTTCCACAGTAAAATAAAATTTTCTGCTCACAAATAATAATCACAGAGTTGCGCATGGTAATGATATTTCAATACAATAGTAACAATAAAACTTCACTTACAATACTTAACAATGCAATGCAATAAATACATTTTAATATTACTCTCATGTTATTATGATATTAACAGGCAGTTGAATAATGATGATCTTCTCCCCCATACGTCACATACAGTTTCTATTGTTTTTTGACTATATAAATAAATAATACTTAAAGCAGATATTGTAATGTGTTAAACAAAAACTAGTAAAACATTAAAACTCAAGAAAGAAGATTTCAAAGTTCAATGCAACCCATTAAACATTAATTTTCCCATTAAAAACTGTAAATTGTTTCATTTTTGTGTTGGCATTAATTAATGTCATATTTCACAATATTTGAAAGTTAAACAGTGTTATTGTAAATTTAATTGTTTATGTGTATGTTTTTTGCTATTAATAGTAATTTATTGTATATTCCAGATATTGATGAATGTCAAATGTTCAGTAACCTATGTGTTTACGGACGATGTGAAAATATATTTGGTATGTTTCGGTGCCAGTGCAACAAAGGTTATGAACTAGATGGGTCAGGAGGTAGGCTATATAATATTTTCTCGTTATTTTCTAATAAAATAATATTTACAGAAACAAATAATGAAAATTTATCTATTATTTTCAGGAAATTGCACAGATGTAAATGAATGCAGCAGTCCATCAGCATGCTTGTATGGTACATGCATCAACACACAAGGAAGTTACATTTGCCAGTGTCCACCCAACTATCAATTGGTTCCTGAAGGAAATGCATGCATTGGTAATATAATTAAATAGTGTAAAGTATGTTTTTATTCATTGCATGATATTTTGTCTCAGTAATTGGTTTATTAATTGTTGTATTGCTATTGTCTAATACCTGGGTGCTTAAAATTTGCCCAAATCCTACATGGGCATTTTCTGAGAATGGTACCACATGGATGCTCAATGCTATTTATTGTTCTGGACTGCCATATTTGGTGCCAGAAAATGACACAATGATCTTGGTCATATTATCCCTTAACTGTTGTTCTCCTGAGTGAATGCAACATTAGTATAGGAGGAGTTAGATGGTTTAATTTTACTCAACATTTACCTTGGATTCTTTTATTTGCTACAAGTGTCTCATGACATCTTCAATAATACACTCGTTCCAGCTGAGTTTGACCCTGCGAGCATGGTTCTTAAAAACCAGTGTGGTAACCTCAATACTACATGTCAATCAATTGATTATTATGAGGTGCATCCAGAGAGTAAGTTTCCATAGGTCATCAACAAAAAGAAAACTAATCCTACCATGGGATCAACATTTGTGTCCCTACATCGTAGAAGCTGCTGCCTGGGGTAGGTGTCAGTGTTTGACAGCCACTGGTAACTTTGCATTACTCTGCAGTAATAATGACCAGACAGGAATTTCTTGAAACGTAAAAAAAGATAGGAATCATTAGAGATCTGGAATATAGAGTGGATGGTCATACAGTGAACCACACATGGCCCGCTGACAACACTTCTTCTGCAGTGTAGGACCATCCACCCTATTGTCTGCAACTTCCAGCGATTTCCATCTTTTCTCAGATCTTGAGAAGTTCATGTTCAGTTAGCATTACGCATATCACTGCAATACAGAGATGGTGGCTGTTAAACACTAGTACATACCTATCACAGGCAGGAGACTTCTATGACATAGGGATACAAATGTTGATCCCACAATATGGCAAATATAATTCTAGGAGTGATTATGCGGAAAAATAGTACAAAAAATGCTGCATCTACTACAGTGAATTTTTCCATTAAATTGTGTTTTCTTTTTGATCACAACCTAGGGTAACGTACTTTCTGGATGTGCCTTATAGTAGTCCCTGAATTGAAACCGTAGCTTTTGCAGCCAAATACAAGAAGAGGGACCAACTACATTTCTGAGCCCCATTGCTCATTGAACTTCTTACTTTCTCACACTTACTTCGTAAGAAGAGAAAGTATCGCAATCTTGTATGGCAAATTTTTGGCACAAAAACCCTTATTGGTGGATTCTGACAACCAAAAAGTTGATAAATCATGTTCCTCTAACATTGTAATTTATTTCATCAAACACATGATGTAGTCAGAACCCTTCTTTGGTAGGTCCTTGATACCAAAAATTTGATTGACGGCAAACAAAATGTCTTTCTGTTCACCTGTGGTCAACATTTGTGCCTAAACTATTTAGCCGATTTTCGTTAAAATTCATATTCCCCAACAGATCGACCTAAATGAACTTGAGGATTTGTGAGTGCGAAATGGATATTTTGATTTTTGAGAGAACTTTACATGAACTCTCAGCAGAAGTTACGAAATTTTTTGATTAAACTTTGTTCTTGGATTGCGTAAAGAATGCTTAAGAGGTGGGGCAAGTCTGACTTTCTGTAAAATCCCTGATTTTTCTAAAATTGCAAGTCTGATTTTTTCCGTCTTTCTCCAACTAAAGAAGATCGAGATTTTTTCCTTCATGAAAAAGTAAGAAAAATAAATTCAGATAAGGTCATGTAAAATTTTTACTAAATATGAGTAGTTTTGGCGTAATTTTGCATTGAATAAAGGCAATTAAAAACATTTTAATCAATTTTTTCTCCAAAATTAGTCCAAATTTTTTCTTTAAAGTTTTTCTCATATGTATCAAAGGATGGTTAAAAAATATGATGCTAGCCAATGTTTTCAGTAAACTCTCCATATTTTTGAATATTCCAAGAAGTTAACATTCCAAAACTACAAAATTTAAGACAGATTTTTTAATTAAAAAAATATCTTCTAAAAATTCAGCTCTTAAAAAAAGCAATGAACAACTTTTTTAAGAAACGAGAAGTTTGTGCATAATTAGCGAGTGCGCGCGCGAGCGAGAGAGAAAAAGACAGAGAGAGAAAGAGAGAGATAGAGAGCGAGCGAGAAAGAGAGAGCGAGAAAGAGAGCGAGCGAGAAAGAGAGAGCGAGAAAGAGAGAGAGCGAGAAAGAGAGAGCGAGAGAGCAACAGAGAGAGAGAGAAAGAAAGAGAGCGAGAGAGAAAGAAAGAAACAAAGAAACAAAGAAAGAAAGAAAGAAACAAAGAAAGAAAGAAAGAAACAAAGAAAGAAAGAAAGAAAC
>BOPP01000383.1:0-32584 GCA_017312745.1 Gryllus bimaculatus | reverse complement strand
CACACACACACAAACAAACACACACACACAAACAAACACACACACACACACAAACAAACACACACAAACAAACAAACACACACACAAACAAACAAACAAACAAACAAACGCCTACAAGAATAATGTAATTATAAACTTTATTACGCAATTAATAAATACAACTGCATAGGTATACAGGTATAGAATGATACAGGTATTTATACATTCTTTTAAATTTTTTTTGGTCAATTTTATAGATCGGCGAATGTCGCGTTGTTACTTGCAAGTTGATACAAAAGGCGGCAGAAGAAGATGTTATCAAGACCTAGGGGCCTCAGTCACCAAAGCCACATGTTGCTGCTCTGAGGGGAAGGCATGGGGTCATCGCTGTGAAGCTTGTCCTGCTCAAGGATCCCCAGAATACAATGTCCTGTGCCCTGAAGGTCAAGGATTTAGACCAAATGCTACCACAGTAAGTTCAATAACAAGTCTGACTTCATGATGATCAATAGAACGTTTTTTGCTTTGTGAGTCATCCATAAATTCCGTAATTACGTAATTAAAGAGGGGATGAGGTGGTTTGAGTCAGTGTTACACTGTTACTAGTAGGTAGGGGTTATTAGTATAGTGTTACATAATATTGATTTATTTTTAATTTGTTGATATCAAGTGAAAAAATTATTTTCTGTCTTATGACAAAACATAAAAATATTAATGACTTAAAAAAAAACATAAATAATTTAAAGTTACTGTGTCATTTGTTACAATAAGTTAAAGTATTTTTTCATAATTTTTTATAGAATCTGTATGATTACAAAGAAAATATTCAAAACTGATATATAACTGATAAACTTATAACTATATTCAAGAATACAATTAAATTGTTGCAGTGGATTGTCTCTCATGTGTCATCCACAACATATGCATGGTTGTTAGAAATTTTCATGTCTGTGCGCCCTTCCTTCACATAGCACTTGTTCCCAATGTTATTGTCACATGTAGTCAGCATCGCCAAATAATTCTGACTTAAATTATCATAAATTCTAAAATAGAACACAAATAAAATTAATACAGATTGTTTATTCTGTGATATAATTTATTTTTATTTCTTGTAAATGGTGGTGTTGGTGGGGGGTCTCAAGATTTCATAATTATTTTGGGAGTGTTCAAGCATGCATTATGGGTGCGTTACTGTGGGGAGAGGGAGTGTTTAAAATATTCCAAATTTGCATTGCGTAATTTATGGATGGCCCCTTGAAGGAACTCTATCCTGTTTCAGAGAAACCGTTTCTGAATCTTTATTCATTGTTCGTCTCTGTGGTTGTGTGCTAGGCATTCAGTGGTGTAACGGTCAGACTGCTCTTCTTTCACTTCTAGACCCCGAATTCAAATGATGGTCTATCGAGGTGGAACGGGTGCTGGGGAAGTGGGTTCACAGGTTTCCCGCGGGTCCCCTGACTCTTTATTCTACTGTTACTTCATTATCATTTGCATCGTATCTTCATAATTACCTCTCCGTAAAAAATTGTTAATTTATTGCAGATACGGTCATAAGGCACTAATATCTCAATTATTATTAGCGGCCTTCGAGATCCTTCTTGCCATCAAAATTTTGTAGAAGCTGCCATATGCCTTTATTCTTCTTTTAATATCCTTTTCTATCTCTTTATTTTCAGTAATAAAGGAACCCAAATACTCTGTGGCATTCATCTTTTTTATATTTTTTCCACATGACACATTTTAATTTATGATGACGTAATTTTCATATCTTTAATTATTTTACTTATTATCATTACATCGTGAGCAAGTACCATTATTTGTACAACTCTATTCATAATGGTTCCTTTTGGGTTAATATCAATATTTCTTATTACTTTTGCCAGGACTATGTTAAATAACTTATAGGTAACTCATTTCTTTGCTTTAATCCAGTGTTATAAATTCCGCTGATATCTGTCCTTGGAATTTAACTACATGTCTAGTTCCTGCAGAGTATTTGTATTAATCTTACTGATTTGAATGGTATACCAAACTCATATAGTACTTTTATTATTTCCTTCCTATTTATATTATCATATGCTTGCTTGTTGAATTAATTACATGTAAAATCACTTGAAATTTTGGTTTGTGAGAAATATCTTGATTTTTTGTACATTTTTTATGTTTTATTTTTTTCCTTTTCCATTTAAAGTTTGCTAAAATATTAGCAACTTTTTAAAAGAATTTTGTATCACATTATCTTGCACATAAAGCTCTGATGTATTTGTAAACGAAGAAATTCAAATTGAGATGGATTTAATCAATCTCCATAAGATCTTGCATTGATTATTGAATTGATATATTCTGTTACTTATCGATATTAGTCACCAATTCACTTTATCATTGCGTAACTTCAATACACAATCGTTGTATTATATAAAATGAATCCATGATTCTCTATGTGATCTTGATGTAGAAGAGTGGTATCCTCCGACAATCAGTCAATCACTCATTATTTATATGTTGTAATGAATATAAATAAAATTCAATTTGCTATCTGATTCTAATTTAGAGATCAAATTGTTGAGATGACTCATACCTTGGGTCTATGCTTTTGTTTTTACAAGACATGTTTTTAGTTGATATCTTTTGAATTGAAATGAAATTTTGCCTACAAATATTCTTGGTCTTTTTGCCAGAGAAAACTTGATGATGTGGCTATATTGAGTCATAAAACGTGTTTTAGTCCAATTTAATGAAAAATAAAAATTTTCTGTTGTAAAGAAAGGGTGTTTGATAGTCTTGAAATATTCTGAGGAAATCACTATCCTACACAATCAATGTCAACCGGATCCATTTCATTCTCCCAAATATACCTTGCTTGGAACACAATCTTCTGGTCCCAACTTAAACTCTTCTGCACACCAAACATTATTCTACAGAATTTTTGTATAAAAGTGCTTTTGAGGTGTTTCTTGTTATGTAGGTGGTTCTTGAAGACATCAATGAATGCGAAGAACTTCAGAATTTGTGTAACAATGGACATTGTATAAACACATTTGGAAGTTTTATGTGTAAATGTAATGATGGATTCAAATTAGATGCAACCAATACTGCTTGTATAGGTAGGTGTTATTCAATAGTTTACTGATAAGAGCATTGAAAGTGAAATGGCAATATTTTCCTTCTTGAAAAAGAAGAAAAAAAAAAAAAAATTAAAAACCATGTCTTATAAATACATAACATAGTAAACATTTTCATTGATGTTCTTGGTGAAATTTTCAGTAGTTTGTAAAACATTGCCATATAAATAACTTCAGATAATCAGTTTTCCTTCTTTATTTCCCTTCATGTTTTGGACTAAGTATGATGCAGATTAGAGATTACCTTCCCAATAACAGTTTTCTCTTTTCTTGTTAAATGGCCATGTTAAAAATACAATGTTTTTTAAATTTGAACTGAAGAATTACAATTGTGTGATTAAAACAAACATTATAACTTGAAAATGTTAATTTTCAGATATAAACGAATGTGAGCAAGATGCAAAATTATGTAGTCCTGGAAGGTGTATCAATGAAGAAGGAAGTTATCATTGTGTATGTCCAGAAGGATACATGTTAATTTCAAATGGAAGTAAGTATCCAAATGAAAATTCCATTAGATAGAAACTGATTTTTAAATATATCCCTGCAGAAAATGTAATAGAGTGACATGTCCTCCTTTTTTCTCATAGATGTAATTGCATGTTCCAGAGGAGTGTGTTGATATGCGCAAAGATCAGTGCTTTCTGGAATGTAGAGATGGAGTATGCACGCATCCAATGTCTCAAAACCAAACTCGCAAAGTATGTTGCTGCTCAATGGGAGCTGCTTGGAGTTCTGCAAGCCAACCTTGCCCTGCTCAAGGAACCGGTATATTTAGTTTATTTCCATTGTCAAAAACAGTTATAAAACAAATTATAAATAAAAGGAAGTACCAAGTGAGTAATATTCTTCTCTTAGTAAAGTATTTCTTGATGTGTTACAGATGACTACAAAAAACTTTGTGGAACTAAAATGCCTGGGCAAGTCGAAAACCCATTAAGCAATAAAATGGAAGACATTGATGAATGTCAGTTAATGCCATTAATGTGCAATCATGGGACATGCATGAATGTTCCTGGAAGTTTCGAGTGTCAATGTAATCGTGGTTATAAGTATGACATAGCTGCACATCAATGCATTGGTAAAATTAAATTTGCATAATAGTTCTTAATAAAATCTGAATACATATCCTCTATATTTTTATGTTCATTAAGTAATTTCATTCCTTCTATTGTACTATACTGAACAAAAAATTCTGTTTTAGATGACAACGAATGCTTTCGTGTTCCCAGTCCATGTCAAGGAAATGCTGAATGTGTTAACACACCTGGTAGCTACCAATGTGTATGTCCTGAGGGATACAAACTTAGTGTCAGTCAAAGGGATTGTATTGGTAGCTATTTTTTATCTATATATTTACTCAAAATAAGATTTAAATTAAACTTCAGTTATTTAGAAAGTACAAGTAATCTTTTGGTATTATAGTGATGGATGAAATATTTATTATTTTTCAGATATAAATGAGTGTGAAGAACGCCCAGGTATATGTGGGAATGGAAATTGCACAAACTATCAAGGCAGTTTCCAGTGTATGTGTCATACTGGCTATATGCTTAATTCGAATCGTGACACGTGCATTGACATTGATGAGTGTCTCTGGCATGCTAAAATTTGCAATAATGGGTCCTGTGTAAACACTGTAGGATCATATAAATGTCACTGTTATCAAGGATTTAAGCTTAGCCCTAATAATGACTGTGTCGGTATGTTAAATATTTTTTGCACTGTTCTCATTGCATTTTTAAAATTTTGACCTTTATTTTAAAGTAAGTGATCATAAATATTTATTTGTTTCATAGACATTGATGAATGTCATATGTTATCACTCTGTCGTAATGGACGCTGTAGGAACGTGATGGGTTCGTTTCATTGTGAATGTGCATCAGGCTATGTTTTAGCTGCTGACGGTCAGAACTGTCGAGATGTAGATGAATGTCATGAGGTAATAATCTTAAATTATATTCTAAATGAATTAGGGGGTCACTGTTAAATATTGGTTTGCTTATGAAAGAGATTGAAAACTAATAATTTTGCAGATCTTTTAATTTTCATCTTTGTATTTATTCCAGGTGCCAGGAACATGCCCATCTCCTGGTAAATGTCAGAATCTGATGGGTTCGTTTGTGTGTACTTGTCCACCTGGATATATTCTTTCATCAAGAAATAACTCTTGTGAAGGTATGAGAAAGAATTAACAAACTTTTTCAAATACTATTTTATTTTTTCATCACAACAACATACATTTTTTTCAAAAAATTTTAGTAATTTAAATAAGTTTTACTAATATTTCTATTAGTTTAATAAACAATATTTCTTCATTTTTACCTTTACTAAGAGCATCAAATAAGATATGAGGTTTGTATGTCATTATTTTGAACATGTAGAATAGATTGTCTTTCAATTTTTAACTAACTTTCAGATATTGATGAATGTGAGGATACTGAAGGATTCTGCCAAGAGGGGGTATGCACAAATACTCTCGGTGGAGCTTCTTGTGAGTGTCCAAATGGCTATAAACTTAGTGAACATGGGATGCAGTGCATTGACATGAGAGAAGAATTATGCTATGACTCATACCAAAGAGGTGACTCAAATTTGTTCTAATTTCTTATGCTCTTATTATTATTATTAATAATATAATTATGCACATATATGTCCTTGGATGTTCTATGGATGTGACCAGCTCACTTCAGTCTTCTAGTTTTAGCACTAACAACATTTGGGCACTTATACAGTACACTTAATTCCTATTTGGTCCTACTCTTCCATATAGATGATCATATATATTATATAAATGTATTCTAATTATAAATGATGTTTATTAATTTTGCACACTTTTATATATGTTGTAGTATTGTGGGATTTTACAGAAAAAATTGTGCTTTATAGGTCGTTGTTCTCTTCCTCGCATGCAACCAATTACTGCGAAACAGTGCTGTTGCTCCATGGGTGCAGCTTGGGGCAGATACTGTGAGCCCTGCCCTCCTCCAGAGTCAGGTGATTTGAATTTACTGTGGCTACCCATACTTTCATTCATTCGTCTCGAGATTCCCTCTGAAATGACTCCTGGCAGTTTTGAGTTCTGATCAATGAAAATGTTGAGCAGCTACTTTTAGTACAATTACTTTAATGAAATGAAAAGTTTGATAGTGATATAAAAGTCAGGATGGAGTTTTATCGAAGTTCTTTTATAACTGGCTTTTTGAAATGATTCTAAATTGACTGAAGCATTAAGATTGACACAAAACACTCAGAATTATTTCTATGAGATAGCTGATTCTCTTCACATTTCAAAAAGGAACTTTCAGTTTGGAAGTATTTCAGCTGAAGAAAGATATTGGCCACTTAATCTCCAAGAACTAGATTGGAGTCCTAATTCTTCAAACCCCAGTGGCATGGTCTGAAAGTGAAAGAATACCTACAAATTTATCAGGCCAACACATGTTAATGCAATCTCTCTTTTCCATTTAAGAATAACTGCAGACATTAAACATTCATGAATAAAACTAGTTTTGATCCTTAATGTGATTTATCTTTTGTTACACAAAACAGAAAATATTAGCTCTGTTCTAATGTTAAATATTAATTGTAATGCTTTTGTACATAGCTGAATTCCAAAGGATGTGTCCTCGAGGCTCTGGAAGATTAGATGATGGTGAAGATTTAAATGAATGTTCATTTATGCCAAATGCTTGTGAAGGAGGTGACTGCATTAATACAGATGGATCATACAGATGTGAATGTCCCTCAGGATATGTTCTTGATGCTTCTGGGAAAAAATGCATTGGTAAGTGATTCTGCTCTACTAAACATTAGAATTTACTTTTAATTGATTCTAAAATCATCTTAATATTTTTCAACATATTAATCACTGTAATTAAGATGGTGGAGAGGAAATTATTATATTTTATATCTACAGAAAGTATTCTTTCAAAGAAATGTAGTCAGTCATCTGTAGTCATTATTTTGAGGTACTCCATACATGCTCCATACATTCTTCTTGTAGTCCTTCGACTGGGCCCAGTGGCGTAATGTTTGTGCCCGCAAAGCTCACAATGCGGGCAGGCCTATGTAAAAGAGGGCCTATTTTCAGGGGAAATTTTTATTATTTATGGTACTAACACTACTTGTGTTTGCTATACACTTTTATAAAGGGGGCCCGGATAAAAGTCTTGTGGGCAGGCCCACACTACCGACTGGACCCATTTCAAAATGGCAATGAGAAATAAGTTGTGATTCGTTTATAACATTTCAGATATTCTTTGCAATTTCTTGCAAAATTGAAACAATAGAAATGAAAACCAATCAAGAGCTTGATGGTTTTGATCTATATACTGTTTGAAAATGACTTTCAAACAATATGAGGAAAATGACAAAGATATACCATTGATAGTAAAATTATGTATGACTATGCATGTAAAACTATTATTCTAACTTGTATGAAAATTATATTTCTATGAGTTGTGTCTACATCTAAACATTTATGTTTGGAATGGACTTGGGTAAAATTGCATTATTATGAAGTAATATTTATTTTTATAAACTATACATTTCTTGTTAAATGAAAATAACAATTTTTCTTTTGATTTTAGACGCAAATGAATGTGTATCAAATGTCAATATATGTGGGAATGGTACTTGTGCCAATGTGGAAGGAGGTTTTGACTGTTCATGTCATGATGGATTTGCTCCTGGACCTCTGCAGGTTTGTTTATTTGATGCATCTAAAATACTGAAGACTTTTATTTAATGAAGATTAGAGGGCGTAAGTGTTAAATATTGGGAGTGGGACTTGAGAGAACTTTAAAAACTAAAGGAAAACATCTGAACAAATATTTATTGTTTCCTTTTCACAAATATTTTAATTGAATTATTTAATTTAAAGAGAGTGAAATGCAATGTTTGACCATTTCAAGAACTCTTTGCTGATTTAGTCTTATTTGTTCTATTACTCATCAGTAATATTATTTTCAACAATTTGTATTTAATAGACCTGCGAAGATGTGAATGAATGTTTGGAAATGGGCAACCAGTGTGCTTTCCGATGTCACAATGTTCCTGGTTCATTCCGTTGTATTTGTCCCTATGGATATACACTTGCCCCAGATGGTCGACACTGTCAAGGTAAAAAGTGGTTATTTAAAAATAAGAAGTAATTATTTTTCTGAGTTACAATGAAAATGTTAAAAATAGAATCTGAATAACTGAAAGAAGACATTAAAACACATTGTTGGGAGCTTATTAGAATTCTTAATCATTACCTACTTTACTTGTATTTACAAATCATAACAAGCCATTGTATTGAAGTTCACAATAATATTATTTTTTACAGATGTGGATGAATGTGTCACCCCTGCTAACAATTGTAAATTTATGTGCAAAAATCTCATTGGAACATTTATGTGCATTTGCCCAGAAGGTTATCAACAAATAGGAATGACAGATGACTGTAGGGACATAAATGAATGTGCTTCTGTCCCAGGCATATGTGAAAATGGTATCTGTGTTAATCTTCAAGGAAGTTATCGGTGTGATTGCAATGAAGGATATGAACCTAGCCATGATCGAAGGCAGTGTATAGGTGTGTGGTATATATTATTTCCTGTTAACCTTAGTGTCTATTTAAGTTGCTCTTGCAAATACTCACTCACAATATGAAATCAAAGAGTTTCATTAAGTAATAATGTTTATTACATTATGTTTCATAATGTATAGCAAGTATGATATTATACAATATTTTTCTGAACAACAAATAAACAATATTTAAAAGTAGTAAACTTATTTCTTAATTAATTGTTAAACTCGTATTAATTGTATTTCAGATCGGAGAGCTGGCTACTGTTTCCGACAATTAGTTGGAGGACGGTGTACAACCCATGTGGATGGACTTATGTCTGTGACAAAAGCAGATTGTTGTTGTACAATGGGACAGGCTTGGGGTCCTAGGTGTGAACGCTGTCCAACTAGTAACTCAGAAGAATACAAACAGCTATGTCTTGAATTAGGATATTCTGTAGATGGTCATGGTAAAATTCTTATTTCATTAGAATTAAGAGATCATTTTCTAATAGAGTATAAATACAATTTTGGCACCACTATATTGTTTTTCAGATATTGATGAATGCCACACTATCCCTGATCTGTGTCGAAATGGACGGTGCATAAATACTTTGGGATCATACCGCTGCATTTGCAATAAAGGCTACAAACCTCATCCTTCAGGAACACGATGTCAAGGTATATGAATTCACCGATCCTATAATTCACAAAAAATGTTGCATTTTAAATTTTAGAAGAAACATATTTGAATGTTTAATAATGCTTAGTACAAAACCAGAATCTTGAAATTTGAATATTTTTTTTTGTAATACAATTTTTTTACCTTTGTTTGATATTTACTCATTATCAACAACAGCATTGAAATATGTGATTATTTTTTCTTTCTATAGAATTTTCTTTCCAATAGTTTATAATGACTTATTTTCTCTTCAGATGTGAATGAGTGCGATGCTGTGACTTCACCTTGCCAGTTTGCATGCCAGAATACTGAAGGCAGTTATGTTTGTTCTTGTCCTGTTGGATACGTGTTAAATGCAGATCACATTTCCTGTCGTGACCTTGACGAATGTGCTACAAGACAACATGTATGCTCTCATGAATGCATTAATACTCAAGGAAGTTATAAATGTTCTTGCCCAAAGGGTTATAATCAGATAGGAGATCAATGCACTGGTAATAATGAATTGTTTACTTTGATAATGTAATATGCCCTGTCTGTTCACTTCAGCTCACATTTATTCCTTTTTTTTCAGATATTGATGAGTGTTCTGACAATGTAGGAGTATGTCCTGTGCCTGGAATGTGTATAAATACTCTTGGCAGTTTCAAATGCATGTGTCCTCGTGGTTACAGGCTTGACCCGACTGGTACATTCTGCATTGATTCAGATGAATGCAGTGATCCTTCAAAATGCCAACATGGCTGCCAGGTACAGCATATGTAAGATAGAGAATGAGACAATTTTCAAATAAAAAATGTTAAGAAATTATTGTACTCTTCAACAAATTGTGTAGTTTGATTAAAAAATTTAATAACAATGAAGTTTTGAACTAAACAGTGTTTTTAACAACCCTACATATTACCACCTTGAAAGGGCGTAATTTCATTTAATGTTTTTATTCATTTCATTTCATTTTGCAGAATATGGTAGGAGGCTACCGTTGTCAATGTCCAGAAGGGTTTGTACAACATTATTATTACAATCAATGTGTTGATGATGATGAGTGTCTTCAAAATCCTTGTGGTACTGGGAATTGTGTAAATACAATGGGCAGTTATAGATGCGGTTGTCCTGACGGTTATCAGTATGACACTGCTCATTTAGTTTGTATTCAGGTAAGAATTTCTAGTAAACTTCATTTTCTTACTTCTGTTCATCAAAATAATTACTTTGGAAGATGTATTAATTAGTTTTCACAACTAATTCAGAAACTCCCATACATTATAGCCATCTCATTGCAGTCATTTAGATCATATGACACTTACTATTGTAAACCAAATGAGGGACTGAAATTTTGTGAATGGGCATTATGGCACATAAATTCAGTGTTCATCTAGCATCTGTTTCATCAGAGGAACTAAGTTTAGTCATTTCAATGCTACAAATTTCCAAAAAATTGAAATTAGATTTAGAAGCTTTTGCAATGCTGACATGGATAGCCAAGGTAGCTTAGGGCATGTACTATCTCAGTGCTACTGTTGGGGGATTTGAGTCCTGCCCTGGGCATGGTTGCCTCTCTTGTATATGTTATTGTGGAGGGCCTCGTATTCTGCCAGCCCTAGATTGAGGAGCCTGCAAGTGTGTTAGGGTCTGTTGTGTGATTAAATATGCATCTCATCGAGATGTAAAGGATAACCAGCCCTAGGGAAAAACTTTTTGCAATGATATTCCTTCTTAAAACTATTTAGCATTGAATTTTCTCAAATATTTTCCTTCCATTCAATCTTCACAGGTAACTTTCATGAACTTTTCTGTCACAAAATTTTGAATGATCTTATATTTTATTTATTGTTAATTATTCTCAATTACTTAGTGAGTCTTTTCAGTTAGGTTACTCTGGCAGGGACGAAAGTTCTTTTCTTCTTTTTGCAACTCATGGAATTCTTTATTATAGAGTGAACATATATGTAAATTTTGTAAACAAAAGTAATTATGACTTAATTTCAGGGTATCAAACATATTTGAAAACTGGATAGTTTTTTCAAATATAAATTATTTTATTATGTTTTGAAATGCTAACTTTTATTGGAAACTCAAAATTTTTGGAATATACTTATAGATTCATTTTTTGTTACAAAAAACTCTTAATTCACTAACCACTCATAATTTAAGTCGATTAGTGTAAGAGATTTGATTGGGACGTCAGAAAAAAAAAGCCTTATTTTCAATTTATGCTACTGAATGTAGTGAAAAATTTTACATGCCATGTCAAGACACTAATAACTCTCATGAAGGAAGTTTTTATGCAAAGTAATGTAACTAATTTCTATAGTTATAAGAAAATGCATATCTTAATGAAAAGATAATATAAGTTATAGTATATCATATTGGAAAAATTAAAATATTTCACAAATATTTTCCTGTAATAGCTTATTTATATCTTCAAGAAAACTCAAAGAACATGATAATAAATAACAACATTGTAAAGTTATTATTCACAAATCATCAATTGATGTATAGTGCAAACATATTGTAATATTTAAAGAAGATTCACAAGAAGATAATAAAATAAGATAAATGTAACTTAAATTAACTTCCCCCCATAGCCCGACACACACAGTTTTTAACTTTTTTTGATGTAAATAAATAAAAGATGATTCTTATTTAAAAATAACTGATACAAATGATGAGAATTAAAATAGTAAAAAAATTTTACAATACCAAAAACGATTCTTATAATTAATTAACAAAAATGTATTTCTTGTTAGGTAAGCACAAGTTGTGCTGGCAGTCCTTGTGCTTTCAGTTGTACATCTGTTGGAGGAACTCTAATGTGTGGTTGTCCAACTGGCTATCAGCGAATAGGGCAGGTAAGCAAATATTTCTTACTTTGTGAAATGATTGGTTTTAAAATCAAATATTTTTTCCAAACTTTAATTTTTTTTAATATTATTTTTAAGGGACATTGTTTGTCTACAATCAATCCTGCAGCTGCTCAAGGCTACAGTACAGAAGACATAGGAAATGTTCCTACCTTCCCTATTGAACCTGACCCATATCAAAATTCACATGATAAAATTATATCAACAGAAGGATGCTTTTCTTGCAAGGTAAATGTTTTTGTATGTGAATCTACAAATATGTTTAATAATTGCTACATATATGTGAATTGGTATATCTTTAGAAAATCTGTTTGAATGAAATGATGAAATTAAATTCAAAAATCAGATAAGCATTGAAATATTTTTGGTGATAAATTAATAATAAACTTAATTTTCCAGCTGAATGGAAAGAGCCGCCATAGACGAATGGTTGGTAGAAACTCTTCAGCTGACCAAAACATTGTTGGTTCTCACTCCAAGTCAAGTAGAGCAAACAAGGTAATATTATGAAACAATTCTTAATTGTTATTATAGGTCTACTTTTGAATTCTACTTAACATGAAACAATGTAATACACATAAGCCACAGAAATGATGGAACATGAGTTGCAAATACTATTAAATAAATTATGCTGGGACCAACAGGCATCGTAGTTGAGGGGAGTTGAAATCTTGGCTTCAATCATTAAAATAATTTTAGCAATTATATTCAACGGATTTAGCATAATAATTACAAAATCATAGGATTCACTTTGTATAGTTGTTAAATACAAATAAACATGCATTGATTGCTCTACAATTATTATAATTCTAATTATTTAAAGAAATAAACAGGTGTCCAGGCTTTCTTACACCAAATTGAAATCCCAGGTTGTGATGACCTTAAACAATGACGTCAGCAAAAATTATGCAATCCAACTAGCTAGATTAAGAGTTACATATTTTTTGCAACTGTTGATAGTATTTAAGGTTTTCACGCAAACTCTCCTAGCTACATTTTGCAAGAGGTAGACACCCGCGTTTATAACGTCATAGTGCTCTTGAAAACTTGAAGAAAAACGTAGTTCGTGGCTCAGAGCGGTCACTCGCCTTTCAGCAAAGAGGTCCGAGTTCGATTCTCGTGTGAAATTTGGTTCAATAAAACGAGTCCGCGGGGTTCGCAGGAGCTAGTCTAACCCCCGTCCTAATTCCTTCCCAATTGTGGCCGCTGGGTACTGACGCAGCGCGCATAAGGCCGGCTTCCCACGGTGCGACCGCAGCGCGCTTGCTTCAAGGAGCAGAGCTCTTCCGACGCAGCCACCGCCGGAGCCACGGCCGCACCGCCGCCCGCCGTGGAAGGGGGTGGGGTCTGGAGGGGTAGGTTTCGCCGACCCTCCGGCCACGACGAACAAAGGGACCGGAGCAGGTAGAACGCTGCGGCCGCCGCGCAGTGGGAACGCTCCCATTTAAAGCTGTGTTCTGCTAGCGGTGGCGCGTGCCCCCTCCTCCGCTTCGCGTAGCTGGAGTTCGGTGTCGGCTGCCGCAGCAGCCGCCACCCGCTGCACGTGGGAAGGCCTCCATTCAAACCAATGCTCTGCTACGCGCCGCGCTGCGGCCGCGCCGTGTGAAGGGGCCCTAAGAGAGGCGCTTGGAACGTGGCCTCGGTCTTGTTGCCTTGGCTTGTTAACGTTGTCATAGACGCGAGTGTGAACGATGTCGCTGAAATAGTGACAGAATGTTAAAAAGAAAAGTGGAAACCGAATCTTGTTTGTGGCCGGCTGCGCGGCGTGGAAGTGTTTGTCTTTTCTTCTGCTGCCGTGTCGTGTCTCGGGGTCTGGCGATGCCGATCTAGCGATACGCATCTGTCGCTTGCACAGTGGCACAGTCGCAAAAACGGAGCCCCACGAAATTTATGAAAAACAGTGTTACGATGGACTCATCATACATTTTATGGGGCATATTTTAGTGGATATTTTCATGGTTTTTACTTCAAAAATACATTTTTCATAGCTCAATAGAATATATGAATCCAGTCGATACTGATGTCTGTTGACTCATATCATAACTAGTACTAGTACAAGAAGATAATCAATGTCAGACCACAAACGCGGTCAATTTGCTTTGGAAAAAATGAAAGTATTTAAGACACGAATGGTAATAAATATTTTGTTTCTAGATGCAAGGATTACTTCGAAGTCTACCCGGAACTAGGCGAGTTCGTCATCATCATGATCGAAAGCAGCTAATATTGGAAGTGAGATTAAATCAGACTCAACACAGAGTTCATATTTTGAAGTTGCAACCGGCAATCCGGGTGAGTGATGTACAATTTCATGTTATGTAATTATACTAATGTACAAATGCTAATAGAATGAATGCTTGAAGCCCAGAAATGCCCTTTGCAGGAGCGTAACGTTGGGGCCCGGAACGCGGGCGGGCCCTGGCCAAAGAAGGAATACTGTTGGGTTAAGGTTTTTCGATTGTAAGAAATATTAATTACTTCTTCTGATACTTTCTCTGACACTTTGCAATAGTTTATACAATAAAAGATTAACTAGTGGTGCAACAGAAAGGCACAGATGTTCCCATATTCGTTTTCTATTTCCTTTGGTTTCGGCTAGCTACTCGGACTTATCACCTACTCTTGCCAGCTACCATCTATCGCCGCCCAAAGTACATTTTTGTACACTTTCTTTTCTTTTTTTAGTTTCCTAATAGTAGAACGGAAATATTATTTTAAGAATATACCAGTAAAATCTCGTCCTAAATGGCAATTTTCTTTGGAAATTTGGAGTCGCTTCAAGATTATTCAAGAATAGTAAAACCTCGTCGTATAAGGAAATATTTTATGACACATTTTGGAGCCGTTTTTAAGAAAATGAAGTTTAAGCGTTACTGTAAATGCATAATTTGAAGCTCTTTTTCATAGATAATTTTTGTATTTTAAAAAACTTCATTGAAAGTCATTTAAAGCAACTTAACTCAAAAATACAGTAGTGTTTACAAATTGCTGGAAATGTACGTATTAATGGTGTGAGAGATATTTCAAAAAAAAAAAAAAAAAAAAAAATCCCAAAATCAACTTAATGTCATATTAAACAGTGCATTTAGCACTGTTTGTACAAAAAGTTTGGAGCTTTTCGAAAACTGAAAAGATATCTGTGACAAAGAGCTTTAAATTTCGCATTTTCAATACTAACACTTAAACGCCATTATCTTAAAAACTGCTTCAAAATTTCTCATAAAATATTTCTTTTTATGACGAGGCTTTACTCCTCTTTAATAATCTTGAAGTAATATTTCGGTTCTACCGTAGGGAATCGAAAAATTGAGGGGGAAAAATGTAAGGGATGGGACAAGAATGTAAGTTTGCCAAGACCAACGAAATTAGAAAACTAGCACGAGAAAGTCTGTACCATTCTGTTGCACCACTAGTTATTTTCTCGTATACGCACGTATATGCTGAGTAGCATACGTAGTATGGAGTATGTTATGTAATGCTGTGGAAACTCGGTGCCGAGATTTCAACGGTAATACATGTTTTGGGGTCCTCTTATTCCGAACTTTTTTTTAACGTCCGTCAGTCTGCCTTTCCGTCTGTCTAGTGTATGTGAACACTAGCACCTAAACTATGGGTATGACTTTTTTCAAACTGAATTAACTCCCTGTCGATTCGGCCTGGGTCGAATCTGTGATTTTGAAAAAAACATTTATTAATTTTTTGGGCTCTCGGGAAGCTCTCGGGACATTTTCAAAAACTTCTCAAAAATGGCTCAACATTTTTTCTTTAAGTTTCTTGTAAGAAGAGAGTGAAATACATTTATAAAAATGGCATAGGTTCGATTTTCAGTAATAACTGTGAATTTTTGAAAATTGCATGAGATTGAAATTTATTCGGTGTCTTCTTACAATTACAAAATTGAAGATAGAGATTGTTGTTTCCAGTAAACGTTTTTCCATAATTAGTTTTATCGTTTAGGTCACGTACATTTTTTTAAATTGTTATAATTTTCGGACAATATTGCGTCCAATATGTGCAATATTTAAAAAAATATCAAAACTATTTGTCCAAAAGCGACCCCAGATTTTTTTCTTTTAACTTTTGCGATGGATAGTGTTAAATGTACTCTTATAAGATGACATAAACGCTATTTTTTCTATTATTTTATTGTTGTTTTTCAGAAATTACTCTAATCTATTTTTTTACTTGTCTCACGTCGTTAATATTTACATTAGAGGATATTTGTTCATATTATTGCATTTATGAGCACATGTGCTATAAATGATGTCATAAAGTTTCTCGGAAACTTAGCAGTTTTCCGCATTTTCAGAAACACTCTCACACCATATTTTCGAAAACGCGCGTTAATATGCACATTTCCGGCGATTTGTATACATAATTGCATTTGTGAGTGGCAGTGCTTCAAACGACTTCCAATAAAGTTTTTCGAAATCTCAATTGTTTTCTGTAAAAAATAGATTCAAATTTCGCAATTTCAATTACACTTTAACGCCATTTTGTAAAAAGACACCAAATGTTTCATCGAAAATTTCCATAGAGGACGAGGTTTTACTCTTCAATAATATTCTTCAAGTAATTTTTCGGGTCTGACATTAGGAAAGCGAAAAGTTGACCAAATGTGAAAAACGGCGGCGATAGATGGCAGCTGCTAAGCGGATGGACCATGACCGAAAAGGTAGCCCCGACAAAAAACTGTAGCACCGCTAGTTCCTTTTAGTTTTCGGTCCAGAACCTTACGTGGCATCTAAAAAATATAGTACGAACACAATTGAAGTGTTTGTAATACGAGCCCGTTAAAGTTTGGTGCCCTTATACTCACTATAGTTCGGGGCTCATTTTACAACCATCGCCATATTCAAATTGTGTAAAGTAAAAACGGTCTTTGATAGTTCGAAATTACAGATTGCAGGCATAAAACAATGTTTAAAATATATTGCATTTCATTTGTTAAGAATTACCAAAGACACCTTCCAAAGCTTTTTGAACAGACAAAACACGAACACATCTGTTTCACATCAGCTGTCATTTACTACTGAGCCACAGAGCTTTGACGGCAAATAGTTATTAAACTAGTTGTTAAAATCGTTCCTGCTAAAATGTTTGTGATGTGTGAAAAGATTCCAAGAGGGCTCATATTATATAAATGGCTCAAATCACCACCTTTGTCTCTACTTGTATCTATAATAACCGGGAAATACTCTTTCTTTTAGAGTTAAAATTTGAGTAATATGACTCATGATTTTAGACACGAAACTGTTTAATTTCTATGTAAATAACGTTTAAGAGCAAAATATAATTGAAAGAGGATTTATTAACAGGGGATATTCACAATAACGCAGAACATGATCCCGCGCGTTTTATAATACTGAACTAAAGTTCACCAATTTAATAATGTATATTAGCTCAGCTTAATAAAGTTATTGTTCGTTTAATTGTTATTATATTTCTTATCAAAATACAGAAACAAGTATATATTTTATATCTACATTTGAAGAACCGCGAACTGAAATGTCTCAACATTTTTTTAAAAAGTGGTCTCAAGATTGGGAGAGGGGAACAGGTGCCCCCCCTTGAATTCCGCCTCTGCTCATAATAATTAATGAAATATATTAGGAACATTCTGGTTCACTCTCATTACAGACAGAATGATGTATTCAAAAGGTTCATAGGCATTAAGAATCAGTAAACCATTACGTGTTTGTTACGTGTTTTTAGGTCTGTAAACTCACATAAATTAACTAGTAAACCATAAAAAAATAGAATACCACAGTTGTCATAACTTGTATGAGTTCTTACATGTGCTAAATTTGACATTATCAATACATACTATACATACATTCTTTGATAACAAGGACTGAACAATGTTGATAAATATTAAGATAATAATACAACTACGATTCAGTTGAAATTTTACACAATCCTCTGTTGTATTATGAGAAATATGTAATTCAAATATCAGCTTGTGCGCAATTAGCAAATTACATTAAATCGCACTTCATATCTTCAGTGTCATACACATTCAAATATAATGAGGTTCAGTTAAGTGATTTTACGTAAAATTCAGCAACGGAAGATGGCGAAAATAGGAAGTGATGATTTTCTCGGAGGGCAGCATGAAGCGATCTATCATGCCGCATTATTCAGAATTATAAATAATGAATTGTAACAGCAGATATTGCTGTGCTCACAAGGAAAATAGTTTATGAAGCGACCAATTTTATTTTTCTGAAAATTTCGTCGTGTCAAAAAAGCAATTGTCGTTCCTTCTTCGGGTACCGAAGAAATGGAAAGTGTCATCGCCGCCGATGTGCTTTGGCGAGCGGGCATCTGTGTCGTAGTAGCGGGACTCACAGGGAAGGATTCAGTAACATGTTGTGGAGTGATGATTATCTCAGATAAGAGTTTTTACGAGGCGGCCCAAAATGGACCATATGATGTAATTATTTTACCAGGTGATCTTAAAGGCGCAAAAAATATGTGTGCGTCGGATGAGCTTGGAGCATTTTTGAAAGAACAAGAATAGAGTGGCAATATTATTGCTGCCATTTGCGACGCTCCCAACTGCACTGAAAGCAAATGGAATTGCGGTGGGAAAAACGTTTTCGCATCCAACTTTTAAAGGTGAAATGCAGAAGGGAAGAAGAAATTTATATACATACGTAGAAAAACGAGTATTTGTGGATGGTAATCTTATTACAAGCAGGAGCCCTGGAACTACCTTTGTCTTTGCTCTCACAATTATTGAAAAACTACGTGACAAAAAAGTGGGGGAAGATATTGCTAAACCAATGCTTATGTGTTGCTAGAAGAGGAATATTTAAAATTTTATTTTTAATGTGTTTTTAAAGCTTTTTTTTTCATTCTCGGTATACTATTGAAAAAGAAGACCTTTTTTCAGAGCATTATTTTTGCTTGTCAGATGAGAATCTTCATATTTTCATTAATCAGATGTAACTTTGTGAAAAATATTATAGATCAATATTATATTCTAATAACAACCAACTTTAAATAGATTTTAGTAATAGAAGAAAGGTAAGAAATGTGACATTTTAAATTGTGTAAAACTGACATTTTTTCAGTTTAATAGTTTGGAATGAAAACACTTTTTTTGACTTGAGATATCTTTAAAATTGGTCCAAGGGAGAGGTTGGGGTCATTTGGTAAAACAGCATGTAATGAAAAAGTTTTATACTATTACCACATGGTCTAACTGTGCTAAAAGATAGCAACTGTACAATCTTTTTCACTTTCATTTTGTAGATAAAAGAAGCCATTAATTCATTTTGCATGAGTCACATGAATATGTGGGGCCATTGACACTATGCTTTATTTTGTTGTCTTAGAATTTTAAATTATATAGTAATTGGTTTGATAAAATTTGTTATTGAACATGCATGGTTCATTGTTTCAGGGTGACTTTGAATATGTAATTACACATGGAAATAAAGGCCATGTTTTTGAGATGATGAAAAGACATGGTGTATGGGCTATACATTTCAGAAGACGCATAAAACGTCCAAATGTATTTAATCTCAAAATAGAAGGTGTACCAACAAAAGATGTAATAAATGAGACATGGGAGAAACCTCTCTCATTTCACATACAGATAATTGTGGTTTCATAAAATTGTAAAATTAAAAGTACCTATAATGAAATTACATACTTTTAGTAAAATAATTCACAAGGGGTAAAACCATGCTGATCTTTTATATGGCATATTTAAATTTAAAAAAAAATATGGGTTTTCATATCGAAGTTTTCAGAAAATAATTTTTTTCATTTAGATTTGTCATTCTGCAGGTATAAGTTGTGACTGAACATGGAATATAGTATTATTCACTTTGTGCATTCCATAGTTTCCATTCAAAAGAATGGGTAGTATTGACAAAAATCAAAATTTGCATTATAAGACTTTTTGAATTGTAGAGATGTTTACTATTATTAGGTCAAAATTAATTCTACTGATTAAATATTTCACAGTTTTGTGTTATTCAGCATTACATTTTAAGCTTTGTGCAATATATACATTTAGTTTTGTTTGAAAATTCAGTTAAAAAACTTAAGAACAAAAGATTCAATTATATTTTTCATTTCTCTTATTTATTGATTTTGCCTCACTTCCATAATATTGATTAGTAAGTTGTCATGTTTTTCATACTAAATTCCAGATCTATTAAAATATTCTAATAAGTGTATGCTTGTACATATTTTACTTGACACTTGTAGATTTTCATTATGATAGTTACGCTTATGCGATACCAATATTTTTATATAACTATCTTTCTTTAAGACTCATGTTTTAATTGTGTGTCTGTTTTATGTGTATGTGTTTATTTTCAGCCCTCTTAGACTTATTTATTTGTACATAAATAGACATGAGAACACAGATTACAATAAAATAATAATTTTACTCATGAAGGGGTTGAGAAAAAGATATTATAATGAAATTATAAGATAGAAGATAAAAGACAGTTTTTAAAAAACTTTTCAACATTTCATTATTACCTTGAACAAATATTAGAATTTCAAATGTATATCTCTGATTGCAGAAAGTACTTTTATGAAAAATAAAAAATTAAATCAATAATATTTCTTAAAATATTAAAGAAAAGTGTTCAATGGGCTGTGATAGAAAGGGCATTTGTCTATCCAATAGTCTTGGACGATATTGAAATATTTTCAAAAAATAATATTGTCTTGTATATAATTAAAAGACGAGTGCTGTGAACAAAAGTTTGAATTATCCAGAGCATTTATGTTTTAAAGTCAGCATTTAACTGCCAAATGTGTGTTGTTTTGCATTATTTCTAAGCATTTTTGAATTCATAAGTGAGAGAAAAAAGAAATTTTGCAGATGCCTACTGACAATACACAGTTAGTCTGGTTAGTCAAAGACCAAGAGGCTGAAACAGCCAACTTATTACTTAAGTTGAATGTTTTTTTTTTTTTTTTTTTGTATTTTTTCCTTTCGTTTATCAATGTTTTACTTGTTACATATTCACATGACAGAATTCAGTTTTCAGCTAAGATGATGGAATAATGAATTTTGTCAGTTTGGCAGCTGTGAAAGAAATTATTATTGGAGCGAAGGCTTGTAGTAGATAGAGAAGAAATAGATGTTTTAACATATTAAATAACTTTAGAATAATTTATAAGTTTTTGTAATAATGCTTATTTTTTTTAAGGAAAATGAATCTCAAATACTGAAATACTTATTGAAATGTTTAATAGGAAGTAGTACTTTTAAAATGTATTGTAAATACATAATAAGATAATTGTAAAAAGTAATTTGTGCATGATACATGCATGGTATACCGTCCTAATATCATAACTCTACACACACAACTTATTGAGGAACTTTAGTGCTTACGAGAACTTTCAATAAGTATTTTCCATTTTGGTATACTAAATACTGATGCAACTATTTCATGAATTGATACTGGGTGTGTTCTTTCCAATTTTGTTTGTGATACTCTTTAAAATGCCATCTTTTTAGGTAAATGGGTGGTGGAAATTTATTCAACGACAATGGTGTGGTTGTTTAGATGAAGCTGAATGTTTTATGTGTTACGAAATAGAAGAATTATTGTATTTGACACGAGAATGATTCCGTGTGCTCTAAATTAGATGTTCTATGTATCACTGCCTTCATTTTTTACTGCTGTTTTATGTGATTTAATTAACTGTGGTGAAATCCATGTTTGTAGTGAATATTATTGTTTTGTATCATAGAAGTGTGTATACTATTGAAATAAAATAAATTAAAAGAATTTTGAGTGTAATGTATTTCTATTTCCTTTCAGTTTCTCATTACTAAATTTGTTTATTCGGGTTATTTTTCTTAACAAAAAGGTATATATTTTTTGTGATCTATAATTTTAATAAATTGTACATTAACACCTTTGATAATTTCACCAAATAATACATTGCTTTATTCAGAAATTCAGTTTCATTTCCTCACCTACCATGTACTTACATAGTAAAGAAATTTTTTTTGTAATGTGACAGTGAACAGAAGTAGTTTTCCAAGAGAAAACCTCAAATGCAAAACTTGCTACTGAGAAAGTGGATGATTCATGGTTCTGGATTCTATGTAGTAAATTAATTCCTCCAACACATTGTGAGATATTTAGTGTTGGTATTTTTTCTCTTTTATTTTTATATAATTTTTGTTCGGGTATAGAGGTCTAAATATTCCAGTAATGAAGCAGGATTGTCCTGGAAACGACTTGGCAAACAAAAACAGAATATGACTATTATCTGTATGTAGAATGTACAGGATCTCAACATGAAAGGAATGTCTTCAAAGAAATTAAAAACATTAGAAACAGGAAATGCAACAGGGAGTAGAACAAATAAAAAACGATAACAAGTGTAACATTAAGAGCTGGTCATATGTGAATGAGAATATTTAAAAAAAAAGTGTTTTCAAGTTAAAGGTATTGAGATGGCAACAAAGGTATATCTGCTCCAAAGCATGATGCTACTGAATTGGGGAAAGACAGGTTTCTTAATCAGCTGAAGACGTTCTTGGATGGGATATCAAACCGGAAGGATATATTTTTAGTGGGAGATTTTAACATTAGAGTTAGAAGGCTTGCACAAGATGTAAGTTGTAGGAAGGTACAGAGAGGAAGTGATGGAAATGGGGAACAACTCAGACAGTACAGTTTAAAAGTATGAAATGGGTTTTTCAGATATAAAGATATCCACAAATTCATTTGGCTTAGAGGAACTAGTAAAATCGTAATAGATTAAATTATCGGCAAACACAACAAAATAAAGGAGAAAGACATTCGAGTCTATAGAGTATCTGAGTGCAACTCAGACCATTATTTGTTGAAATTGAGATTGTATTTTCCTTATGTAAAAAAAGACACAACAATCAGAAATTCATGTCACATACAATAGCCAAAAAAAAAAAAAAAAAAAAAAGCGTTTGCTTGAAGATCCATCTATAACCCTCTTTTACAAACTCAGGTTAAGTAAGAAACTGTTAAAAGTGAATCAACCAACTGCGCAAACACTCTACAATTGAATTGTGGTTGCTGTCCGTCAAGCAGCTTTTAAGAGCTTCGGAGAAATACAATATATTGGGGACAAAGGAATAGGTGACTCATGGTGAAACAATTCTTTGCAGGAAAAAATGAAAGAAAAGAAAATCACTTATAGTACCTGGTTAAGCTACCATGATATTAAAGGCAGAAAATGATACCATTAAATTAGTAGAGAAGTTAATCAAGAAGTGAGAAAAGCAAAAAATGAAACATGGGAAAGAGTATGTGGAGATGTAGATGAGAGTATAGGCAATGCTGGATTAAAGAACACTTGGAAAATAAAAAAGAACCTCAGACAAAATGAAAAACAAAATGAAGCACTATAGCCTACAAGAATAGATAAATTCAAAACATATTTACGAAAAACTTTTGAAAGAAAATAGCCTTGCATTTAGTAACTCACTAGGTATGGAGTTAGAACAACTGGATAATATGGAATATCTTTCAGTGAGAAAGACTGAAAATACAATATAAATATTTAAAAATGGAAGAGCAGCTGGTCCAGGATTGGTAAGCATAGAATTGGAGGAGCAGGGCCCCAGTTTATTATTGAATCTTCTTACTCAACTATACAATTAATGTTTAATGAAAAAGAATTACAAAAAAAAAAAAAAATTAAATAAAAAAAACTTCAGAAAAGGATATATCTCAAACATCAACAAGATGGGTGATAGGAAAACTAGTGTAAACTATAGAGGTCAGTGTCAGAGATAGGCAATTTTGCACCTGGGGCAATGCTGAAATGTAACCCCCCCCCCAGCAAAAATGTGGAAGTTTTATCAAGAAACAATACGAGTTATTTTATTTAAAAAAATAATCAACATTTCTAGTAAATAAAGCGGCACTGTATAGCTCCGACTTTGTTTAAAATATATTTGAGTGAAACCCTTAGAACAGGGGTGTCCTACTTGCAAAGTCTCAAGGCCACAACTAAAACATCAAATGTAGTTGCAGGCCATAGTTTCGTTACTCGAGCGATCCACACCTGACTTCGAATTGTTCATCTTGGTACTTCCCGAAGCCCAGCTGCTCTGACATCGGGCGAGGGATAGAACCGGTTGGAACCATGCGTGATAACAGATGCTTTTGCATTTCTGAATTTACTAGCAAAAATCCTTAAATCTTAACTTGACCTATTTTTACATTAAACGGGGTGTTGACTCTGGCAAGGCGCTTGCGCTAGGCACACAAATGTTCTTGCTCGACATGGATGAAAGGAACTTAAACGCTAGCCACAAAGAATGGTACCGTCGGCCGCCTGTTGAACAGCCTGACTTAGGAGAAGGAAGAAAAGTAGAAATATGTAGGTATTAAAATTGGTGACTGATATTCTCTCTTCAGATAGTGGTGTGCTTATATTGTGGCAGTTTGATGTTGTTGATGTGTTCCTTGATTCTAATATTGAGTGTTCTTTTCTTTGTGCCTATATACGCTTCGTATTTCGATTTACACCATTTCTGCCCACAATTAATCTAGTACACTATGTTATGTATATCCTTCCTAGGTATGGAGTCTTTTTTCTTTGCAATGAACTGGTTTATTTTATTATTAATTTTATCTTATTTTCTATCAATCCCGTTGTTCCAACAATTTTTTTAAAATTTCATTAGCTGTTTTTTTTTCAGAGTAAGGTAAGGTTACATTAGGGGGGTGTTGTTATCCTTATCCTTGTCAGTGAATTTTTTTGTTTTTAATAAGTCTTGTCTGATTTTGTTCATTCTGGAAGATTGATAAAATGAAGATTGTTTCTACACTCATTTTCCAAGTCTTTCTTGACTAGTTCTGAAATTAATGAGAAAAAGGAGAATCCATAGGAGAATCACACATATTTGTTTATAATCCTTATGATTGAAGCAAAAACTATTATTGTTTGGTATGAACCTAATAGTTCATGTGTGAAATGGAAATAGCTATGAATCTAGTGTCGAAAATCCTGCCACCGTCAGGACTCAAACCCTGTCACTTTCTGGTGAGAGATACTTCAGTGACACCAGTTGATGCTCTGAGCCACCCTGGATGGTTTGTTTGAAGACAATTATTCATTTTGTCAAGTGTCATTAAATATATTTCCTTTGAAGTATGAATTCTGAACAATGATGATTTTTTCACTGGAATAATATTGTGGAAATGCAAGAAAGGACACATTAGAAAATTCCTTTCAATTTGAAATGGAAAAAGTGGTTTCAATGTTCTAGCATAAAAACGAAATTCATTCGCACTAATGCTACAAAATATTTCCCAACTAATTGCATGCACTGCCAATATGTGTGCTGCCAATGTGTGTGTGCGTGTGTGTGTGTGTGTGTGTGTGTGTGGGTGTATATATGTGCCATAGATGTACACAGGTCTGTGTATGTTTATATATTGAGTGTATATGCTCGAAAGAAGTGTATTGTAAATTGTTTTTATATGGTAAATTGTTTTTGAATTATAAATGTTCATATATTGTAAAACTGTAGGGTTGTGGCTACCACCTGGCAATCAGCCAATTGTAGCCAAATAAATATTATTATAATATTTTCCCATAATGGGAACTCTCCTTCAAATACGACGGGCAAAGATTTTATCATTTTAAATGATGATTTAGATGAAATCCAATTTTATCGACATATTTGTTTTTATTGTACTAGGTTAGAGACTGTTCGGACTGCATGTAACATGCGTACTTAAACAGTGAGGAAAGAGGACACAGGTTTGAGATTGTATGAAAGGCAAGGAAAAAGATTACGCACGAAGGTTGTTACCGAATTCTTACGTATTCATTACACTAATGACATGTTTTCACATCCAATAGTATCTTGAATGTATACTGATTACGAAAATACTGAATTTGAATAATTTAAATACATGTACACAGAGGCGTATCTACGGCAAGGCAGATACGGCAGGTGCCACGGGCGCCACTCGCAGGGGCTCTGTTTAGTCTACCCGATGAAACGAGTAACAAATCCGATGCTTGCCATGGGCGCCTGAATACCTAGACACGCATCTGTTCCTATTCTTGACCAGTCGTTCAGATATTTAGTGGACGTTACAGCCTTAAGAAATACGCCCCATGTGAACGAAACGTTCTCGTTTGAACCTTTCCACGAATTAAATTTGAAGAGGGAAAGACATGATGGTGATAGGATAATATGTCCGCTAAAATGTTGTTTCACGACTAAAATTATTTAAATCGTTCAATAAAGAAATATGAGGGTTGGACAGAATTGATTAACCTATAATGCCATACAGGTCAAAAATTATTATAGAAAGAGAAGGCAATTCCTACGTGGATACCTCTCCATTACTCACAAATGCTTAGGTATGTGAAACATTATGCAGACAATGATTCGATGTACAACTTTTCCCATAAAGTTACTCATGCAAGCGACATTTTGGATACAAATCCCAACTCATTTGTCAGAACCAGTAAATAATGTTCGTTTAGAGAAGACTGGCCAAAATGAAATGTGTGTTTTATTTTGCTTCTTTCATGAGATACTGCTCGCCTTGAGAGAACCATTGGTTATTTTATGCCTTCTTTGACTCGTCACATCTTCGTCTCACCCTTTCCCCCTTAAAAGCACGTATCCTGCATTTGGCATTGGGAACTCTAAGACTTCGTCTCGTGGCAAGACATGCCGTCCCCCCCCCCTTCGCTCTCGCAACGTGCGCACAGTGTGCTCAGCTGCTAAGCTTTACGATAGTATCAAATTTCTACTCAATTGCAAGTCGCCAATCGGGAGATTTTATTACTCCTTTAAACTAAACAGCTAATTATTTCATTACATTTCAGTAATTAAAAGTATATTTAAATAAATCAAATTTCTATAATTATTTGGGACCTTTTTTAAATTTCCTATTCCAGGGTAGGCACGCCTGGCCGTTGTCTCCATTTACATTGTATTTAAAAAATCTCATATTCTGCGGCTAGAACACTAATAGACTACGTAATTGCGATTCACTTTCAAGTCTTAAATCGGGCGCTTTTATCATTCCTTTAAACTAAACAGCACAGAATATCATTAACAAAATTTATAAATTTTAAAAAAAATATATGTAGCAATTAAAGGTATATTTAAACAAAATTAAATTTCTATAATTATTGACCGCCCTTTTTGAATTTCATATTACAAGATAAGCACGCCTGACCGTTGCCTACCTTTATAAGTATTTAAAAAAATATCATTTTGAGAGAGTTCAACACTAGCATTCTTTGTTCGTATTTGACTGTGTGCAATTTGAAAACCAGTCAATTAGCTGGCCGTTAAGCTTTATTTTAGTCTCAAATTGCGACTCGGGTGCTTTTATTATTCCTTTAAATTAATCACCAGAGATTATAATTAACTTTATTTATAAATTTGAATCCTTATATGTAGTGATTAAAAGTATATTTTAATAAAAATAAAATTATATAATAATTGGCGGCCTTTTAAATTTTATATTCCAGGCCTGGCCTTTTATTGTATTTAAAAAAATATCATTTTTAGAGAGAGTAGAACACAAGCAGGCTGTATACGTATTTGACTGCCTTGAGTTGTATGTAAACAAGCCAACTAACTGGCTGCCAGGTTTCACTCTAGTTTCAAATTTCGACCCACCTTTATGGCGCAAATCGGACGCTTTAATTATTCTTAAAAACAAAAAACAAAGATATTAATAGCATTTATTTATAAATTATAGTCACTATATGTAGTACTTATCAGTCAGCTGTTGCTTACTCATATATTGTATTATAAAAATATCATTTGGTGAGAATGGAAGAGTAAATGACAGCCTTCGTATTTGACTGTCTTGCGTTTACTGGTAAACCAAACAAACAAAGTACCTGGCCGCTAAGCTTTGCGCTAGTTTCCAATTTCGACTCCATCTCATGTCACAAATCGGGTGCTTATGTTTTTCCATTAAACTAAACATAAGAGAAAATACTTTCATTTATTTATAAAATTAAATCGATATATGTAGTGATTAAAAGAAAATTTGAATAAAAGTAAGTTTCTATAGTTATTGGCGGCCTTTTTTGATTTGCATATTGCAAGGTAGGCATGTCTGACCATTGCCTACCCATATACTTTTTTTTTGAAATCTCATTTTGTAAGAGTGGAACACTATTCGACTGTCTTGCGATTTTTGGTAAACCAATTCACTACCTGGCCGCTAAGCGTTGCGCTATTCTCAAATTTTGACTGCATCGCATGACGCAAATCTCATTCTCTTGTTATTCCATTAAACTAAACATAAGAGAAAATACATTTATTTTTAAAATTGAATCGGTAAGTGTAGTGATTGAAAGAAAATTTAAATAAAAGTAAGTTTTTATATTTATTGGCGGCCTTTTTTGACTTTCATATTGCAGAGTTGGCACAGCTGGCCGTTGCCTACACATATATTGTAATTTAAAAATATCATTTTTAGAGAGTGGAACACTAGTTTGCAGTCTTCGCCTTCAAAAAGCCTTCAATATTTATAGAAACTTCTTTTATTTAAATTTTCTTTAATTCAAAACATATATCGAATTAATTTTATAAAAAATGGTAAGTATTTTGTCTTATGTTTAGTTTTTAAAAAAAAGCACCCGATTTGCGACATGAGATAGAGTCGAAATTTGAGACAATTGCAAGCTTCACGGCCAGGTAATTAATTGGTTAACATAGATACGCAGGAGAGTCAAATGCGAAGACAGCCAACTAGTGATCCACTCTCGCGAAATGAGATGTTTCAAAAATACAATATATGGGTAGGCAATAGCCAGACATGCCTACCCTACAATATGAAAGCCAAAAAATGCCGTTAATATTAATAGAAACGTACTTTTATTTAAATATACTTTAAATTACTACATATATTGATTAAAAACTTATATATAGTGTGAAGTATTTTCTCTGATGATTAGTTTAATGGAATATTAAAATCGCGTGATTTGTGACATGAGATGGATTTAAAAAAAAGAGACTAGCGCTAATCGGCCACGTAGTTAATTGGTATACTAAACTACTACTACTTTTATTTAAATTTATCTTAAATTACTACATATATCGATTAAAATTTATAAATAGTGTTAAGTATTATCTCTGATGTTTAGTTTGTAGAATGACAAAAGCACCCGAATATCAACACGAAATGGAGTCAAAATTTGAGACTAGAGCAAAGCTTAATGCCAGGGAGTTACTTGGTTTACCAAAAAAACCAAGACAATCAATAGCGAATCACAAACTAATAGTCGGATAGACGATATCTTTGCACCATTGAATTTCTCGTCGGGAGTAGTACTTACATACGTGATATCAGAAAGCAACTACGAAATTTAGTTTTCTCCAATTTTTGCCCAATTTCGGGATTTGGGCTTAATTTGTTTTCAAGCGTATAATTTCGAAACTAATAATCGGATTGACGATATCTTTGCACCATTGAATTTCTCGACGAGTGTAGTACTTACATACGTGATTTCAGAAAGCTACTACGAAATTAGGTTTTTTCCCATTTTTTGCCTCAATTTCGGGATTTAGGCTTAATTTGTTTTCAAGCGTATAATTTCGAAACTAATTGTCGGATTGACGATAACTTTGCATAATTGTATTTCTCGTCGGGAGTAGTACATTCATACGTTATTTGAGAAAGATACTACGAAATTAGGTTTTTTCCAATTTTTTGCCCCAATTTCGGGATTTGGGCTTAATTTGTTTTCAAGCGTATAATTTCGAAACAAATAGTCGAATACACGATATCATTGTACCATTGAATTTCTCGTAGGAAGTAGTACTGACATACGTGATTTCAGAAAGATACTTCAAAATAAGGTTTTTCCAATTTTTTGCCCCAATTTCGAGATTTGGTCTTAATTTGTTTTCAATCGTATAATTTCGAAACTAATAATCGGATACACGATATCTTTGCACCATTGAATTTCTCGTCGGGAGTAGTACTTACATACGTGATTTCAGAAAGGTAACACGAAATTAGGTTTTTTCCAATTTTTTGTCCCAATTTCGGGATTTGAATTAATTTGTTTTCAATCGTATAATTTCGAAACTAATAGTCGGATTGACGATATCTTTGCACCATTGAATTTCTCGTCAGGAGTAGTACTTACATACATGATTTTAGAAAAGTACCACGAAATTAGATATTTTCCAATTTTTTGCCCCAATTTCGGGATTTACGCTTAATTTGTTTTCAAGCGTATAATTTCGAAACTACTAGTCGGATTGACGATATCTTTACACCTTTGAATTTCTTGTCGGGAGTAGTACTTACATACGTGATTTCAGAAAGGTACCACGAAATTAGGTTTTTTCCAATTTTTTGCCCCAATTTCGGGATTTGAGCTTAATTTGTTTTAGAGCGTATAATTTCGATCGAAATTAATAGTCGGATACACGATATCATTTGCACCGTTGAATTTCTCGTTCGGAGTACGTACTTACATACTTTAATTGCAGAAAGTAACAACGAAATTAGGTTTTTTCAAATTTTTTCGCCCAATTTCGCGTATTTGGGCGGCTAATTGTCTTCAAAGCCGTATTAATTTCAAAACTAATGGCGGATAAAGCGATATCTTTGCCCACCATTTGATTTTTCTCGGCGGCAGAGGGGAAGTCAGGGCGTACAGAGAGTAAAGTAGTCAAAGAGTTATGCCACTTTCCTAGTGGCAGCCCAGCCGGACGTGCGCGGGACCCCCGGGGTTGCTGCCCATGCGGGCCACAGTACTTACATATTTGAACGAAGTACTTACATACTTTAGAAATCTCGGAAGGAGTACTACGAAATTAGGTTTTTGTCGAATTTTTTGTCCCAATTTCGCTAAATTTGGATCTGAATATTCAAATGCGTTATAGATTTCGAAAAGCCTAGATAGTCGAATACACCCGATATCTTGTGCACCATTGATGTGTGTCGTCGCGAAGTATACTTACATACGTCATTCAGAGAACTGATACTACGAAGATTAGGTTTTTTCCAATTTTTTACCCCGAATTTCGCGTGATTTCGGCTTAATGTGTTTGTTCCGAACGCGGTTCATTAAAATTTTTTCGAAGTACTAATAGTCGGATACACGAGTAATCATTTGCCACCCAGTTGAATTCTCGTCGCGAAGTGATTACTTACATCAACGTTCATTCAGAACGATTACTACGAAATTAGGTATTTTCCAATTTTTTACCCCAATTTCGGTTATTGGCATTAATTAGTCCTTCAAGCGCATAATTACGAAACTACATGGTCGATACACGAATTCTTCTCACCACCGTTGAATTTCTCGTCGGAAGCTATTACCCTTACATTCTTGATATCCGAAGATTACTAACGAAATCTTAGATTTTTTCAATCTTTTGTCCCAACTTTCGAAATTTGGCTGAATTTGTTTTGTAAAGCGTATAATTTCGAAAACTTAATAGTCGAATAGACGGTATTTTGCCACCATTGAATTTCTCGCTCGGAAGTATTTCACTTACATACGTTCATTTCAGACGAATACTACGAAATTAGGTTTTTTCCAAGTTGTTGCTAACCCCAGTCGTATTTAGCGGCTTAATTTGTTTTCAAGCCGCCATAATTTCGATTACTAATAGTCGATAAGCACGATATTTTTGCACCATTGACATTTCTCGTCCGGCAAGTTTTAACTTACATACTGATTGTCAGAAAGCACACCCTACGAGAAAATTGCATTTTATTTTCCAATTTTTTATCCCCCAATTTCCGGTATTAGGCGCTTTAATTTCCTTTTCAAGCGGTATAATCTTCGAAAACTAATAGTACGGATACATGACTATCTTTGCACCATTGAATTTCCTGCTTGGAAGTAGCTACCTTTACATACGTGATTTCAGAGAAAGATATTACGAAATTAGGTTCTTTTCCAATTTTTTGCCTCAATTTCGGGATTTGGGCCTAAATTTGTTTCAAGCGTATAATGTCGGAAAAACAATAGTTTCGAATACACGATATCTTTGCAGACATTTAAATTTCCGTCGGGAAGTAACTTACTTACAATACGTCATTTTTAAAGAACGATTGACTTACGAAATTAGGTTTTTTTCCAATTTTTTTACCCCAATTTTCGGTATTTTTGGGCTTAATTTTGCTCTTTCAAGCGCATAATTTTCGGAAAAAACTAATGCGTCGGGATACCACGATAAAGTTCTTTGCACCATTTTTGAATTTCTTTCGTTCGGCGAAAAGTAAGTACTTAACATACCTTTTTATATCCGGAAAGATACTTTACGGGGAAAAATTAGGTTTTTTTCCAAATTTTTTTTGTCCAAAATTTTGTCGGGGGAAAAAAAAAAAAAAAAAAAAAAAATTTCTCCCTTTTTTTCCCCCTTCCTTTTTGTGGGGTGG